>CM042165.1:79293463-79303463 GCA_023376005.1 Doryteuthis pealeii
TATATATATATATATAATAATATATATATATATATATATATATATATATATTTGAGGATATGTGCTTAATTGAAGTCATACCTAATTTTGAAAATTAATTAGTTAATAATGAATGAATTTTAGGCGGGTATGTAAGGCTTTGAACATATATGCCCACCTGAATTTCATTATTTATTAACTAATTAATTTTCAAAATTAGGTATGACTTCAATTAAGCACATATCCTCCAAAAATTGTCGGCTTAAAAGCCATATCATAAATAAACACATTGTTTGTTTACTTACTTATATATATATATATATATATATATATATATATAATATTATATATATATATATATATATATATATATAAACTGTACATATTAGTACACTACATGACTATTTTTAGCACATGTATACTATGAACAGTGTATGAATAGAGAGAGAGAGAGAGAGAGAGAGAGAGAGAGAGAGAGAGAGAGAGAGAGGAGAGAGAGGGTAAGTTAGCAATGTACATAGCAAAACACTGTGTGGAGTAAAGTAGGCTACACACGAAAAAGCAAAGACAACCGAGAAAATAAGAAAGAATCGAGCCTATAAAAACTAAGTCCATCAAAGTAAATGTGTATTCTCCGACGTAAACAGAAAAATAAAGTAAATCCCTTCAAGCGAATAACCAACAGCAATTTTCATCTTAGTTGTCCTCATATTGCGATTCATTCACTTCTTTTATTCTTTTTACTAATACATTTCTTTCTTTTCTAAATATTTATGCAGTGTTCTCTGGGATATTGTTAGTTTTTTTTCTTTCTTTTTTTGTTGTTGTTAATATCTAGTAGAGTTATTTGCTAGAACGTTAGATTGGTTGGTTGGTTGGATTTTACGGCATTTTAACCCTTGTTGGGTTAAAAATGAAAAATTTTTTTACTGGAACAAAAAATTGAACAAAGGGGGAGGTACAGAAAAGTGCCAAAAACTTTAAAAATTATCTAAATTTGAAAAATAATTTTTTAGATTAGAGACAACACTGTCTCTAAAAATTCAAATAGCAGAAAGGAAATTGAATATATAATATATATAATATATATATATATATATATATATATATATATATATATATATATAGAGAGAGAGAGAGAGAGAGAGAGAGAGAGAGAGATTCTCACGTATAGTCAGCTTGACGGCGGTAAAAGAAACGTAGGTCGACCATTGCTCAGGTTTAAGGACAAGCTGAAAAGTAACCTCTCAGCTGCAAATATGGATTACGCTACTTTTGAGAGCACAGAACTCAATCGTGGAATGTGGAGGACTTTGTGTTACAATGGTATTAAGGATTTTGCAGCATCGGAGGTCACCAAGCTGCGTCAAGCTAGAGGAAGGACTAGAGCATTGGCTAGTGTCCGAGCAATACATTCTAATAATGCACACTCTGTTCATCTGTGGACTTCTTTGCAAGATCAGAGTTTAACACTGAAAGAACAAAAAAAAAATCCAAAAGATTTTGCAAATGTATAGAGGAGTAAAAAGGAAGAGAGGTCATGGTGAAGGGGTTAAAGAAAATAAAAATAAAACATCCACAACTGCTACCTAAATTATTTCTCCAAGAGTATTCAATTTTTTTTTTTTTTTCGTCCTATTTTAAAATTCCTGGGTCCAGTATAAATTATAAAAAATAAAAAAATAAATAAATATAGTGGAAAAAGTAGATAAAACAACACATACAGTATCAATCAATTAATATTGTTTGTGTTGTTTTATCCACTTTTTCAAAAAAATTTCATCAAATTTTTTTGTTAATATCTAATAGAGTTATTTGCTAGAACGTTAGATTGGTTGGTTGAATTTTACGGCATTTTAACCCTTGTTGGTTTATTATATGCCGAGGATGTTTTGTTTTATTCATTCTTGATGATATTCAAATTCAATTTTAACACATTTTTAAAATCATTTATCTGTTTAACCCATAAATGGGACACTAATAGGCAATACTACAAGGGGCAGAGTGGAGCTGGGAGTAATGACGATAAAAAGGTACTCCACATTCCACAGAGTTCTAGAATTGAAACTTCACCACGTCATACCCAGCACACTAACACCCTCAGCCATCGCCTTCTAGCACCTATGTGATAAAAGGGGTTGGGGGCTTGCCATAAGAGCAATAGGTTTGGGACAATTATATAGGTGCCTTTGTTTGACGTCACCAAACGGTTAATGGGAAAGGACCAAAGTTGAGTGTTGCATGTCATGGTCTGCTCAGCCACCAGGATTCCATCCTTAAGCATCACAGGTCGCCATTCACAGCCAACAAGTGATCCCATCGATGTATTCTACAGCCCCATCCGACAGCGCGGTGTAAAATCTTATTATAATGGAGATTGTATGTTTGTCTGTCTGTAACCGAAACTATATTACTACTCAAGTCATAATTCCCTTAGTTATTTACATCACATTCTCCTTGATTTTATTTTTATCTAAACCTCAATTATTAATAAAATTGTTTTACATTATTAATGCTGTTAAGCATATGTACATACTAACAACATGCAATTATATTTATATATACAACAAAATAGCGGTTTACAGTGTGAATGGGAAGGCTAATTTGCATATTGATATTAAAAATGTGATTTTAATAAATATATGCTTAGTATTATTGATTTCTAACTGTTTGGTTTTATTTTAATGAATATAAGCAAAAATCTCTTCAATGAATCTTAAATGAAATCCATTAACAATAAAAAATAACTGTCATTTTATTCTTTACTTCCTCTTTTTAACTAAAATACTTAAATTAGAAACAATCAACAAATGAAAGACGAGAGTGATGCGGGNAAGAAAGTAAGTTTCAGTTGTTCCATTTTTTATTATATCCCTCTCTTTCAATCTTTTATTATACTCTCCTCTGTTTCAAATCTTTTTATCTGTATTCTTATTTAGTTTATTAGCCTTTCTAATTTAATACAATATTTTATTACATTAAACTTAAATACTTGCACCCGGAGGGTGCATATATTTGCTAGTATATATAATGTATTGAGTTAAATCGACTTAACGGACCTAAATTCCACCATCGTGTTGTTCACACAGTTGAAGGAAAAAAATACCGAAAATCAGGAATTACGCCGAATTTAATGAATTTTCAGTATTGATATATCAATGAATAAAAGATATAATGCACTAGTTTTTTTTTATTTTTAAATAACATTTTTTTCAAGATCAGTTAACTATGAAAAACGTATATTTGTGAATCTGTGTTACGCCTCAAATATACATGGTTCAAAGTTAACTGAGCTGAAAAATGTTAAAGATGGGTAGAATTTAGGTCTGTTAAGTTCGATTTAACCCAGGTCATCTCACACCCGTCGCCTTAAATAAACCTTTTAAGACACTAGTGCCATAAAACAACATATAATTACAAAAACAACAATAAAACAGTCAAATCCATATATTTGACATACATTACACTTCGGCTTAAAATATCAACGAGAGTTGCCATTCTTTAAAATCGAACAACAAACCAGTGTTACATAATTCATAAGCAACTTATAAATTATAAACGTATCTGTAGTTAGAATATTTTGAATGAAGGTCCGTTAGATTTAGAATAACGGGGCCCTATAGAAAATTACTTGACAGTTATGAAGGGGTAATAACCTTTTGATTTGAACCCTTGAAAACGCGCCATTACAGGTGTGTGGGAATATGTTTTAGTTTAGTTAGACAGATGCAACCCAGATTTCAGAGCGGGTGGACCTATAGGTCGCCGTTCTAATGTCGTTTCCCCCGCGGCGGAATCATGGGCAGTGTTGCGAAATAAAGCCTTATCAAGAAATAACCAGGTCTTGTTTGTTAATTGAATATTAAAAACAAGAGATGACAGCCCTAGAAAATCAATAAAGAAGATGGACCCAAGAAGAACATGGTGGCCAGACGAGTTAGCAGGAACCAGTAAGCAGAAGTCTAACAAGTCTAATCATCATATCAGCTATCATCTAATCTATCTATATGTCTGACTGTCTGTCTGTCTCACTCTTTCTCTGTCTGTCTGTCTGTCTGTCTCTCCCTCCCTCTCTCCATTATATACCCGACGTATTATGTGGGCATACATATATTTACCAACCCCTCCGCATGAGCAGGATATGACACAAGGTCAATTTCTTAAGCAGGGTTTAATAGGTTTGAATTTAGAGTTTTCCTTCTCCTAGACTGGTTACCTAGCCATAGTTAAATAGCCCAGTCTACCCAGCTATTTACCAATAGTTGGAGGGAGGATTGGATTCATACCTTTCCCAAAGGTATTAGCACTATGTGAAATGCAAACAGCTTCGTCCTGAAATTGAACTCGGAGGACGAGTCCATTTCCTACGACTCTAACCATTACAGCACGCACATCCATAATGTGGGTATATATGAGTATATAACACTAGCCAGGCAGCCATCTAGACAGCCATCCAGCCAACCAGCGAGCTAGGTAATAATTTTCAGGCTAGCTATTCATTGTCCCACTTTTTATGTGTGTGTACATAAAAATAAACCCATCTGTTCAGGGAGGGGAATGTTTTGTTTCTCTTCGGTTTCCTTCATCGAGAGACGAGTTTTATATGTATGTATGTATGTATATATATATATGTATATATATATATATATATATATATAATATATATATATATATATATAATATATATATATTATATATATAAGACTAATAAAACCAAACGTTTGGCAAAGTTATTTCTTTTGAGGCAAAAAACTCGTCTTATTTTCCCACCAGCGCCACCCAGGAGATGACTAGACACCTTCTCGTCGGGTGATACGGTCAGGGTGTGGCTTCTTATTACCTGAAAGAAAAATTCTAACTGACGAGGAGTCCCATAAAGCAACAAGAGAAATTATTATAATCTTTCTACCCCCATCTTTTAACACACACACACACACACACTAATACTTACACAGATATCAATCTCTCTCTCTCTCTAAATATATATATATATACTAGCAAATATATGCACCCTCCGGGTGCAAGTATTTAAGTTTTAATGTAATGAAATATCGTATTAAATTAGAAAGTCTAATAAGAATGCAGATAAAAAGATATGTAACAGAGTATAATAGAAAAATAGAAATGAAACTTACTCTTCCATCACTCCCGTCTTTCATTGCTGAATTTTATTTATTTAACTATTTTAGTTAAATTAGGAAATAAAGAATAAAATTACACTTATTTTTTCTTGTTAATGGATTTCATTTAAAATTCATTGAAGAGATTCTTGCTTATATTCATTAAAATAAAACCAGACAATTAGAAATCAATAATACTAAGCACATATTTAATAAAATCACATTTTTAATATCAATATGCAAATTAGCCTTCCATTCACACTGTAAACCGCTATTTTTGTATATATAAATACAATTGCATGTTATTCGTATGTAGACATGGACAACATAATAAAAGGTGGAGTAATTTTATTAATAATTGAGGTTTAAATATAAATAAAATCATGGAGAATGTGATGTAAATAACGAAGGGAATTGTGACTTGAGTAGTAATATAGTTTCGGTTACAGACAGAAAAACACACAATCTCCATTATAATAAGATGTGTGTGTGTGTGTGTGTGTATACAGGCACGCGCACACAGATATCTATCTATCTATTTATCAAACTATATATATATATATTATATATATATATATATAATAAATTTATTTCTGTATCAACTTTGTCCTTTTGAGCGTTCTTATTTAGATATCAGGATGCATGGGAAATGTACAACAACAAAAAACAACAGAACAACAAAAAAAAAAATGTTTCAATACCCAACCGTTGTTTTGTTCCTGGTTTGCTTTATGTTTTGCAATATTTCGGGTGACATTCACCCTTTATCACGGTATTATATGACAACTGTAACTGTTTAAAAAAAAAATTAAATGAATCAAATGTGAGAAAAAAATAAAATGTGAAATGATTTGTCGCTGTTTAACTTTTATTTTTCTTTCAAAATTTGTGACGTATCTCAATCGTAATTGATTACGGCAAATTCACCATGACCTATGATCATTCAACTTAATGAAAAATAAAATAGACAAAAACAAAAAATACAATATAACGTCAAAGAATTAACCCATGGTCTCTCGCTGCGTCTATATGATTATCATATATATATATATATATATATATATATATATATATATATATATATCAAACATTATTATTATTTTATTTATTTATAATAATAGTAAATAGAATACAATATATACTTGAACAAACTCCCAGCCGAAACACGTGTTGGTAATTGATCAAAATAATTTTATCCATTCAATATTTTCTTTCCTTTATTTATTTATCCTTATATATATATTATATATAATATATATATATATATATATATATATATTATATGTGTGTGTGTGTGTGTGTGTGTGTGTGTGTGTGTGTGTGTGTGAGGTAAAAATATGAGGAATGAAAGAACAAAAACTCAGATACTACACATTTTTGTCTGAGTTTTGTTTCTTTCATTCCTCCTATTTTACCTCATTCTGTCGGATTCACCCCAACCCCCTTTTCCACACACACACACACACATATATATATATATATATATATATATATATATATAGAGAGAGAGAGAGAGAGAGAGAGAGATAAATAGATAGATAGATAGATATACGGTGCTGCAGAAATACCTCCCACGTTTTCAACTGTCAGCTATGTAGAGGAATTTAACTTAGGTAAATGGCAATGGTAGCTCAATCTAGCTGGTTTATTTCCATTTATTATTCTTAGATCGGATCAGTTACCATCAAAGCAAGGATCACTTCACACTCTTGCTGTTGAAACTGGTGATTATATAATTACTACTCAGAGCGCTTTTTGTGTTCATTTCATATTCAGACTGTCGTTTGGCTATTATAAATTCATCTGAGCTGTTGACTCTATAAAAGTGCCCATTCTCGTCTGCGATACGCAGATGTTCGAATCCTTGCAACATCTAAGGTACCAGATATCTTATCTTGGTCTGGCATGGCCATCTCGAATGCTTTTGCATGAGTTATATTTTGTTCCAAGGTCATCAGTGAACCTGCCTTAGCCAATATATCCGCCTGTAGTGTGTCATTAGCAATGCCCGAATGAACTGATCCTTTATATATATGTTGGACAAGTCATGATCACAGTTGGGGCAATAAAGTTGCAAATCTTGTGCTCCTGACCGTAGACGAATCAAGTAATCCTGGATGGACTCATGGTCACTCTGTATGATGGAGGAAAATGATATTCTGTGCACCATGGATTCGATCTCTGAGTAACCAACACCTCAAGCATATCGAGCAGTTTGCCAGGGTGGTGTTGAAGAAGTCAGGGTAAGTATTGATGATAGAATTCTGGACGGTTTCATCAGCACAATTGTATAGTTGAATGTTAGTCTGTATAGGGGGAAGATAGTCATCTTTATAAATACGTCCCAGTCTATCCTGAACTTCCTGAATTGTTGTTGGGTCATTTCCGAACTGAGTGAGGAAGTTTGCAGTTGGTGTTCTTGCATAATTAGCTGATGATGGGAGTGTCACTGGGGATCCTTGGCTAGCTTTAGTATAGTGAGCATGTCACCCATAGTCTTGATACCCAGTTCCTTAAGCATTGCACGATCCAGCATATGCAAGCTGGACCTTGCAATTTCTTCACTAGAAAATGTCTGGGCATAAGTTTTGGCAGAGGCAACAGATATGCCTGCCTCAATAAACATCTTTTCCCATCCAGCTAGGTCGAATCCTGTTCGCAGCGCCATATTGAAGTAAGTCAGTTAGACAGTCAACAATTTGAGCAATGTGACTGGCCAAGCCTAATTGCACCAGTGTCAAGACAACTGGTATTTATGGGAATTCAGAACAGTCCACCCGTGCATCTAGGTGAGTCCATTCCCTGAGTCCTGATTGGCTGCTTGGTTTGTAGGGCCCTCTGAGGCTCCATAAATCCTGCCACTTTTCAGTGGTCTTTACGGCATCTCAGAATCGTATTCAGTTACGACTGTTTGCCGTCTTGTCTTGCCAATTCGACGGTAATTGGACTTATTATTCTATATATATATATATATATATATATATATATATATATATATTATATATATATAGAAAACCTATTTTATCTACATAGGCATTTCTTTTTCATATAGTTTATTACTAATGAGTCCCTGTGAATTGGACAGTGTGCCGACCTCTTAAATAATATTTGAATTACTAAGTTATCAACTTGAATGCATTTCTATACACTATTATTCAATTGTTGCTAGATGCACTATTATTTTCTTTCATGTAAACTAATAAGTGTATCCTTTGTGTTGCTGCAATTTGTGGCTCTTTGATAAAACCACCTCTCACTTACTTTATAACTATGTAAATATCTTTGCAAAATCGCACAAAAGACACTGATTACTTAATATTAAGTCTCCAGATAACAACTTATATATATATATATATATATATATATATGAAATTTAACATTATGAAAAAACATATGATGTTTGTTATGTAATTGCTGACAGTACTGTTTCGACCAAATCGATAAGTTGGTCTTCATCAAAGAGCGACATAGATGGGAAGAGAAGATATCCGTTAAAAAAAGACTGTTTACAGAAAGTTTACAGATAGTTTTTCTATAAACTATAATGCTTCTGATTTTTTTAAATTAAAAATAAAATTTATTTTATTTTTTTAAAACAGAACATGCATTTTTCAAAAACTTCAGCGGTTGAACTCAGCGTTCGTTTCTGTAAACAGTCTTTTGTTAACGGATATCTTCTCTTCCCATCTATGTCGCTCTTTGATGAAGACCAACTTATCGATTTGGTCGAAACAGTACTGTCAGCAATTACATAACAAACATCATATGTTTTTTCATAATGTTAAATTTCATACTGTCGGATTAATTTCCATCTATTTTTCATATATATATATATATATAAAGATAAATCTAATAAGTCAGACGAACCTACTATTAGTTTCGCTTAATACTCTTCAGGGCTAATATCTGACTCTTAGCCCTGAAGAGCATTAAGCGAAACTAATAGTAGGTTCGTCTGACTTATTAGATTTATCTTTATTATTTGCTCTACTTAGGTATTGAGCACTTTTTACTTATTAGCTTATTTTCCTAGCGGTTGCATGAATATATATATGTATATTATATACATATATATACATATAATTGTTGTTTTTTTTTTTGCCAAATACTGTACCAATAGATTACTTTTTGGTGGTACGACTATCTTGGTCTTTTCTTTTTTCCAAAAATTTTTTCTTCCCAGTTGATGTTTGGTAGTATATTTTTACAATCAAACTATTTGCTGTTTTTTTCTCACCGCGAGGATTTACCAACACGCTTGGTGTATTATATATATATATATATAATATATATATATATATATATATATATATATTTATATATATATATATATTCTAATAGTGTGGATTGTTACTGTTCCTTTGTCATCAAATGAATAGATATGTAAAACCTTTATATATTTATTTTATTATATTATAATATGTTAATATATATATATATATATATATATATATATATATATATATATATATATATATATATATTATATATAATATATTATTTCAGTGTAAGAAAGTTGAAAACCGCACATATGTTGTTAAGTAATGTAATTTCGCTGACAAAAATAGAGCAATGATGATAATGATATTAGTTTTAGTAGTAGGAGGTAATAGTTAAAGGTCTACCAAGGTTTCAATCCAAATGATTTCATGAGGCCCCTGCCCAATCAAAGTTTAACTAAGTAAGTACAACGTCTGTGTGTTTTTCAAATTTTTTCTCTAATATCACTTAATTTTTATTATATATATATATATATATATATATATATATATATATATATATATATATATATTATTATAAAATGGGTACAAGAGAAACTTTTCTAAGGACGAAGTAAAATGCAATTAGACATGTACAGTATTTAGATCCGAGTCACCGATTCCATATATATATATATGTAT
>CM042165.1:79308463-79313463 GCA_023376005.1 Doryteuthis pealeii
ACTTTTTTGACACACCTTATATATATATATATATAGAGAGAGAATGAGAGAGAGAGATAGAGAGGGGGAGATAGATAGATAGAGATATAGATATATATATAAAGTGGTGTAGATATAAAGAAAGAGATTATAAACGTAATGCGATAGATAGATAGATAGATAGATAGATAGAATATACTGAGATTACAAACGCAATGCGATAGATAGATAGATAGATAGATAGAATATACTGAGATTACAAACGCAATGCGATAGATAGATAGATAGATAGATAGATAGATAGATAGATAGAATATACTGAGATTATAAACGTAATGCGATAGATAGATAGATAGATAGATAGAATATACTGAGATTATAAACGTAATGTGATAGATGGATAGATAGATAGATAGATAGATAGAATATACTGAGATTACAAACGTAATGCGATAGATGGATAGACAGATAGATATAATATACTGAGATTATAAACGTAATGCGATAGATAGATAGAAAGATAGCTAGATTGATAGAATATACTGAGATTACAAACGTAATGCGATAGATAGATAGATAGATAGATAGAATATACCGAGATTATAAACGTAATGCGATAGATAGATAGATAGATAGATAGATAGATAGATACTGAGATTATAAACGTAATGCGACAGATGGATAGATAGATAGATAGATAGAAAGATAGCTAGATTGATAGAATATACTGAGATTACAAACGTAATGCGATAGATAGATAGATAGATAGAATATACCGAGATTATAAACGCAATGCGATAAATAGATAGATAGATAGATAGATAGATAGATAGATAGATATAATATACTGATATTATAAACGTAATGCGATAGATAGATAGAATGTACCGATGTCGTTATTTAAAAATGTACGGTATTATAAACTGTTTGACAAAGATCTAAATCCCTGCTCACGTTCATCTCTAAATGCAAAAGCACTCATTACTACGTAAAATACGCATTCAACCCCCGACTAAGACACCTCCTTTCTCACCCCCCAATGAAAGGACCTTTCCAGCATCGAACGTTGACTGGGAGAGAATAAGCCCCTTCATTTATTTAATTGGTGTCACATTGATTGATACAAAGGCATGAGAGACAGTTTACCTTTTGGTAAGTGTAGATAGGGCGACAATTTTATGAGTACAGGTAAGTAGACTAACATGTGCGTGTGTATAAATAGCGAGAGATAGAGAGAGAGAGAGAGAGAGAGAGAGAGAGAGAGAGGGGGGGGAGTTTGTGAGGAGGGGGTTGGAAGCAGCCTGCTTGGTTGTCGCTTACTAGCTTGTTCCCCCACTCGCTTGTCTTGTCAAAAACTAAAAACAAAAAGACATTGTCGTAAAATGATATGTAGTAAATCATAAATTTATAGGGTGGAAACTGTTCATTTAATGATGATATACGTAAACATACACGTACATACTGACTGATATTAAGTACCAATTCGTAATCATATATATATATACTAGCAAAAGTATGCTACCTATGAGCGTAATATCATACTATTATATTAGGTATACCCAACAAATCATTTCCAACGTTTTTAAAAACGAATTAAAATTGTTTAAATCTATTATTTAAGGTAAAACTTTTATCTAAATCGATAAGCAGTAAAATAATGACCATCATTAAAAAAAAAGAAAAATATCATTATGTATGCAGTTTATTTTTAATAGATTTAAAAGGATTTGTTTTGGTCAATTTCGATGCGATCCGCCATTTTGTCTCTTTTTCAATGGTTTTAGACGCTTGTTTACAATTTTAATCTAACATTCGCGATTGCAAAAAAAAAAAATTACCAAAAATCAGGTAATTATCCAATTTTAATGAAATTTTCAGTATTGATTTATCAATTAATGAATTTTATAATGCAGCAGTTATTTTATTTCAAAACTTTAATTTAGTATTTTTGCTATGAAGAATGAATATATAAAATTCATTTAAAATATGAAAAGATTGATGTTAAGTTTAAAATGTTATATTTTTAGATTCTAAAAATAAATATCTATTTAATGCAAACCTTATTTTAATACATCAAAGACTACTATTTGAAGAAAAACTCGATTGTGCTCTCCAATACTTCTGGCCTTGTACCCCATTTAAGCTAAGCTTCAGGCAACTCGTGTTGTATAATTATTAGCAAGCTATATTAGCAGAAATTGTTAGTAAATTTTATATATATATATATATATATATATATATATATATATATATATATATATATATATATAACAGTAAAATGTTAGAGAGTTCTGATCCGATTTGAGAGCTCGATGTTTCATTTTTTATAAACGGAGCAATATAATTAGTAAAGAAAGAAAACTTAAAAATCAGCTATATATATATATATATATATATATATATGAGGATATGTGCTTAATTGAAGTCATACCTAATATTGAAAATTAATTAGTTAATAATTAATGAATTTTAGGCGGGTATGTAAGGCTTTGAACATATATGCGCGCCTAATTTTCATTAATTATTAACTAATTAATTTTCAAAATTAGGTATGACTTCAATTAAACACATATCCTCCAAAAATTGTCGGCTAAAAGCCTTATCATAACACCTTGTTTGTTTACTTATTATATATATATATATATATATATATATATATTATATATATATATCGATAAGCTGTACATATTAGTACACCTACATGGCTATTTTTAGCACATGCTTACTATAACCAGTGTATGAGAAGAGACAGAGAGACAGAGAGAGACAGGGGGAGAGAGAGGGGGTAAGTTAGCAATGTACATAGCAAAACACTGTGTGGAGTAAAGTAGGCTACACACAAAAAAGAAAAGACAACCGAGAAAATAAGAAAGAATCGAACACATAAAAACTAAGTCCATCAAAGTAAATGTGTATTCTCCGACGTAAACAGAAAAATAAAGTAAATCCCTTCAAGCGAATAACCAACAGCAATTTTCATCTTAGTTGTCCTCATATTGCAATTCATTCACTTCGTTTATTCTTTTTACTAATACATTTCTTTCTTTTCTAAATATTTATGCAGTGTTCTCTGGGATATAGTTGTTTTTTTTTTCAGTTTTTTTTGTTGTTGTTGTTAATATCTAGTAGAGTTATTTGCTAGAACGTTAGATTGGTTGGTTGGATTTTACGGCATTTTAACCCTTGTTGGGTTAAAAAAGAAAAAAAAAATACTGGAAAACAAAATTAAACCAAGGGGGAGGTACAGAAAAGAAAATTAAGTGCCAAAAACTTTTTCTTCCTATTTTAAAATTCCTGGGTCCAGTATAAATTATAAAAAATAAAAAATAAATAAATATAGTGGAAAAAGTAGATAAAACAACACATACAGTATAAATCAATTAATATTGTTTGTGTTGTTTTATCCACTTTTTCAAAAAATTTCATCACATTTTTTTGTTGTTAATATCTAGTAGAGTTATTTGCTAGAACGTTAGATTGGTTGGTTGAATTTTACGGCATTTTAACCCTTGTTGGTTTATTATATGCCGAGGATGTTTCATTTTATTCATTCTTGATGATATTCAAATTTTAATATTAACACATTTTTAAAATCATTTATCTGTTTAACCCATAAATGGGACACTAATAGGTAATACTACGAGGTAATACTACGAGTGGAGCTGGGAGTAATGACGATAAAAAGGTACTTCACATTCCACAGAGTTCTAGAATTGAAACTTCACCACGTCATACCCAGCACACTAACACCCTCAGCCATCGCCTTCTAGCACCTATGTGATAAAAAGGGGTAGGGGCTTGCCATAAGAGCAATAGGTTTGGGACAATTATATAGGTGCCTTGGTTTGACGTCACCAAACGGTTGATCGGAAAGGACCAAAGTTGAGTGTTGCATGTCATGGTCTGCTCAGCCACCAGGATTCCTTCCTTAAGCATCACTGGTCGCCACTCACAACCAACAAGTGGTCCTATCGATGTATTCTACAACCCCATCTGACAGCACAGTGTAAAATTTATATATAATATATTGGGTTAAATCGAACTTAACTGACCTAAATTCCACCATCGTATGTCATCCCGTTGAAGGAAAAAAATACCAAAAATCAGGGAATTAACCGAATTTAATGAAATGTTCAGTGTTGATATATTAATAAATAAAAAATATAATGCACCAATTATTTTATTTAAAAACTTTTACAATTTTTTAGCTCAGTTAACTTTGAACCACGTATCTTTGAGGCGTAACACATATTCTCAAAGGTACATGGTTCAAAATTAACTGACATGAAAAATTGTAAAGGTTTTTAAATAACTGGTGCATTATATCTTTTATTCATTGATGTATCAATACTCAAAATTTCATTAAATTCGGTTAATTCCCTGATTTTTGGTGGTTTTTTTCTTTCGGCGGGGTGACATAAGATGGTGGAAATTATGTCTATATATAATGTATACACGGCTAACATTGGGGGATTTTATCCCTCTGTAGAGGGGCAGTTGGCGTAATCTACAGCCCCACCGACAGGGCGGAGAAAGTTAGATGAAAACGTTTGTATAATGATTTAAAACATGTAATGAATTACTGATATATAAACATTGCTGTTTTATTACTTATGATAAACATTATCGTTCGTAATCTCGTACAACTCCCACCCTGTTTGTGTCGCTACCTCCTACCCCTGTGAAGTCAAAATTCAACGTCAATTTGCACTATAAATGTGTTAACGAGATAACTTTAACTAACATTTTCTTCGGGGTACAGATATTTATATTACAACAGACATTTAATTAATTATTAATTAACTAGCTAAGGACGGGAAAATTCCGGTGCTTAATTAAAAATAACCACCAAAGATTAAAAATCAATACAATATTTTAATGTAACATTTATGAGTCACACACACACACAGACACACACACACACACACACACACACACACATACACACACACACACACACATACATACATACACACACACACCACACACGCACACGCACACGAGCGCGTGCGCGCTAACTC
>CM042165.1:79318463-79349552 GCA_023376005.1 Doryteuthis pealeii
TTTGGTTTTTTTACATGTCTCAGCATCTTCTGTCTGAATCAGACAAAATTCATCAACATAATCGTCTTCAGTGATTTCTTTTTTTTTTCTTTCTTATACATTATTTTCTTAGTCTTCATTTTTTTACCACCATCGCATATATTTTTTTGTTATTCGGACTTTTATTTTTCTCATTTCGTCTGTTATTATTCACATGTTAGACTACCTTTTTTTTTTCTACAGTGATTTTTTTAGTTACATCTTTAGTTTTATTCATTTCTAAAATGTCTTTTTCCTCTTTCACTTCTTCATACATATCACTTTTTCCCTTTCTTTTTCGTTAGTATTTGTTTCCTTTATTCATTTCTTCATTTTCTGTTGTTGCTGTTGTTGCTCTTCTTTCTTCTTCTTCTTCTTCTTCTTCTTCTTCTTCTTCTTCTTCTTCTTCTTCTTCTTCTTCTTCTTCTTCTTCTTCTTCTTCTTCTTCTTCTCTTCTTCATTTAGATTTCATCTCATTTCTCTTTCTTTCTTTCTTTTTTTTCTTTATATTTCTTTCACTCTTGCTTTTGAGTTAGCACTAATGATAAAGGCATGAATCCATCTGTTCCCAACTATGACTAAATTGTTGAACAGACTGGGTTATCTAACCTTGGTTAGGCAACCAGTCCAGGAGCAGGAAAACTCTGAATTCAAACCTGTTAAACTCCGCTTGGAGTGATCACTACTAGAATAGGCCCAATCCTAATTAGTGATCTATTTCACAAATGTTGAGCAGACTGGGATCTTTAAGCATTGGTAAGCCAACTATTCAAGAAGGAAAATAATAAATTAAAACCAGTTTTACTCCACTTAAAAACCTTGTGTCACATCCTTCGATGATCGAGAGGTTGTATAAATACAGAAGTCTCCATCTTCTGGAATTTGCTCTTCCGTCGGACAACAGAGTGAAAATGAAAGAAAAACAAAAATATTTCTACATTATCTGATTGGACACTGCGTAGTGGATAAAGCCGTTGAGTTAATACAGTTCTAAGTGACAGTTATCTCTAGGCTGCAGATTCAATCCTAGCCAAGGGCGACAGTAACATAGAATAATAATTAACACAGCTTAACGCTTCTACCCCAGCTATGGTTAACAGAATGAAAACAGGATACTCCTGTGGATTGAATAAAGGGTTGGGTTCAAAGTTCCGTGATGGCTCCCGATTACGACAAGAAGGTTCTCGAGTTCGAAAAGAAGGCTCCCGAGTCCAACAAGAAATAAGTGAAGAAGGTCGGAGGGCACATCGGCCGAAACGTTGTACAGATAACAATAAAGATGGGGACAATAGTCCGAATAATCCAAATAATATTAATTACCAGAGAACATATATATATATATATATATATATATATAAAACATAAATATGTGTACATATACTATATGTACACACACACACATATACACATACACATATATATATATATATATATATATATATATATATATATGTATATACATACATACATACATACATACATATGTATTATCGGCTCTGACGCGTCTATAAATAAATATAAATAAACACAGTTACATACACACACACACGCATATGTATTATGTGTATATATATATTTCTGTTTGTACATATATATTAATATATATATATATATATATGTGTGTGTGTGTGTGTGTGTGTGTGTAATCAACACTGGGGCATCTATAAAGAAATATAAATAAAACAATATTTACTCATACACACAAGCATATGTTCAAACTAACACACACACACACACACAGATATATATATATATATGTACAGACATATATATAAATTTACATATGAATCTACACACACATATATATATAATATATATTATATATATATATTTATATAATAATATGAGGGTAACGAGGAAACATTTATAGTGGTCCCAATGTGCTACACACTATTCAACTTTTTTTCATCCTTATAAGATAAAGTGAATGTTTTGATTTGGGTTTCGTTGTTTAATGGCATATCAACATTTGTGGGTTATTACGGTCAAGTCACGCTGAAAGCACCAGTTCCCACTAGATCACCAAAGTTAAGCAGTGATGATCCGGTCCAATACTTAACTGGGTGACCACTTAACCAAAAGCACGTACTGTAAGTAACCTGAGTCCTTTGTTTATCAAAATGATTTGATTTGGAATTAAATGACCCGAAAAGATTTGATACGCCGTAAAACAACAACTGGGGCCATGCGAAAAAATTAATTAAGATTCTATAGGCCGAAGCCTCTAAGTCAAACCATATGATCTCAATCATATAATAACGTCATTGTTGAGGACGACAGTTAGAGTCGAAAGAAATGGAATCGGTAACCTGGGTTCAAATCCCTAACGATGCACTTTCAAATGAGAATGAAAAAGCCTAACACACTACAACCTACAATCCCCCGATGACAACTGTATTTACACTGCCCAACATCTTTAATCATTCAGATTCTTAATATAATAAAGCTAACTACGGAGTGCTAATTATAATATTGATGATGATAATCTATATAATAATAGTCATGTTCCTTAATTGTACGACCGTCATAATCTTGCAACGTCCTCTGGTTAAAAATGAGACCGTCCACATCGTCCAAGATGAAATGGAAAAATGTAAATATTGATTATCTGGTGTTGCTTCTCCGCAATTTCTTATAAGTATCGCCACTTCGGCTAAATAATGGAACATTCCGTTTTTATTATAAAGAAAGAAGAAAAAGGACATGCTGCACAGAAAAAAATATGATAAGAAAGAAAGAAAGCAATAAAGAAAGAGAGGAAGGAAATGTTAGAGAGAGGGGTAAGCGCACTGAATCGATTACACTAATCTGTTTCAATCGAACATAATGAAAACGTGAAGAGAAGGAAAGAAAGAAAAAAGAATGAAACAGAGTTGTATCAAGATTATTATACTACAAATCGAACTATTCTAATATCTCTTAATTAAACATATCAAACGTTGTAATAATTAAATTATCATACTGTGGTATATCCAAAGTTTATAATAATAATAATAATAATAATAATAATAATAGTGCCAGCATATCACAGGGTGAAGCTGAAGGAAAATGAAAAAATGGACAAATAGCTGGACCTTGCCTGAGAACTGAAAAAGTTATGGAATATGAAAGTGAAAGTGATACCAATTGTAGTTGGTGCACTTGGAACAGTCCCAAAAGGATTGGAAAAGGGTATGGAAAGTTTGGAAATCAGAGGAAGGATTGAAACCATTCAGAATACTGCACTGCTGCAATCTGCCAGAATACTCAGAAGAGTCCCGGAGACCTGAAGAGACTTGCTGTCACTCAGATTCCAGTGAAAGACCATCAGCTAATGCTGATGTGAAAACTCAAAAGGAGTAAATATCAATAATAATAATAAATAAGTGGCCTAAAGTCGGTATCAGCCAGATAGCGAGGGAGTCTATCCCCTGTTCACTAGCTCTAAAGGAGCTTGTATTTTTAGGGTCTGAGGTGGGGCGCCACACCTACCATCAGTTCCTAACTTTCTGTGCTACTAATACGCTGAGTTGGTGAGAGCCGGTATTGAACCAGGAACCTTGAGTTTCCAAGCCGGACACTCTACCGGCTGAACTAAACCGCCCCTAGTAATAATTATTAGTATTAATAATAATTCAATAAGTTTAGCTTATTTTGACAGAAGGATAAAAATTTGGGACACTCAGTGAGAATCGAACTCACTAGTAATGGTTCACAAGCCTCGCTAGCAAACCATTATACCAACTGAGATGCCCAGATATAGAGAAATGGGTTAGTGATTGAATGTTATTCTGATATTACAGGTAATGTGAATCTTACTATTTGACTACTAGCTTTGAAAATCGGTATTTCAAATCCTGGTTTTTCCCGGGGCTTGAAAATATACCTTTAATTCCAGGGATGTGGGTAGAGGAGGAGGGGGCTAAGATTACATCAATAACTCAACTCTGAGCTGTGGTATCTTCAGAATGCTCTTCTCAAATTGCGAGGGATGTTTACCTCATAGACTGATTGGAGTTATAAAACGTTTCCTCTCTGCAAAATAGACGATTCTATGCATTTTTATGCATTTGAAATGCTTTTATTTTATTTTCATTTTCAATTTGCCATCGGACTATTTCTGTAAGTGCTCTGTTGTTTTTTCTTCTGTTTTTGTTGTTTTGGGTTTGTTTGTTTTTTGTTTTTTTAATTCTTTTATATATATATATAATTTTTTGTCAGAGTTTTTGATTTTAGAGAAAGAAAATTACGGTTTGCCTCCTGAGAAAGAACAATATCAATCCGGTGTTCGCTTTCTTCAGCAGAAGAGAAAAAAATCCTTCCCAAAAACAAAAGAACATTTGGTTTTATATTTCTTGTAATTTTTTCGGTATAAAATTGCAGATATTTTTTTCTGTTGTTGTTTCATTAAGAAGTTGTTACTTGTAGCAATATAATGAGAGTACTGGCATTAAAAAAAATACACACACATACAAAAAACTCACTTTTGTTTTTAATACGGTTAGTAATGGTACACGAATAGGTTTATTATTTAACTAAACAAATCATGGATCCGTTTTGTTCACGTTTTGATAGCAACTCATAATATTGTAGCTGATTTTATTTAGAAAGGGGGCACGATTATTATTATTTCTTCTTTTTGAATTTTCACATCAGCATTAGCTGATGGTCTTTCACTGGAGTCTGAGTAACAGCAAGTCTCTTCAGGTCTTCAGGACTCTACTGGGTATTCTGCAGAGGTGCAGTGTTCTGAATGGTATCAATCCTTCCTTGAATGGTATCAATTATTATTATTATTCTTATTGTTGTTGTTGTTGTTGTTGTTGTTATGTTTTTAAGGGCCATAATTGGCCAGTTGATTCTAGGTAGAGAGTCCTCTGATTTGGTTCCTTTGGTAATCCTCTCAGGTAGAGATTCCTATGGTCCTTACACCTTATATACCGAAAAATCCTACAATTATTATTATTATTATTATTATTATTATTCAGTGGTTCATTGGAGGCTGAGTGACAGCAAGTCTCCTCAGGTCTCCAGGAGTCATCTGAGTATTCTAGCCGATATTAATAGCGCTGTAATTTGGATGGTCTCGATTCTCCCTCTGATTTCCAATTCACCCAGGTTCTTTTCCAGAACTTTGGGGAACCATTCCAAGGGCACCAATTACAATTGATACGACCTTCACCTTCATGTTCCACAGTTTCCTTAGTTCTCTGGCAAGGTCCAAGTATTTGTTTATCTTTTCTCTCTCTTTCATTTTCACTCAGTGGTCGACCGGGACGGCAAAATCTACGATTCCTTGAGAGCTTTTTACACCAACGTTACCTGATGGTCATTCACTGGAGTCTGGGTGACAACAAGTATCCTCATGTCGACAGGACTCTTTTGAGTACCATTGCTGATCTTAACAATGTTGTTGTCTGAATGGTCTCAATTCTTTCTCTGGTTTTCAATTCCCCTTGTCTGTTTTCTAAACTTTTGGGGACCGTTCCTAGTGCCCAAACTACTACTGATATCCCTTTCACCCTCATATTCTACCAACTACAATTGGTATCACTTACATCCTAATATTCCACATTTTCTCAATTGTCTTGCAAGGTCCAGGTAGTTGTTTATCTTTTCTTTTTCCTTCATCGACATCCTGTGATTTGCTGAATGTACCAGTTGACAAATTATTTTTTCTCGTTAATTCTAGATATAGTCTCCTACTGGGATAAGTTGGTCCGTCATTATCTGAAACTCTCAGAGAATTTTATTATTTTTATATACTTGCGAGCTTTTCAAATAAGAGTAAGCTGATGGTCTTTCACTGGATTCTGAATGACAACAAGCCTCCCCAGGTCTCAAGGACTCTCCAGTGTATTCTAGCCGATTTCAACAATGCTGTTGTCTGGATTGTCTTAATTCTTCCTCTGTTTTCGAGTTCTTCTAGTCTCTTTTCTAAGTCTTTTTGAGCTATTCCAAGTGCTCCAACTACAATTGGTATCAACAGGATGAGAAAGATGTACTTCAATGGACTAGATAAAGGATTCGGTCCGAAGTTCCGTGAAAGTTCCAATTTACTACATGAAGACCTCCCTGGTCGACAACAATGTTACTGAAATCGACGTGAAGGTACTCGAGTTCGGTAAGAAACACCTGAAGGCCGGAGGGCATATCGGCCAAAACGTTGTCTGAAAAATCTAAAAACTACAGGGTTTTCATTTTTTTTTAAATATAAAATTAACTGAATCTGCTTTTGACTTTTAAGTGTAAGAACTACATTTGTTTTTTATTGATCCCACGGAATATTGTTGTTTTTCATCTTCTCTATTATAATCAATGCGAAACTTGAAAGGGCACTTATTATAATTGGTTATATGATGTTTAGCAAATACAGCTGCTTTATTGGGATAAACAGCTTTCAGTTCTTTTGAATCACAATTAACCATAATCCACTTTATATATCGATAGATAGATAGATAGATAGATGTGAACTGACCGGGATATATATATATGTTATATATACTAGCAAATATCTGCACCCTCCGGGTGCTAGTATTTAAGTTTTAATGTAATAAAATATCGTATTAAATTAGAAAGTCTAATAAGAATGCAGATAAAAAGATTTGAAACAGAGTGGGGGTATAATAGAAAAATAGAAATGAAACTTACTCTTCCATCACTGCCGTCTTTCATTGCTGAATTTTACTTATTTAACTATTTAGTTAAATTAGGAAATAAAGAATAAAATTGCACTTATTTTTTCTTGTTAATGGATTTCATTTAAGATTCATTGGAGAGATTTTTGCTTATATTCATTAAAATAAAACCAAACAATTAGAAATCAATAATACTAAGCACATATTTAATAAAATCACATTTTTAATATCAATATGCAAATTAGCCTTCCCGTTCACACTGCAAACCGCTATTTTTTGTATATATAAATACAATAGCATGTTATTAGTATGTAGATATGGACAACACTAATAAAAAGGTGAAGCAATTTTATTAATAATTGAGGTTTAAATATAAATAAAATTATGTGACTCGATTAGTAATATAGTTTCGGTTACAGACAGAAAAACACACAATCTCCATTATAATAAGATATATATATATATATATATATATATATATATATATATAGAGAGAGAGAGAGAGAGAGAGAGAGAGAGGTACGTTGGTAGATTGGTCGGTAAGGAGTAATGAAGAATCCAAGATATATTAAAATGTAGAAATGTAGACATTTTCATAGATAGATAAATAAATAGATAGATAGATAAATTTTTAAAAAAAGAATAAATGTAAATAGCAGATTTTTGACTTGTAAGATTAAAATCACACAATCTTTCATGTTCCATTTGTCTTTACTACATAGAAAATAAATCGTCGGAAATGTCAAAGAATATATATATATATATATATATAATATATATATATAATATATATATATATATATATGGTTGTTTTATGAGGAAACGTGCTAGGACTTTAGATTTATTAACATCCATGTTCAGCGTTTATGATGCATGGCACGTATCTCAAGAACAGGAACAAAATGAATGTGTATACAAAATAGAAATAAAAACAGAAGTTTGTTGAGAAATATATGTAAATATATGTAAATATGTCATTTAGCTTCTTTGCTGAAAAAGTCTCCTCATAAAATTCTAATATATCCGTGACTTTTTTCACGGATAATAACGAGGTATTATATATATATATATATATATATATAATATATATATATATATATATAAACTAGACATACATATATATATGAAGTGGTCAAACAATGTGTTTGAAATGGCGAAGGCCGACAATTTTTTGGGAGATTATGTGCTTAATTAAAGTCATACCTAATTTGTTAATTAATTAATTATAATTAAATGAATTAGGCGTGCATATCGGTTTTAAATGTAAAGCGTCAACAAATCGAGAAAAAGTCGATCTCTGTATGTACCTTTCAGCCCATTAGGCCCCATCAGCAGAGCTATAGACAGTGTAGTGCTTTGTGCGCGATTCGAACCCTACCTGTCAGCCGGACATTCTAACCAATACACTAGCTGGCTTCCCCAGAATCTCTCGTTTATTTTAAACTGATATATGTATATGGCACCTTTTGGGTGACCTATGGCACGACAGTATGAAGTGGTCAAATAATGTGTTTGACATGGCGAAGGCCGACAATTCTTTGGGGGGAGATTATGTGCTTAATATATATATATATATATATATATATATATATATATATATATATATATATATATATATATATATATTATATATAATTTTGAATGAAGTTGTAATAGCTCAACTATTGATGGAAATTTCATGTACACGTTTTCTCAAATATGAAATAATGGATTTAAAAGTAGCCGTAGTTAGGTTGGAAATATTTAATTATTTTGAATATTTTATTTTAACTAGCAGGAATATGCGCGCTGCGAGTGTAGGTATTTACATTTTAATATAATAAAATATATTAAATTAGAAATACTAACAAAATTATATAAGAATTCATATAAAAAATTTACTCTTATTTTAATTATATTTTACGACTCTTTAATTATATTTTACGACTATTTTGTGAGTCAAAAAGTAATGTCATTCTGTTTACGACAGGTGTAATTACCAACACAGGGACATATATCATACATCAAAATGAATCTGGTCCTCTGTGGATCACGTCCCTACTTCTCCACATAGTCACCGTTTCTCTCAATAGCAATGTTCCACTTTCGAACGAGAGCATGTATCCCTGCCTCGTAAAATTCTGTTGACTGTTTTTTGAGCCACTACTCCGCTATAGATTTCACTTCCTCATCACTGGAATAATGCTTGCCTCTCTTCGACTCCATGAAAGAGGGTTTTAAATGTTAACAAACGGAAGATTAAGGAACAAGAGTATTCATATATAGATGGGTATGCGGAAAATTTCATTAATTTTTCTCTCTTTAAAAACGTAATTTGATTTGATCTGGCTCCTTTATTTAATGGCATATAAAACTTCATGGGTTATTCTCTGCCAAATCCATCCTTGGAGAAGAACAATAGTGGTACTCTTTAACCAATAGCTGGTAGGATGAGGAGATCCATACTCTTCTCAAGGGTATGAATCCAATTCTATAGGTCATTTAATGCCAGCCAAGTTTTAAAGTCGTAGCGATATTTTGGTAGAAAACAAATGTATATATGTATAGATTTTAACTATTGTTTAATTACTTATATTATATAGTACAATCCCAACGAATATAAAAAATATTACACTCATTTAATGATATTTTAATTGATTTCTATATAAAATTATTTATAGGATTGCTTTTAATACTTTGAGAATAACATGATATTATTAGAAATCAGTAACAGCAAATAATTATTTATTAAACCCAATTTTGTTAAAATCATTATGCAAATCATTCCCTCCATATGCAATGGAAATCTGTATTTCTTTGAGATATTGTAATAAGTAACTGAGTTACCTCCCCTACCCTTCTAATAACTATATAAACTGGTCAAAAATCTACCACTGTATTCTATGTAGAATAAAGCTTCTACAAGTCCGACCGTGTTTGTATGCTTATTACCTCAGATATATAACACATATTTCATGATTTTAAATGCATTAATAATATTGGCAGTTTTGTGACAAATTTAACTCGGCTCGATTTTAATAGGGACATCGTTTTGGATTCCTAGTGATAGTTTGATAGAAAACAAATGTATATATGTATAGATTTTAATTATTGTTCAATTACTATATTTTTTAGTACAATCCCACTTCTTTTAGGAAATGTAAAATCCTGTATGGTCTTATATTTGTGAAAACGTTTTTTTTTTTTCTTCTTCAAATTACTTGCTTGGTAGTATTTTGTTTGCACTAGATCAAAGTCTACACACTCTAGCAGTATATGTTTCACTGTAAATCTCTCTTGACATGTAGTGCATATCGGGGACTCAGTTACCGCTAGTAAATGATTAAGGGTTGTGGGTTATGTAAAGCCGGGTCAGCACAACCTGTTTTCTTCTATTTTTGTTGTATTTTATGTTCCATTCTCCAGCGACACTGGAGTTCGAACTCGCTTACTACAATGTTGCAGTCCAGCACGTTAGCCACTACGCCACGGGGATTCCCTGTGTAGACAAATGTGAAATAGAGGCAGAAAATTGTTGAGAAATAACGAGATGTGTAGCGAGGGGGAAAGACAGACGAAGCAAACGTAATACATTATAATGCATTGCATTAACTGAGCTGTGTGCAAAAATACGTGTAAAATTACGCGGGCAAGTTTTCTAATAACACTTTCGCTTCTTCTAAAAAAAATGTCTCAAGTTCATACCAGAGGGCGCTCTTGACTTTCTAACGATTTCCTCACAAACATCATTCACACCTTTTTCTTCGACTTCATTTTATCTATTTTTTTTTTTTTGTATTTTCTTCGATTTGTAAAAACTTTTATTCCCAGAATATTTCGGTTATTTATTTTTTTAGTTTATCTTTTTTTTCTTTCTTTTTTTTCTACTTTCTTTTGTTTAAATAATACATCTAAACGAAGAAAGGTAAAAAGGAATCCATGTAAATTCTAATTATTTTAATGTCAGCTAATTCTAATGTTTCCCTTCTTACAACACCTTTCAAAGATGAGGAAATTGAGCTAATAAAAGGTTCAGGCATATATATATATAGCTCAGTCGGTAGAGCGTTCGGCTAGAAACCACGAGGTTCCTAGTTCGATACCGGTCCTTGCCAACTCAGCGTATGAGTAGCACAGGGATCTGTGCGGTAAAGTAAGGAGCTGATGGTAGGAGTGGCGCTCCACCTCAGATGCCAAAAAACAATCTCCTTGGTCTAGCGCTATATATATATGTGTGTGTGTGTGTGGAGAATTTTTTAAAGAAAACAAACACAGGATGTCATGAACAATGGAAATTCTTTATGTCGATACTTAAGTATTTCAGGTTTTTTTTAAAAAACCTTCTTCAGGACATTGAATATTTATATGAGTAAGAGATGAAAGATGTTCACTGTATGTTGAACGTGTGATACATTCACTGAACATCTTTCATCTTTTACTCATACAGATTTTCAATGTCCTGAAGAAGGTTTTATTTTTTAAAAAACCCGAAATACTTAAGTATCGACATAAAGAGTTTCCATCGTTCATGACATCCTGTGTTTGTTTTCTTTAAAAAATTTCTGTCGGATTAATTTCCTCATCTTAATTCCATATATATATATATATATATATATATATATATATATATATATATATATAATTAAAGAACACAAATGTCACGAGTTTATTTCCGATCTTTTCAAGCTTTCTGGACACTTTTTATTATGTTTGGATGGAATCCGTGGGCTTAGTGGGGCTTGAACGGATTAATACCATTTCAGTTTATTTTAATGGGGAAAATTGATGTACAAGGAAATTGACTTACGAGCGGAATAATTTAAATTCAAAATTTAAAAGTCCAGTTTCCACGTTATATATATTATTATATATATATATATATAATATATATATATATATATATATTTTATTATATGAGAATGGTGAGTTACTGGTGAAATTGGTCACAATGGTTAGTTGATCAAATTTCACAATGATAAGACAGCGATATAACAAATAGCTACAAAATACACGCGTGCAATCGGCTGTAATTAATCAATATCTTGATTAATTCAGTGGATTTAACACTGAAGATCCTTATGGTGAAACTCGAGTAGGTTATTACTGTGTATACCATTATAATAATAATGATAATAATGATAATAATAATATATATATATACATATATATATAAATATATTCTGATTGTTGCGCTGACGATTAAGGTAGTAAAGTCGACTGATTTTATGTCAACTTTACTGCCTTAATCGGCAATACAACAATTGAACAATTGATATGAGAATTTCCTGTTTCCAATGCCATTTACATTATCAATCCGAACACAACGGGTAAGACATCTGTATTTCTTAAATACTACTCTATTTTGAACACCTAGATTCACCATTTACTCATGCTTAAAAAAAACATTATTTTTATTTTTTTAATTCTATAACACAAATTTATAACTTTATATATATATATATATATATATATATATATATATATATACAAAGTGTGTTAAGAGAGTATTGACATTTTTGTACTCTTTGACACACCTTGCATTCTGAAAAAAATAACTTTCCATTCCTTCTTCACTTATATCTTGGTAAATAATGCATTAAAGTTGATACTTTTTTTATACACACTGTTGTGATGTTAATTCAACAGTAAAAAAGAAGTCAAGTCGAGGTAGGGTAAAATAAGACAAGTGTATTTACAATAATGGTACAGGAACGGCTAGCTTGCCGTTAAACGGTAACATTACAACCTTTTCACTCGGTGTCTCACTATTTATAGTGAGAACCGGTGTATATTCTCCACTGTAGGAACGGCCGTACGACACGCACCTTGTATTCCGGAAAAATCGTGAATGGAAGGTTATTTTTTTCAGAATACAAGGTGTGTCAAAAATTACAAAAAATGTCGATACGTTTTTGACACACCTTATATATAATATATATATATATATATATATATATATATATATATATATATATAACGTATCAATATTTTTTGTACTTTTTTCTACTTATATATATATATAATGTATATATATAATATATAATGCGATATTTTGACTCTGATGATTTATTGCCTTAATTATTTTAAAACTTCTATTTCTTTTAATCATCAATTCCCACGTGTGTCTCGGTTCTCGCTTTCCTTTTCCTCTGTTCGTTTGCCGTTCTATTTCGTGCAATTTTCTCTTTCATCGTTTTCTTTCTCTCTGTTTTCTTTTGTCTTGCATAGATACAATTTCCTTTGATTCGGGTTCTCCCTTTCATTCCCTTAGCACTCCCCTCTTTTTCAGTTCCCCAGTCAATCGAACGTTTAATAACACACACACACACACACACACACACACACACACACACACACATATGCATATACACAAACACATACACGTACACGCACACATCCTTTTACACTCTCTTTCCTTCGGCTCTTTTCAGTCTCCCTAAATCAATACAACATTTTGGCTATCGTTCACAGTAGTTAGTACTAACGTGACACAGTTTTGTCAGTGTCACTTGATAACTGTCTCAAGTCGAAGACAGAATCAATAAACGATCATCATCGCCATTACCGCCGCCATCTTGGCTTTGAACGCTAAGCGGGAACTGTCGATACTTTGCTTCTATTACTCTTCAGTATTTACCGCTACTTACCAATACTCTTCTCTTTTCGTTGCTTACTCTTTAAGTTGAACAAAATGGTTCTTCGATTTTGGTATCTGTTTTCACTTTGCTCAATTTTCTGTAAGATTTTTCTTTTTTAAATTTTTCTTTATTTTCTATTTGGTATATCATTTCGACTTCATTTCTTGGGCGTACTTCTC
This sequence comes from Doryteuthis pealeii, assembly GCA_023376005.1. NCBI lineage: Eukaryota > Metazoa > Mollusca > Cephalopoda > Myopsida > Loliginidae > Doryteuthis > Doryteuthis pealeii. The sequence continues at coordinate 79,331,895 of CM042165.1, forward strand.
AGGGCCCATCGGAATGTATGTTTGCATTCAATGTCAACTTGCCGTGCAGTGTTCAAATCCGTAGAGAGTAAACTCATCCCAAATGAATATTTAAGATACATAATTGGTTTATTGATTTCAACGGTTTGCTAACTCGTCTGGGGTTATTTTTGCCGCGAGGTTAGGGAATTGTTTACCTTGTACACACAGGTATATAATATCCGGTTTTCTGTCTAATACAAATGATACGGCATCTAAACCCGTCAGGGTGTATTTTTAACGAGAGGTTAGGGAATTTTTAACGGGTTACGTTCGTTTGTGCACGTGTATATGATATCCAGTATTTCTATCTAATACGAATGAAACGGCATCTAAATCTGGAAGTGTGTGGTGTAATGGTTAAAGTCATGGGAAATGGACTCGTCGCCCCGAGTTCAAATCCTGGACGCGGTAACTGCATTTTTACTTAGCGCTAAGGTATCAATCCTACTCTCCCTCCAGCTATGGATAAATAGTAGGACAGATCGGGCTCTTTAGCCTTGGTTAGGCAACTGGTCTAGGAGAAGAAAAACTCTGAATTCAAACCTGTTGAACTCCGCTTAAGAAATTGACCTTGTGTCACATCCTGCTCGTGTGGAGGGTTGGTATATATATATATATATATATATATATATATATATAATATGATAAATCTGAATGCTTTTTAACATGACAGAGACACGAAACAATGGTGTCAAATCTTCAGTTATATTTTCTTGTGTCTTGCCAAGATATAGTTTTTGGCAGCGTGCGCAGTTCAAAAAATGAATTACATTTTTGCTTCTGCAAAATGATTTGTCGTAAATATTATAAAACCATTTAGTTCTGAATCTTGTAAATGAGTTCGTTGATTTGAGATCTTTCTTTGTTATTAATATCACATCGTAGGCCAACAATTGTAGATCTTATTTTCGGCTTACATGTGCATTCGCTTGCATGTGTGAGTGCGTGCTTGCGTGTGTGTGTGTGCGCACGCGCGCCTGTGTGTGCACCTGTATATATGTGTGTGTGTGTGTGTGTGTGTGTGTGAGTGTATGTGTGTGTGTGTGTGATTTACTCAAGACCACGGTATTGAAACGAACTGTTTTGTTCTTCGCGTCTTTTGAAAAAGTAGCTTATTGAACCGGCACTTAATACATTTATTTCCTACAACCTAAGACGTTGCCACTAATAACGCGGATAACATTGTTACTGACAAGTCACGTATCTCTAATCCCTCTATCTGAGGTAGGAATGAAAAGAAAGTAACGAGGATTTTAGAAGTAGTATTTTGAAGATAAAGAGAGGGAGTGAGAGCAGGTAAATAACGAATATATAAAATGCGAGAAAAAAAACAAACTTAAAAGTAAACAAAATCTCTTTCTACATGTCCTTTAATTATTCTATTTGAAACACAATGAAAAGAATATCAATTATTAACAAGGTACAAAAAGAGAAGATATATGTATGATTGTGTTCAGAAATTATGTATATGTAAAAAGAAATAAAATAGAGTTCATATCACCTACTTGGTATTGTCCATGGATTATATGTAAAACAATCATGTTTGTATGTGTCCATGGCACAAAAGGAGAATTGTATATATGGATATTTCTTCAAGACGTTATGGTTAACTTGGGGTCTAAATAAAAGACGTTTGACAAGTATTAAAACGATCGCTTTTGTCGTCATTGCAGTGAATCTTTCTTCTACTCTCTTTCTTTCTTATTATGTTTTTTTTCTGTGTGCTTTATTAAAAGAGAAGATATATGTATGATCGTGTACAGAAATGATGTATTGTTACATAATCTATGCATAGATTATTGTCAACCCCTTGTATTTCTGAAGGGATGGCCCCTTTTCATATCACGGGCGGGACTATCCAAGAAATATTACAGAAAGCCCGCGAAATACGTGAAGTCACGTGGGACCGAGTTAGCCCTCAGTTCCAGCTTGGACGTCAGGCAGAGAAGATGTCTGCCTTAGCTGGATTCAAATGCACACGCGCGTTGTGTTAGTTAGAAGAAGAAGTTTAAGCAATACAAGTTTAAAGAAATAATATGGTGTTGTTGCTTGATGAATGTCTTGGCAAAAAGACTGACCAAGAAGAAGGAATGTATCAAAGACGAGCAGCCAACAAGAATTTAGAAATAGAATTCAAGATGGAGAGAAAGAATAGAAACGACTAGAGATCACCAAATGGCCAAAGAAGTAAGTAATGCAAAATGCATATGCATCTCTCTGTCTACCCGTGTCTATCTCTCTCCCCTCTCTAGTAAAAGAACACTTGTGTATATACCCAACATGGGTATATGTGTATGAGTATGTAACAGTATATGTAAAAAGAAATAAAATAGAGTTCATATCACCTACTTGCTGTTGTCCATTGATTATATGTAAAACAAACATGTTTGTATGTGTCCATGGCACAAAAGGAGAATTGTATATATGGATATTTCTTTAAGGCGTTATGGTTAACTTGGGGTCTAAATAAAAGACGTTTGACAAGTATTAAAACGATCGCTTTTGTCGTCATTGCAGTGAATCTTTCTTCTACTCTCTTTCTTTCTTATTATGTTTTTTATGTGTACTTTATTTCTTATAATAAAAACAGAATGGTCCATTATCTAGCTGGGGCGATGACACTTATAAGAAATAAGAATTTGGTGGATAAGCGACAATAGATAATCAGGATTTACATTTCTTGGGCGATTTGGACGGTCTCAACTATTACGCCGGAACACCCGAGTAAATTATCTTCTCTATCTATACATGTATAAAGGGCAATTGGGATGTGGGTATATACGGATGTATGTCCGGAAGAAACTACGAAAATAAATTATTAATGACTAAGTATATATATATATATATTATATATATATATATATATATATATATATATATATATATATACATTAAATATCAACGTTCCTGCTTTTTGTGTAAAAATACTCATGAAAATTGGATTTATATTCAAAATTAAATTATACAAAGAATAGCATTGAAATTCTTTAAAATGTCCAGCATTTCGAAATCTCAAATATAAACAAATCAGTGCACCAGGTTTTCCCCCATACCCAGTCGACACTGGACAGCCGCTTCTAGTACATATATAATGGGCAGTTAGTGTGTATATATGTATATCCGGATGAAACTATGAAAAAAACAAATAATTAACAATTAAGTAAATACATATACAAATTAAATATTACTGGTTCTTGCTTTTTATGCCAAATTATGAAGATTTTATTTATATTCGAAGATATTTAGAAAATAGAATATACATAGAAATAGCATTGAAATTCTACTTAACAAATGTCAAGCATTTGTGAATCTCAATATTAAACAAATTAATACACCAGTTTTTTTTGCCCCCACCTCTACCCAGGCGATGCTGGGTAGCCGCTTCTAGTAACAGATAATGGAAAGAGAATTAATCTGTTCCTGGACGCCAAGAATCGTACACACGGTCAATTTCGGCATCTCGAACTTTGCGTGATCAGAAACACGCGTACCACTCTCATGCTTCGTGAGAAGTTATTTCATTAACTAAATTGTCGTTCTTACTTACTCTTAATTTTTATTTTATTTTAAGGAAATTAAAATATTGAATAAAAAAACACCTAATCAGAGCCGGAGGTTACAGTGGCATGAACGTTGTTCCTGTGTTGGTAATTATACCTGTCCTAAACTAAATAACATTACTTTTTTATTCTCCTATGTGGAGAGGTAGAGATGTGATCCACAGATGACCAGCTTCATTTTGATGTATGATACTGTCCCTGTGCTGGTAATTATACCTGTCCTAAACTAAATGACTTATTTTTTTTATTCTCCTATGTGGGAAGTAGGGATGTGATCACAGAGGACAGCTTCATTTTATGTATGATACATGTTCCTGTTGTTAATTATACTGTCCTAAACTAAATGGCATTACTTTTTCTCCTATGTGGAGAAGTAAGGGATGTGATCCACAGAGGACCAGCTTCATTTTGATATATGATACATGTTTCTGTGTTGCTGTCCTAAACTAAATGGCATTACTTTTTTATTCTCCTATGTGGAGAAGTAGGGATGTGATCCACAGAGGACCAGCTTCATTTTGATGTATGATACATGTTCCTGTGTTGGTAATTATACCTGTCCTAAACAAAATTGCATAACTTTTTTACTCACCCTCGTAGATTAAACCTCATCTCATAGATACACAAACAAGACCAAAGATTTATGGGATTGTCACATCAATTATTTGAATGGAAACTTTTACACCGCGTGACGTTTCATTTTCACATTTTTCTTGCATTTCAGTTGCCGAGTTAACACTTCTAACATCGCAAATTAAGGCTCACAAGCTTTTGCTTGTTTTAGACCAATTCTCTTTGCTTCTCTGAATGTTTGAGATAAGGCTTGATGATTACAATTATCTGCGTTATTCGGACTATTGTCCTCATCTTCATTGTTATCTGTACAACGTTACAGTCGATATGCCCTCCGGCCTTCTTCAGGTATTTATTGTCGGACTCGGGAATCAGACTCATGGCCTAGTGGATAAAGGTGTTAGGTTAAGAGTTATCTCTGCATTGCAGGTTCAATCCTGATCAAGGGCAGCAGTAACATAGAATAATAATTAACACAGTTAACGCCTCTACTTCAGCTATGGTTAGCGGAATGAGAACAGGATACCCCCGTGGACTCAATAAAGGGTTAGGTTCAAAGTTCCGTGATGGCTCCCGAGTCCGAAAAGAAGGTTCCCAATTACGTCAAGAACGTTCCCGAGTCCGAGAAGGTTCCTGAGTCCGACAAGAAATACCTGAAGAAGGTCGTGGGGCATATCGACCGAAACATTGCACAGATAACAATGAAGATGAGGACAATAGTCCAAATAACGCAGATAATAGTAATTCTTTTTTGTATGACTCACAATTACTAAGTTAAGCCCTGTTGATGGTTTTATCAAAACCGAAACACTTTAGCGTCGGCTGTCAGTAAGTCAATGTTTGACTTAATTTTTTTTTTTTTTCAAAACTTTATTACATACAAATGTATAAAACAATGAATGTCGCAAACTGATTAGCACTGTACGTCATGTTGGCAAACATTCATAGTGCATCGTTTCGTAGCTGTTGCATTCGAGGCAACTATAAAGTAGCGAAAACAGGGCTGATGTTGTATTCGATGCTTGAAGAGTTATTTATAAAACTGCATCGCGTGTGTCAAAGTCACGAGCCACTTAACGGACTTCTTTTTTTTTCTTTTCTTTATTCTTTTTTTTGTTGTCTTCAAACGTAATAGATAGCATGACAGTTTTAAGACATTGACACTTGACGTCATTAGCACGTGACGAAGACGTTCATTCAGTGTTCCTCAATGACAAAAAAGATTTTTAGCTGGATTTCATACACATTACTATGACAACATAACAATGGCTGAAGTTTGGACAAACTTCACAAATTATAGGCCCCTAAAACACTGTGTATATTTCAATCGATTATTTGGTTGGTTTATTGATTTTACGGGCATATCAACCCGTCCAGGGTTATATCATGTCTAGCGGTTGGGGTGTTATACATATTGTGTATTCATATATATACTTTTAGTAATTGGTTTTAACAATGTGTTAGCATTATTGGGAATTATATTGTATGGCATTGATTTGTTTCATGTCTATATTCTATGGTTTAATTTTATTTCCCTTAAAAAGGAGAAAATATCCCCAATCGAATATAATTATATTAAAAGATAAAAAGAAGGAAAAAAAGTTTTTTAAAAAGTGAGAGAGAGTTAAATCAAGATTATTATACTTTACATACGTCACCTCAGCTAAATAATGTACCATTCCGTTTTTATTATAAAGAAAGAAAGAAGGAAAAGACATGGATAGAGAAAAAATATGTAGAAAAAAAGAAAGAAAGAAAAAAAAGAAAGAAGGGAGTAGGGTAAATATATCGAGAGGGGGTGAACACGTGGTAGCGATAACGCTAATATGTTACAATTGAATATAATTATATTAAAAGATAAAAAGAAGGAAAAAAGTTTTTAAAAAGTGAGAGAGAGTTAAATCAAGATTATTATACTTTTACATATTCAACTATTTGCAATAGCTCTTATGTAAACGTTGTAATATTTAAACTGTCATACTGTAGTATATCCACAGGTCCTTCTAGTAATTATTACATAGATTGTTTTGGTTTCTTTGGTGATAACTTCGTATTACACTTTTTCCCTGCTGATATTGTCTCTAAATATTCAGTTTTCTTTCGTGGTGCGCGGCAATCAAGCTGTGTCAGCCATCTTGAATCTTGTTTTTGTCTTTATCGCTTCATCTATAACTTAGGCTTAGAACTTTTTGAACAAACCTCCATATATACATATATATTATATATATATAAGTAAAATGGATATAAATCCGACAGTGTAAGTAATAAGTTTTGGAAAAAATAACAAGTTATATATATATATATATATTTACAATTTATATATATATCTAATATATATAATATATTATATATATTACGTATATCATATATATATATATATATATATATATATATATATATATATATATATATATATATATCCGTAAGAGCAGGATGTGATACAAGGTCAGTTTATGAAGTAGGCTTCAACAGGTGTGAATTCAGAGTTTTCCTTCCTAGACTGTTTGTCTATCTAATTTAACGGGACAGAGAGCTCCACTATTTACCCATAGCTAGAGGGAGAGTAGTTTGAGTAATACCTTTCCAAGGTATTAGTGCTATGTGAATGTAAACAGGTTCGTGAAGGATTTGAATATATAGTAAATGTAAAATAGTTGGGGTGGCCTAAAGTCGGTATCAGCGAGGGAGTTTACCCCCTTTTCACTAGCGTTGAGATGAGAGGTTTTTTGTCTGAGGTGGAGAGCCAAACCTACCATCGGCTCCTTACTTTACAGCACAGATCCCTGTGCTACTCATACGCTGAAATTGGTGAGGGCTGGTTTCGAACCAGGAAACGTGTGGTCTCTAGCCGAACGCTCTCTATGCTCCTGATGGAACGTAATGTCAGCAGATCTATATCAAGGCTTTATATATATAATATATATATATATATATATATATATATATATATATATTAAAGGCTTGATGTAAATCATATATGTATACAGGGGAAATTTATCTCTCTTACAAATGTGCAGTTGATGTATTCTACAGCTCCAGCCGACAGGGCAGTTTTTCTTTTTTCATTTAATGATATTTCAAAGAGAATATATTTATCACTACCCTATTTTTTAAAATTTAGATGAACTGATATAACCATATCAAAACAGGTGCCGAATAAGATATTAAATCGTGGTTAATCAATTGTTGAATTACTAAGCTCCGGCGAAGAACATACGCCGCCAGGGCGTAAATATTTAAGTTTTAATGTAATGAAAATATCAAATTAGAAAGAGTAACGAAATTAAATAAGACCACATAAAAAAGATTACACTTATCTTAATTATATCATTCATTGGTTGATTTTAATACATTTGAGAAATGGAAATAATTATAAGAGATCAGTAACACCAAGTAATTATTTATTAAACCCAGTTTTGTTGAGACCAGTATGCAAATTAACCACATCATATATTATGTAAACCTTTATTTCTTAGTGATATATAAACATATGCAGGATTTAAAGGGAGAATGCGATGGGTCAACGCATTTTTTTTCACACACCACCACCCTCTAGCTTCGGCTCGTGGGTGGTCCCACATGAAAAGGCCTTGTGTCACACCCGCATACGTGGATGGGCGAATAAATATCCCAATAACTAGCAAGAATATGCCCTCTCGGGTGTAAATATTTAAGTTTTAATGTAATGAAATATATTGAATTAGAAAGACTAACGAAATTAAATAAGACCACATATAAAAAGATTACACTTATTTTAATTACATCTTAATTGGGTTCTATATAAAGCATTCATAGGATTGATGTTAATACGTTGGAGAATAAAACAATAATATCAGAGGTTAATAACACCAAGTAATCATCTATTAAACACGGTTGATTTAAAGGGGCACGGCTGGGTTTATTGCCCAGTGCCTGAGGGGGAATGCCGATGGAATCAATGCATTTATTGCACCTAAGGCTCGTTGGTGGCCCCACATTTTGTGAGAATTTTGTGCCTCTCATTCATCAGGACAGATTCAGGTTTGAGCATATACCATTTAGTTGTATAGTGAAAATTTAATTTCTTGCACAATTCCCAATGGATTACCTTTCCCACAGAGTCGTGCCAAGAGAGAATGCCGATGGGATCAACGCATTTATTGCACCTACTATCCCATGTGCTTCGGCTTGTTGGTGGTCCCCAATTAATAAGACCTTGTGTCACACTCACATACGTGGTATGCGAGGTAAATACTCTAATAGCATAAGTTGTTTTCAGGCAAATCAATCTCAGATATTCATAGAGATATCGTTAATAAATAAGATTTAGGCTTGTGCATATACCATTTAGTTGTATGCTGAAGGTTGAATCTCTTGCACAATTCCCAGTGGATCACCTTTCCCAGACAGTTGTACCTAGTTTTGTACTCTCTTTGTGCTAGTTTGCTGCATTCGCTTATTATATGATTAACCGTTTCGTCTCTGTCTCCAACACATTCTGCACTCACTATTCAGTTGCGTCTTATTTATTTTCCCTATTTATTATTATTATTATTATTATTATTATTATTATTATTATTATTATCATTATTGATGTTGTAGTTATCGTTGTTGTTGTTGTTGTTTATTCATTCATTCATTCCATTTATTTCACTTTAATTTGATTAGACTTCGATGTCATTAGTATTCAGGTCACTTAAGAATTTGTTATATCTAAATGTAGACATAAAAATAAATTCACATCTATTCCAAACACTAACAAAATCGAATAAAAATAAATATATTCTCCCTCTGATACATCATTAACACCCGATGGTCTCGAATGAAAATATTAATTGTGCCTAATAATTTGATAATGTTAATTTGTTATTTTGATACAATAAATTATTTATCTTGATAAATTTGATTAAAAGATGTTTACAAAAATCAAGTTACAATATTTTCTGTGATTCAAATGATGACAATGAATATCGGATATGAGTGAGGCGGAAAATACGATCACACACTCCTCCAAGTTAAACGTTTTTGGTACTTTCTTGTAGCCCTGGATTCTGTGATACCAAAAATAAAACTGTATTAGCACCAGACTAATCCCAACTATTCAAAGACACCCCCTAGATGAAATAAAAAAAAAGAAATCTGGATTTTGGGGTGGGAAACCTTAAAACCAATAAGTTTCCTTTGGATTGTTCAATTTCAATAAATTGGATATCGTTTTGTACGTTCTGTAAGAGAGACTGGGCTCTTCAAGTTCAATTTTCTTGGTATTTTCTTGTAGCCGTGGAACTTTTGGAACCAAAAATAAAGCTCTACTAGCACCAGATTAATCCCCACTATACAAGACACCCTCGAGACAATTACAGAAAAAGGAAATCTGGATTTGGGGGTGAAAAACCTTAAAACCAATAAGTTTCCTTTGGATTGTTCAATTTCAATAAATTGGATATCGTTTGTAAGTTCTGTAAGAGAGACTGGGTTCTTTAACCTTGGTATGGCGACCAGTCTTCGAGAAGGAAAACTCTGAATTCAAAACCTGTTAAACGCTTAAGAAATTATGGCCAAGAAATGGGGGATAAATTTAGTACAAATGATCAATACAAACCTGATCACCCCAAGATTGATTCAGTGGACAGTGATTACTTTATAGTTATTGGTGAACACTGGCTCTTAGGTTACTTAACTTAGCTAAATCTGAGTACAATAATTTTTGCTTTTTGTTTCTGGACAGTAGACATTTATAAAATCTAGAACAGCGGTTCCCAACCTTTTTCTATTACCGCAGCCTTAAAAGAGTTTTTGCTCTGACCTCGCACCTCTACAATTTATACTTTTTGTCAAAATATAGAATGTGAATCCATACTACAGTTTTATCAAAAAGATGATATATTATGTCATCTCTAATAAATCATAAATTTTCTGAAATAAAGAAATGAAAATTTATAATATTTAATAACAAAAGAAAAAAAATTGAGTTGTTGATAGATACTAGACGGGCGGTCGGAGGGGCTTCCTCCGATCAAACGGCTGGCAATGTAAGCCCTAGCACCTATATTGATTGCCCCAACCCTATTGTCCTCATGGCAAGTCCAACCATCTTTATAATATACTAAGCAAATATATGCACCTCCGGGTGCAAGTATTTAAGTTTTTATATAATAAATATCTTATTAAATTAGAAAGGCTAATCAAACTAAATAAGAATAACAGATAAAAAAGATTTGAAAGATAACAGAGGGAGTATAATAAAAGATTTTGAAACAGAGGGAGTATAATAAAAAGATTTGAAACAGAGGGCGGTATATCGAAAAAAGAACAACTGAAACTCTACTCTTCCATACTCTCGTTCTTTCATTGTTATTTTTTCTAATTTACGTATTTAGTTAAAAGAAAAGTAAAGAATAAAATGACAGTTATTTTTTCTTATTAATGGATTTCATTAAGATTCATTGAAGAGATCTTTGCTTATATTCATTAAAATAAAACCAAACAGTTAGAAATCATAATACAAAGAACATATTTATTAAAATCAAATTTTTAATATCAAATTGCAAATTAGCCTTCCCGTTCACACTGTAAACCGCTATTTTATTGTATATATATAATACAATTGATGTTGTTAGTATGTAGACCTGGTCAACACCGGGGGTCCAGTGGCTTCGGCCCTGGATCTTTACAAGTTAAATAGCGTCGATCCCCAGGGGCCATCCCCCCAGGCAACACCTGCCCCCTCGATTTAAAGGGGCAGGGCTGGGTTTATTGCCCAGCGCCTGAGGCGACCCACTTGAGGGGAATGCCGACGGGATCGACGCAATTTTTAACGCTGCCACTCCATGAGCTTCGGCTTGTGGGTGGTCTCACGTTAATAGGGACTTTGTGCCTGACCCGTACAAGTGGGGTACGCGGTAAATACTATTGTAGATATGGTCAACAGTGGCTTCGGCCTCTGGACCATTGCTATAATTAAAGCGTCGATCCCAGGGAGCCATCCCCCCAGGCAACACTGCCCTCGATTTAAGGGCAGGGCTGGGTTTATTGCCCAGTGCCTGAGGCGCCCCCCTTGAGGGGGAATGCGCGGGATCGACGCAATTTTTCACGACGCACTCCATGAGCTTCGGTTTGTGGTGGTCCCACGTTAATAGGACTTTGTGCCTGACCCGTACAAGTGGGGGTTACGGCGGTAAATAAGTAGATATGGTTAACAGTATTAATAATGTAAACAATTTTATTAATAATTGAGGTTTAAATAAAATAAAATCATGAAAAATGTGACGTATAACTAAGGGAATTGTGACTTGAGTAGTGGTAGTAGTTCGGTTACAGACAGACAAACATATAATCTCCATTAAAACTATGAATATATACGGATAAAATTCGCCGCCAAATCTCTTCATGCTCATTTATTTAAATTTCTTAGTTTGGCACAAGGCAGTGATATCTTGGGGGTAGGGTTCATTACATCTTAGTGATCTATTTAAAGATAAACTTTCATCTAAATGCATGTGTACAACTGCCTTAGACTACAGCTTTGGTTTTTTTCTTTTATTTTTTCTTGTTTAATTTTTTGTCTTGATATGCGATATGCTTCCTACTTTAAAGATAAAAACGTCACTGATAATATTCGGTTTTAGCGGAAACTTTTTGAGTATTCAAAGTTTAGTGGTTCGGTAATTAGAGTGCAAGATTCACACAGTCTGTTACATACATTATATTCTTCACTTTGGATATGCTAATATTTCTAATGCTGCTTCTCGTAAACGACACACATTATCACACAGGTACAAAGATACAGAGACATATGCACAGGAATAGACAAACTCGTACATTCACATTGCATTAACACCACCATACATTTTATATCACTAAACAGTTATTACAACTTGTTCTTTTTAGAACTATTACAGATAATTTGCTAAAAATAATACATCAAAATTAAAGACACATCCCAGCCAAAACAACAGAACTATTTCGTTCAAATTGGGTGTGCAAATAAAAGTGCCAACTAATATGATTTCAAAACTAAATATTTCGAAAATATTTAGTTTTGAAAAAAAAAAGTTAAATAAAATCACAAGCATATTGCAGTTGTAAATGTGGCCTCAAAAATCTTTATATTATCACATAGCACACAAATGCTTCACATGATACTAATAAAGAAACAAAACTTTATTATCACTATGCCGAGCAGAGGCTCTATTATGTAAAATGATAAAAGAAATTTCGGAGACATCTTACCACGCGCGGGACGGCTTCCCGATTTAACATCCGGAAAAAAAATTCAAATATACGCGTTCTCACTTTAAACAACAGAAGATTACAATATCGCGTGGGAATAAGTATATAAAAAATCACCTATAGCTTTCATTTCAACTTCAATAATCTGAGATGGAATTTTAACTTTCCTGAAATATTTAGTTTTGCAAAAAAAAAAAAGTTTAAATAAATTCAACAATATTGCATCTGTAAAAAATGCAGTTCAAAAATCTTATATTTACACATACACACAATGCTTCAATGATACTATAAAGAAAACAATTTATTTCAACAGAACTTGTTATGAATAAACCATGCCCTTATACCACAGGGCATACTCACTTAGGAGAGCGTGGTGTAATGGTTAAGTCATGGGAACCATGGACTGGTGCGCCGAGTTCAAAATCCATGGAAGCGTGTCCACATTTTCACCATGGCGCTCATGACCCTTGGAAAGGTATGAATCCTACTCTCTCTCCAGCTATGGGTAAATAGTGGCGTTAGACTGGGGCCTCTTCAGCCTTGGTTAGGCAACCTGTCTAAGTGACTCTGATTAAACCTGCTTAAACTCCGCTTAATAAATTGACATTGTGTCGCATGCCTCACTCCGTGTGGAGCGGTGGTAAATATATAATATTCACAAATGGCAGTGGGGTGCGTGCATAAATGGTTTAGAATCATTGTAAAGCGGACTCGGTAGACGCGAGTCAACATCCTGGACGCCAGTTCTTTCATTTCAACATGTGCTAATACCCTGGTAAAGGTATGTAAATGTACATTCTCCCTCCAGCTATGAGTTGAATTGTTTGGTAAATTGGATCTTTAAACATGGACTGGGTAAGTCAGTCCTAGGAGAAGGGAAACACTGAATTCAAAGCTATGTTAAACGACCCCGCGCTTAAAAATTGACTTATGCACAAACCTACTGCGTGTGAAGTGTTTGTCATATATATGTCACAAATGATAAATAGTAGCGGCAGATTGGGTTTCTTTAACTAATGGCTTGTAATTAGTCCAGGGAAGTAAATTAACTGAACTCAACCATTTTAAACCTCGCTTAAGAATTGACCTACATGTATAGCCTACTCGTGCAAAGAGTTTGGTAAATATATAATATATATATTATAATATATATATATATAATATAATATAATACTATATATATATACCAACCAAATTTCCGCCCGGGGCGCAGGAATGTGACACATACGGTCAGTTTTTTTAAAGCGGAGTTTAACGCGACGTTCGAATTCAGGAGTTTTCTTCTCCTAGACCGGTTAAGAGCGTCTGCCCTATATTTATCCAAAGCTGGAGGGAGAATTACGATCTCGTTCCTTTCGCCAAGGGTATTAGCACTAAGTGAAATGCCGTTACCACAATCCAGGATTGAACTCGGGGCGACGAGTCCATTTCCCCATGACTTTAACCATTACACACGCTATGGTAATATATATAGCCACAAAAGTGCAGGCCTTAAGTTCTGCTTTTATTCCAATGTATTATATGAATTGTGAACTCCTTGGCGCCTATGCGGACATGGTAGATCTACCTCTTTTAAATGTAAAGAAACTTACAACAGATAAATAATCTGGTTCTATATAGAAGAAGAATAATTTCTCATATGAGAATTTTAGTTAAATAACTAACACTACGCCAATGGGTACTCCTCCCATCTGTAGAATATTCATACTATTTCCCATTAACTCGGAATTGATAAGACAAGCAGCAAGCAGTCGAAACCCATACGAATCTGTTTGCTGCAAAAGACTAGCTACAAAAATGGCGGTTATTTAGAAGCCCTCAGAATCATACATAACCAGCAGCCAATCAGGACTCAAGGAAATGGATCACACCAAATTGCACGAGTGACTATTCTGAAATTCCCATAAGTGCCAGTCGTCTGAAACACTGGTCATTTGTGTTTGGCCAGTTGCTGGTCGTTCAAAACCAATAGTAGACTGGATGACTGACTGACTGACTTTCCAATACCATCCAAGAAAGCGGAAAACAGTTTGTGATTATGATGCTTGCCATAGCCGGTTAGGGAAAGGCCGATTGGTGGACCTCACAACTTCAGGTTGCTAGGTTGAGCAAACGTGATAGCCGCAATATAGCCTCATTAAGTTGGGGAGCGGTTTTTAGAGAAATCTTTAAAAAAAACTACCATCAACCTTTGCAGAACAAAAAATCTCTCTCTTCTTTTTACATATTTCCCTGAAAAAGTTTTTTACATAAACCGAGAACGTTAACGTACGACATAAACATCCTAATAGATTCATCTTTTTGGAAAACCTCTGTTTTCCTATTAGGAACAGCTTCGCTCAGTCGGTAGAGCGTCAGCCTATGAAACTACAAGGTTCCGTGTTCGTACGGCTCGCCAATCAGCGTATGAAGTACCAGGGATCTGTGCGCATGTAAAGTAAGGAGCTGATGGTAGGTGTTGAGCCTTCCCTTCAGGACGCAAAAACAACTTTCCTTGGTCTAGGCTGGTGACAAACGGGATGATATCTCGCTGTTAACTGAATAACGAGTATGTTTCGAGGGCCACCCGACGGTTTACATTTATCGGATGCCGAGATGCTCCTATAGAAAACAGCTTTGATACAGAGCAAACAGATCACTCTTCATGCTTGTTAATAATCACACCGGCCACACAGGAGGGCACATGGTACAGATTATGTTTTTTTCAACTGTAAGTGAGAACACAATCATACTAGCACGCTTCTCAATGTAACTTGTCGTTGATATGGCTTGTTAGTTTTTATTTTTTTTGCCGCGGCGGGGAGAGAGTGGACCCGGCGCATTCTTACTATACGATGCGAGCACCTGTGGAACTACCAATCATTTTTTTGTTTTACTGAAAGAGACAAAAGGCCTGTAAACAAAACATGCTTTTTGTTGTTTTGTTGTTTTTCGTTGTTGTGTTTTTTATGCCTGTACAGAAAGGTGAACAGTGAGGGAACTAACTACATTCGAGGCTTTAAAAAATATAATATATTTTTTTTTAGTTATGTTTTAATTTAGATGTTTTTTTTTAATGTATATATTTTTTTTATTTTTTTTAGAGTTATTTCTCTTTCTACACTTATTTGTTTATTATTCGTTTCATTCATTTATGTTATTTGAGTTTTCTTCTTAACACCATTTGTGATTCTAAAACAGCCTTAGTTGCAACAGACCATCAGTCCAATGTTCGAGTATAGGAGATAGTCTATCAGACAGAGAATTGTTTGCTGGCTTGTTTCTTATTTGCGCTTTTTAAGCCTCTATAATGCGATCGAATATATGCGTCAAACTTGGGTGAGCGTATTTGTACTCAAATCAGTGTGCGTTTCGTGTACACGCAACTGTGTGCGTTATATGTGTTTGTTTTGTTTTTTAGGTGAGGCTCTTACTAGCGCTATTAGTACTTTCAGTGTAAAAACATATTTGACTGATGTAGTAGTGTGCACCGTTTAATGACTAGCAGCATCTGCATGCGTTTGAAACGCAATTTGCTATCATTTTATATATATATATATATATATATATATATATATATATTATTAAAAAATTATAAAAATAATATGTGTGTGGTGTGTGTGTGTGTGTGTGTTGTGTGGTGTGTTTTAATTTTTTCACTTCTGAAATGTTTGAGATGAGGGTTGAAGATAGTATTAAATCTGCGTATTCGACTATTGCCACCATCTTTCATTGTTTATTTGTAAAACACGTTTGGCCGATAATACCCCGGCCTTCTTCAGGTTTCTTGTCGGACTTGGGAACCCTTCTCCGATCGGGAACATTCTTTTCGAACTTTCGGGAACTTTCTTGTTTGTATTCGGGGCCATCACGAGTCCCGAGAAGTCCCGAGTCACAAGAATACCTGAAGAAGGCCGAGGGTAATGTCGGCCGAAACGTTTGTACAAATAACAATGAACGATGGGGAGAATAGTCCGAATAACGCAGATAATACTAAATATGTGT
Source organism: Doryteuthis pealeii (assembly GCA_023376005.1). Lineage (NCBI taxonomy): Eukaryota > Metazoa > Mollusca > Cephalopoda > Myopsida > Loliginidae > Doryteuthis > Doryteuthis pealeii. The sequence goes on from CM042165.1 coordinate 79,348,244, forward strand.
GTGGTGTCTGTATATTTATACTATATATTGCAAAGTGTATGCTTAAACTATCTCCTGAGTTGAGTTAGAGATGGGACAATTATTTTGCGGTATTATTAGGGACGTGCTATAATCCATGATAGAGCTATTATATTAAAAGTAAAAAAGCGAAGCTTTTGGTCGAAAAATTTATTTTGAAATTCAAATAAATTTTTGGACAAAGTTTTCTTCGTAAAAACCGTCGGCGAAATATCAATTGAATTTAGTTGTTGTGTTGTTTTATCCACGTTTTTCTCTATTCTTCACCACTCACCACACACACAACACCATATATATATGTGTGTGTGTGTGGTGTTGTGTGTTTTGTGTGTGCGTGGTGTGTGACTCGTGTCATATATATTCAAAAATAATATAGTTATATTGATGTTTAACTTGGGGAGTATAATTAGACGTATCTCCTTTCAAGAGGTACTCGACCGGTAATTTCCTTACTTTTCTAACGGAATCATGCTAACTGGAAATCTGATTTATAGGAATTTGCACCTGTCAAGGAATCATTGAAACATTTATCATTTGATTTAGGTTAACCTGTCCTAATTACGAATCATGAAATAATCCTCTGCAAATTGGTAAGGGAATGACTTAATAATATTGAAGGATTACTACTACCATACGACACGCAACAACTGAACATAAACCGTAAAAAAACCACACCTTGAACAGAAATAAAATGGTAATAAAAACTTTGTAAGTGTGATTGAATTTCTAAATAACCAGGTATACAGAAAAAGTTGGTCACATTTCTTCGATGGGAAGGGCATCGTCCACGTGCTAGTTCTTGGGCCAAGCCAACGATCAACCAGCATGTCTACAAAGAGATACTGGCGGGCCGTTTGTTCGGGTTCAGTGCGCGAGAAAGGCGAGAGATGGTTGGTAGGAACAACTCGTGGGTGTTTCACTATGACGAACACACCTGCCCAACTGTTCGGATATCCGCGAGTTCTATCCTGAAGAACCTTCATGTGCTGGAGCAACTCTCTAATCAACCCGACGTGGCACCATGTGATTTTTTGTCTTCCCAAGTCAAGGGGGTCATCAAGCGTGGATCCATCTTGAGGATGTGCACGACATCAAAAAGGTCGTCAACGATAGAAACTACGGAGAATCCCGGAAGAATATTCCAGGGGGACCCTGCAAGTGTGGCAGAGAAGGATGGGAAAGTGGCATTAGACTCCAGGGGGGATTACTTTGAAGGGATTACGTTGTTGTTTGGTAAAGTTTAGATTGAATAATAATCTTTTTTGTGACATCAGCCGTGGAATTTTTCCAT
>CM042165.1:79349652-79392152 GCA_023376005.1 Doryteuthis pealeii
CTTAGCGAAAGGTAGAACAACATTCATCCCCTTCCCCAGCTAAATGAGTTAAAAAGTACCCCTTGATACTCACAAAAGGTTGATATGCCATTAGAACAAAGAAACGCGCAAACGGAAAGCTGTTCTGTTTAAGCCTGTAGCACAGTGTTGTGACGATGCTGGCCATTTATGAATAACCTCGCAAACAAAATAGTTTTTTAACGAGTTTACTGTGTTATTGCTTTTTGTAAAATCCTCTGATTTTATTAGAAATGCTTCGGTATAATAAAGGAGGTGTAAAAGCTATTTTTGACCCATTATTTATCTTGCAACCATTCTGGGAACTCAGATATGGTAGGCAACGTACTGGCAAAAATCAATCGACCAATCTTGGAAAGATGAAATCAAGTCATTGTAAGTTCCTAACGCGTTTCCATCCTTCTAAGGAGGGAAAACATTTCTTCAGTAGTTCATCAAAACATCACAGCTTGCGTTCTATCGTCGCAGACTGATCGACACAAAGGAAACATTATCAACAGATTTCATTTGTCTGCTACCTATGGTGGAGTGTACCGAACTCAAACACCCGCAACTATCAGGCAAAGACGAATCACTCTCTTCGATGGAGAAATCTTGTTTTATTGTTTTTCTTTCTTTCTTTCTTTTTATTTTTTCTCCTTTATTTGTAATTCTTTTTTTTTTTATTTTTTCACTTCTTTTTTTTATTTTCCTCTATTTTTTTTTCTTCTTCAAAAAGGTAATTTACTTTCATTTCTGTCATCGTTTTAACGTGCCGGATTACTTCGAAATTTGCCTTTCTGTTTCGTTTTTGCTTTCTTTCTTTTCTTTCTCTTCTTCCTGTCATTCTTCTTCTTTCTTCTTCTTTCTTCTTCTTCTTTCTTCTTCTTCTTCTTCAAAACTCTTCATTTCCATTTTATTTTCTTCCCTCTTTATAAAACTATTTCCTGCGTTCTATCTTTCTTCTTTATTTTCTTTTCTTGGGATACTTTTTCCTTCTTTTTGTTATTGTTTGAAACGCTGGGTTATGCTTTTTCTCTGTGTTTTTCTATCCGATTATTCATTCGTTCGCATTGCTTTTATAATCATATATATATATTATATATATCTATATATATAAATATAATAATATATATTATAGAGAGAGAGAGAGAGAGAGAGAGAGAGAGAGAGCGGATGTGAGTGTTTTCTGTGTCTGCGTTTGCGTCAATGTGTGTGTGAGTATATAAGTCCGTGTAGGTGTTGTTTTTCTATGTGTTCTAAGGTCTCAGATGTGTTTAATAATTTAGATATCAGCGATGGCGACTTACAACAACATGAACTCTTTGGATATATATATATATATCATATATATATAATATTATATATATATATATATATATATATAGTATATAATATAATATATATTTGTACACAGCCATTTATTACACACATCGCATATACTAATATATATATATATAGTAAGTGTAATTCGTCATGGGCGGGTCCTATATGTTCGGTATCTAGCCGATCAGAACGGAATCTTATCCCTTTTCAATAGCGCTAGATCAAGGAGATTATTTTTAGGGCGTCTGATGCTGGGGCACACTATCCTACCATCAAGCTTCCTCACTTTAAACGCACAGATCCCTCGGTGCTACTCATTTCGCTGAATTGGTGAGGCCGGTATCTCAACCAGAAACCTTGGAATTCCCTAGCTCTACTGACTTGAGGTAATATAAATATAGATTGATATAGTATATGAAAATAAAGGATATGCATAAGAGAGTTTCTTCACTGAATGGCGTATGCCCCCATCTCTCTCCGTTCTAATCTTCTTTCTCTCGTCGTCATCCTCCTCGCCTCTCTCTTTCTCCCTCTCTCTCTCTCTCTCTCTTATCTATATATATATATATATATATATATTATATATATATATTATATATAAGCAGCGCAATTACTGTAGGTCTTAATGGGAAATCCTGTTGTAAAGCTTACGTACAACTTTTCAGGCTAACGCAATAAGTGATGGCTGACAATTCCTCTCTATCACTCATACATGAAACATGTTTATTACACACACGTGGTAGGTACCGCACCACACACACACACACACACACACCGACAACACACATTAATTATATATATATATATATATATATAAATTATTATATATATTACTAAAATCCAATAAGTCCAGAGAAAGAAATCTTTCTTACGACACAAGAGTTTTATTTAACAACCGGTCGCTGTTGAGAGTTTCAAGTGTGCTCTTAATGTTTAGAGTCACAGAGCAATAATAAGTAAGCTTATATCAACTAAGTAAAGTGATAATAACTAAGACTCCCTAAAAATAGACTATAAATGCTAAATCTCTTTTGTTATTTCTTTACTTTATATATATATATATATATATATATATATATACATATATATGGATACGTGTGTGTGTTGTTTACATTCCATTATATATGTTTGCTTCTATTAATACAGTTAAAATCTTGTTGAAAATTTAAGGTAAAAAAACGTGTCAAAGGCAACCGATCATATTGACACATTCATATTCTGTATTTATATTCTTCCTATCTATCTATCTATATATAATATATTTATATATATATATATATATATATATTTATATATATATATTATTATATATATATATTATTATTGCAGCCTTGGATTAATATATATATATATATTATAAGTTTCCAGCTGACTGTTAGTATAATACTATATATAGTACTAATTATATGTGTGTGTGTGTGTGTGTGTGTGTGTGTGTGTATCAACGTGCGTGCTGGGAAATGGTGTTTTGTGTGTCTATGTATGTCTGCTTTTTTTTGTTCCCTGCTGCGCGTGTGGTATACATGGCATAAATCGTGCTCTATTCCTGCTTTTCTTGTTTTTTAACTTTATCATTTCCAGTGTCGAATTGAAAGACTAGTGGCCGTCCCTTCCTCTCTTTCAACCCATATTTGCTTCAGATATCACGCACAAAACTGCAATGTTTATTCTATAACAACAATAGAAGATGAAACTAAAGCTGGAGGCCTTGTTTCCATTATCAACAATGAAAGAAGTCTGCTGGCTACCCCAGGCCACAATGAAATACCAGAGTAATAAACAGCACTCCCAATACCTGCCACATTAATGTTATTATTTTCAATCCTAACTGATAAACTTTACAGGGCAGCAACAACAACAGCAACAACAACTAGCAACAACAACAACAATAATATAATAATATATAATAATAATAATAATAATAATATATAATAAGAAGAAGAAGAAGAAGAAGAAGAAGAAGAAGAAGAAGAAGAATGATAAGATGAAAGATGAAGATGAAGGAAAACGAAAAGGTAGACAGAAATACCTGACCTTGCAGAGAATTGAAAAGCTGTGGAATATGAAGAGTTGAAAATGCTACCATTGTAGTTGGTGCACTTGGACAAGAAGTCTTGAGGAACTGGATATCAAGAGGAAGAATTGAGATCAACAAGGGCAACGCATTGCTAAATAATAAATAATAATAATAATAATATAATGAATAAATAATAATAATAATAAATATAATAATTGATTAACAAAAAAAAGAGTACTTGCCACAGTATGAATTTTTGGGTTCCGGCATATCAACAGAGTGAAAAGGAAAAAAAAAAGGAAAAAAAAAGGAAAAGATAGACAAACCTAGCCCTCGCAAAGAACAGTGAAACCAAGTTATGGAATATGAGGGTGAAAGTGAATATGCAAGTAGTAAGTTGGAGCAACTAAGAGGCGGGTACCCAAAAAGCTTAGAAAAAAGACATGAGGAATTGGTAATTCATAGGGAAGAATTAAGAACGATCCTGACAACAGCATTGTTGAATATCAGCTGGATAACCACAGGAGAGTTTTCTGGTGACCTTGAGGAGACTTGTTGACATCTAATCGAAACCAACCCCGAAAAGACCAATCGGCTAACTCGGGTGTGAAAAAACTAATATAAATATAATAATAATAATAATAATAATAAAATAATAATGTTCTTGCAGGACATGTGGATAACCACAGTAATCAATAATTTTAATTATGTACATAAAGAAGAAGCAAGAAGAAGAAGAAGAGCAAGAAGAAGAAAGAAGATAGAAGAAGAATAAGATGGCAAATATACATCGACTTTGACGATGTCGGTCATACAGTAATCCTTGGGAGTAATTCCAATGAACCTGGAAACGACACAAAAGTGGATGTTTTAGCTTTGCGTCCGCCTTGGTTAAAATTCTTCATCCGGGTTCTTTGCACAACAACATAGAGTGACAAGGCAAGTCTCCTTAGATGTCAAGCGAATATTTTAGAAAAGTATTCTAAGCCAATCCTAACGAATGCTGTCATCTGGATTGGTCTTGAATGTCTTTCTCTAATTACAAATTCCCGCCGGCTATAATGCAACGTTTTTCAGGTGATTTTTATGCCCAAATCAAGTCAATTTTCAATAAACAAAAGATTCTTGTTTGTGATACAGTACCTCTCTTGCTTAGGTGGTCACGCCCAACTTAAGTAGGAACAGCCTCCTCACTGCTAAACTTCGGTGATTCGAGGGAACCGATGCGTGTCAGGCTGACTTGACCCAATAGAGCTGATGCGAAATGCAGCACAAGCCTTGTCCAGGATTTGATCACGGTTGACGAGTCCATTTCCTAGTAACTCTAACCATTACAACATTGCACCATTTTGTTTCTCTATATTACGATAAGATGAAGGAATAACAGTTCCGCATAAAATCAAAATAACACAAACCCCTAACAGAGAACTTCTTATTTTTGAACGACCACAGTAACCGTCTAAAACCTCATAACCACGTTCAGAAATCACTCGTCGCTGACTGCTGTTGCTGCTGGCTGCTGCTAGCTGCTGCTGCTCGAATTCTTGTTGTTTTGTTCTTTTTTTCTCTTTTATTTTTCTTTTTTTTACATGTCTCAATATATAGATAGAGATACATGCACATAAATCGGTTTCAGTGTTTTCTCTTTTCTTTTTTTTTTTTGTCTTCACGCACATTATTTCTTCGACTTCATTTTTTTTATCACCTCGCATAATATTTTTTTTTTTTGTTTATCGGACTGTTTTCTTTTTGTGTGTTATTATTCACTATGTGTCTGGAGGCTCTTTTTTTTCTAGCAGTGATTTTTTTTTAGTCTACATCTTTAGTTTTATCATTCTTTAAATGTCTTGTTTCCTCTTCAACTTCTTCATACATCATCACTTTTTTTCGCCCTTTCTTGCGTTAGTATTTGGCTTTATTCATTTCTTTCATTTTCGCGTTGTTGTTGTCTTGTTTTTGCCTTCTTCTTCTTCTTCTTTTCTTCTTCTTCTTCTCTTCTTTTACTTCTCTTCATTTAGATTTCATCTCATTTCTCTTTCTTTCTTTCTTTCTTTCTTTATATTTTTTCACTCTTTGCTTTTGACTTAGCACTAATGATAAAGCATGATGTCCATCTGTTCCCAACTATGACTAAATTGTTGAACAGACTGGGTTTTATCTAACCTTTGGTTGGCAACCAGTCCAGGAGAAGGAAAACTCTGAATTCCAAAACTGTTAAACTCCGCTTGGGAGTGATCACTACGAGAATAGACCCAATCCTAATTAGTGATCTATTTCACAAATATTGAGCAGACTGGGTTATTTAAGCATTGGCTAGCCAACCATTCTAGAAGGAAAATATTAAGTTCAAACCAGCTCTACTCCGCTTAAAAACACACATGTGTCACATCCTTCGATTATCGAGAGGTTGTATGAATACAGAAGTCTCCATCTTCTGGAATTTTCTATTCCGTCGGACAACAAAGTGAAAATGAAAGAAAAACAAAAATATTTCTGCATTATCTGATTGGACACTGCGTAGTGGATAAAGCCGTTGAGTTAATACAGTTCTAAGTGACAGTTATCTCTAGGCTGCAGATTCAATCCTAGCAAGGGCGAAAGTAACATAGAATAAATAATTAACACAGCTTAACGCTTCTACCCCAGCTATGGTTAACAGAATGAAAACAGGATACTCCTGTGATTGAATAAAGGGTTGGTTTCAAAGTTCCGTGATGGCTCCCGATTACGACAAGAAGGTTCTCGAGTTCGAAAAGAAGGGCTCCCGAGTCCAACAAGAAATAAGTGAAGAGGTCGGAGGGCAATATCCGGCCGGAAACGTTGTACAGGATAACAATAATGATGGGACAATAGTCCGAATAATCCAAATAAATTAATTACCAGAGAACATATATATATATATATATATATATATATATAAAGTATATATATATAACATAAATATGTGTACATATAGATATATGTACACACACACACACACACACACACACAACATATATATATATATATATATATATATATGTACATACATACATATATATGTATTATCGGCTCTGACGCGTCTATAAATAAATATAAATAAACACAGTTACATACACACACACAACACGCATATATATATGTGTATATATATATTTTGTTTGTACATATATATTAATATATATATATATGTGTGTGTGTGTGTGTGTGTGTGTGTGTAATCAATACTGGGGCATCTATAAAGAAATATAAATAAACAAATATTTACTCATACACACAAGCATATGTTTAAACTAACACACACACACACACACACACACACACACCACACACAGATATATATATATACAGACATATTGTAAAATTTACATATGAATCTACATATACATATACATATATATATATATATATATATGTATATATACGTATGAGGGTAACGAGGAAAACATTTATAGTTGGTCCCAAATGTGCTACACAACTATTCAACTTTTTTTCATCCTTATAAGATAAAGTGAATGTTTTGATTTGGTTTCGTTGTTTAATGGCATATCAACATTTGTGGGTTATTACGGTCAAGTAAACGCTGAAAGCACTAGTTCCCACTAGATCACCAAAGTTAAGCAGTGATGATCCGGTCCAATACTTAACTGGGTGACCACTTAACCAAAAGCAGGTACTGTAAGCAACCGGAGTCCTTTGTTTATCAAAATGATTTGATTTGGAATTAAATGACCCGAAAAGATTTGATACGCCGTAAAACAACAACTGGGGCCATGCGAAAAAATTCATTAAGATTCTATAGGCCGAAGCCTCTGAGTCAAACCAGATGATCTCAATCATATAATAACGTCATTGTTGAGGACGACAGTTAGAGTCGAAAGAAATGGAATCGGTAACCCGGGTTCAAATTCCTAACGATGCACTTTCAAATGAGAATGAAAAAGCCTAACACACTACAACCTACAATCCCCCGATGACAACTGTATTTACACTGCCCAACATCTTTAATCATTCAGATTCTTAATATAATAAAGCTAACAACGGAGTGCTAATTATAATATTGATGATGATAATCTATATAATAATAGTCATGTTCCTTAATTGTACGACCGTCATAATCTTGCAACGTCCTCTGGTTAAAAATGAGACGACCGTCCACATCGTCCAAGATGAAATGCAAAAATGTAAATATTGATTATCTGGTATTGCTTCTCCGCAATTTCTTATGAGTATCGTCACTTCAGCTAAATAATGGAACATTCCGTTTTTATGATAAAGAAAGAAAGAAAAAGGACATGCTGCACAGAAAAAAAATATGATAAGAAAGAAAGCAATAAAGAAAGAGAGGAAGGAAATGTTAGAGAGAGAGGGAGTGAGCGCACTGAATTAATTACGCTAATCAGTTTCAATCGAACATAATGAAAACGTGAAGAGAAGGAAAGAAAGAAAAAAAGAATGAAAAAGAGTTGAATCAAGATTATTATACTACATATCGAACTATTTACTAATATCTCTTAATTAAACATATCGTTGTAATAATTAAATTATCATACTGTGGTATATCCAAAGTTTATAATAATAATAATAATAATAATAATAATAATAATAATAATAATAGTGCCAGCAGATCACAGGGTGAAGCTGAAGGAAAATGAAAAAATGGACAAATACCTGGATCTTGCCTGAGAACTGAAAAAGTTATGGAATATAAAGTGAAAGTGATACCAATTGTAGTTGGTGCACTTGGAACAGTCCCAAAAGGATTGGAAAAGTGTTTGGAAAGGTTGGGATATCAGAGGAAGGATTGAAACCACTCAGAACACTGCACTGCTGCAATCTGCCAGAATACTCAGAAGAGTCCTGGAGACATGAGGAGACTTGCTGTCACTCAGACTCCAGTGAAAGACCATCAGCTAATGTTGATGTGAAAACTCAAAAAGAGTAAATATCAATGATAATAATAAAGTAAGTAAAGTGGCCTAAAGTCGGTATCAGCCAGATAGCGAGGGAGTCTATCCCCTGTTCATTAGCTCTAAACAAAGGAGCTTGTATTTTTAGCGTCTGAGGTGGGGCGCCACACCTACCATCAGTTCCTAACTTTCTGTGCTACTAATACGCTGAGTTGGTGAGAGCTGGTATTGAACCAGGAACCTTGAGTTTCCCAGCCGGACACTCTAACGGCTGAACTAAACCGCTCCAAGTAATCATTATTAGTATTGATACTAATACAATAAGTTTAGCTTAGTTTGGTAGAAGGATAAAAATTTGGGACATTCAGTGAGAATCGAACTCACTAGTAATGGTTCACGAGCCTCGCTAGCAAACCATTATACCAATTGAGATGCCCAGATATAGAGAAATGGGTTAGTGATTGAATGTTATTCTGATATTACAGGTAATGTGAATCTTATTATTTGACTACTAGCTTTGAAAATCGGTATTTCAAATCCTGGTTTTTCCCGGGGCTTGAAAATATACCTTTAATTCCAGGGATGTGGTTAGAGGAGGAGGGGGCTAAGATTACATCGATAACTCAACTCTGAGCTGTGGTATCTTCAGAATGCTCTTCTCAAATTGCGAGGGATGTTTACCTCATAGACTGATTGGAGTTATAAAACGTTTCCTCTCTGCAAAATAGACGATTCTATGCATTTTTATGCATTTGAAATGCTTTTATTTTATTTTCATTTTCAATTTGCCATCGGACTATTTCTGTAAGTGCTCTGTTGTTTTTCTTTTGTTTTTGTTGTTTTTGGGGGTTTTTTTGTTTTGTTTTGTTTTAATTCTTTTATATATATATATAATTTTTTGTCAGAGTTTTTGATTTTAGAGAAAGAAAAATTACGGTTTGCCTCCTGAGAAAGAAACAATATCAATCCGGTGTTCGCTTTCTTAAGCAGAAGAAAAAAAATCCTTCCGAAAAACAAAAGAACATTTGGTTTTATATTTCTTGTAATTTTTTCGGTATAAAATTGCAGATATTTTTTCTGTTGTTGTTTCATTAAGAAAGTTGTTACTTGTTAGCAATAATAATGAAGTCTGGCATTAAAAAAAAACACATACATACAAAAAAACTCACTTTTGTTTTTAATACGGTTAGTAATGGTACACGAATAGGTTTATTATTTAACTAAGCAAATCATGGATCCGTTTTGTTCACGTTTTGATAGCAACTCATAATATTGTAGCTGATTTTATTTAGAAAGGCGGCACAATTATTATTATTTCTTCTTTTTGAGTTTTCACATCAGCATTAGCTGATGGTCTTTCACTGGAGTCTGAGTAACAGCAAGTCTCTTCAGGTCTCCAGGACTCTACTGGGTATTCTGCAGAGGTGCAGTGTTCTGAATGGTATCAATCCTTCCTTGAATGGTATCAATTATTATTATTATTATTATTATTATTATTATTGTTGTTGTTGTTGCTGTTGTTGTTATGTTTTTAAGGGCCATAATTGGCCAGTTGATTCTAGGTAGAGAGTCCTCTGATTTGGTTCCTTTGGTAATCCTCTCAGGTAGAGATTCCTATGGTCCTTACACCTTATATACCGAAAAATCCTACAATTATTATTATTATTATTATTATTATTATTATTATTATTCAGTGGTTCATTGGAGGCTGAGTGACAGCAAGTCTCCTCAGGTCTCCAGGAGTCATCTGAGTATTCTAGCCGATATTAATAGCGCTGTAATTTGGATGGTCTCGATTCTCCCTCTGATTTCCAATTCACCCCATTCTTTCCAGAACTTTGGGGAACCATTCCAAGGGCACCAATTACAATTGATACGACCTTCACCTTCATGTTCCACAGTTCCTTAGTTCTCTGGCAAGGTCCAAGTATTTTGTTTATCTTTTCTCTCTCTTTCATTTTCACTCAGTGGTCGACCAGGACGGCAAAATCTACGATTCCTTGAGAGCTTTTTACACCAACGTTACCTGATGGTCATTCACTGGAGTCTGGGTGACAGCAAGTCTCCTCATGTCTATAGGACACCTTTGAGTACCATTGCTGATCTTAACAATGCTGTTGTCTGAATGGTCTCAATTCTTTCTCTGATTTCCGATTCCCCTTGTCTGTTTTCTAAACTTTTGGGGACCGTTCCTAGTGCCCAAACTACTACTGATATCCCTTTCACCCTCATATTCTACCAACTACAATTGGTATCACTTACATCCTAATATTACACGTTTTCTCAATTGTCTTGCAAGGTCCAGGTAGTTGTTAATCTTTTCGTTTTCCTTCATCGTCACCCTGTGATCTGCTGAATGTACCAGTTGACAAATTATTTTTTCTCGTTAATTCTAGATATAGTCTCCTACTGGGATAAGTTGGTCCGTCATTATCTTAAACTCTCAGAGAATTTTATTATTTTTACATCCTTGCAAGCTTTTCAAATAACAGGAAGCTGATGGTCTTTCACTGGATTCTGAATGACAACAAGCCTCCCCAGGTCTCAAGGACTCTCCAGGGTATTCTAGCCGATTTCAACAATGCTGTTGTCTGGGTGGTCTTAATTCTTCCTCTGTTTTCCAGTTCTTCTAGTCTCTTTTCTAAGTTTTTTTTTTTGGGGGGGGGTATTCCAAGTGCCCTAACTACAATTGGTATCAACAGGATGAGAAAGATGTACCCCAATGGACTAGATAAAGGATTCAGTTCCGTGAAAGTTCCAATTTACGACATGAAGATCTCCCTGGTCGACAACAATGTTACTGAAATCGACGTGAAGGTACTCGAGTTCGGTAAGAAGAAACACCTGAAGGCCGGGGGGCATATCGGCCAAAACGTTGTCTGAAAAAAATCTAAAAAACTACAGGGCTTTCATTTTTTTTTAAATATAAAATTAACTGAATCTGCTTTTGACTTTTAAGTGTAAGAACTACATTTGTTTTTTATTGATCCCACGGAATATTGTTGTTTTTCATCTTCTCTATTATAATCAATGCGAAACTTGAAAGGGCACTTATTATAATTGGTTATATGATGTTTAGCAAATACAGCTGCTTTATTGGGATAAACAGCTTTCAGTTCTTTTGAATCACAATTAACCATAATCCACTTTTATATATCGATAGATAGATAGATAGATAGATAGATAGATAGATGTGAACTGACCGGGATATATATATATATATATATATAATATATATATATATATATATATATATAGAGAGAGAGAGAGAGAGAGAGAGAGAGAGAGAGAGAGAGGGGAGAGATAGTTATGTTACGATTTTGGGGGCTATTTTTAGGCTTCAATTGAGAACACTTTACAGTGAAGATCCCTTGTGTTAAGCAGAGGTTGAGCCTTAGTGAATCCTTTGGTTATTCCTCGGTGTCCCTTAGTGTTGGGTAGAATCCTTTTGTTGTTCCTCGCTGTCCTTTAGTGTTGGGCAGAATCCTTTGGTTGTTCCTCGGTGTCCCTTAGTGTTGGGCAGAATCCTTTGGTTTTTCCTTGGTGTCCCTTAGTGTTGGGTAGAATCCATTGGTTGTTCCTCGGTGTCCCTTAGTGTTGGGTAGAATCCTTTGGTTGTTCCTCGGTGTCCCTTAGTGTTGGGTAGAATCCTTTGGTTGTTCCTCGGTGCCCATTAGTGTTTGGTAGAATCTTTGTTTAAGCAGAGCCCTTGGTTGCAGATCCGTTCGTCAATGTCGAATACGTGCAAATGAACGGCTTTCAAGATCGGGTATTAAATAGTGAACTAACTACGTATTCGAGCTGTTGATTGGTTGGCGTTAATCCACGTGGCTACACAGAGTCTATAAGTTTAAGATATTTGACTTTAGCACAAATTATACCAGAATAATCCAACAAGATAGATAAGTAGTATAAGTTTGATTATGTCTACATATTTCTATCATTATCTACATGTCTTTCCCACTTTCTCTTCTCTCTCTCTCTCTCTCTCTCTCTCTCTCTCTCTCTCTCTCTCTCTCTCTCTCTCTCTCTATCTATCTATCTATCTATCTATCTATATATATATATATATAGTTTAAACCCCGCCTAATTAAACATAAATGAATTAACTTTCAAAAATTAGGTCTGACTAAAATTAAAAAAGCACATATTCTCCCAAATATATATATATATATATATATATATATATATATATATATATAGAGAGAGAGAGAGAGAGAGAGAGAGAAAGAGAGAGGTGGGGTACGTTGGTAGATTGGTCGGTAAGGAATAATGAAGAATCCAAGATATATTAAAAGGTAGACATGTAGACATTTTCATAGATAGATAAATAGATAGATAGATAGATAGATTGATTTTTTAAAAAAAGAATAAATGGAAATAGCAGATTTTTGACTTGTAAGATTAAAATCACACAATCTTCCATGTTCCATTTGTCTTTACTACATAGAAAATAAATCGTCGGAAATGTCATAGAATATATATATATATATATATATATATATATATATATATATATATATATATAATATATGGTTGTTTTATGAGGAAACGTGCTAGGACTTTAGATTTATTAACATCCATGATCACCGTTTATGATGCATGGCACGTCTCTCAAGAACAGGAACAAAATCAATGTGTATACAAAATAGAAATAAAAACAGAAGTTTGTTGAGAAATATATGTAAATATATGTAAATATGTCATTTAGCTTCTTTGCTGAAAAAGTCTCCTCATAAAATTCTAATATATCTGTGACTTTTTTCACGGATAATAACGAGGTATTATATATATATATATATATATATATTATATATATATATATATACTAGACATACATATATATATATGAAGTGGTCAAACAATGTGTTTGAAATGGCGAAGGCCGACAATTTTTTGGGAGATTATGTGCTTAATTAAAGTCATACCTAATTTGTTAATTAATTAATTATAATTAAATGAATTAGGCGTGCATATCGGTTTTAAATGTAAAGCGTCAACAAATCGAGAAAAAGTCGATCTCTGTATGTACATTTCAGCCCATTAGGCCCCATCAGCAGAGCTATAGACAGTGTAGTGCTTTGTGCGCGATTCGAACCCTACCTGTCAGCCGGACATTCTAACCAATACACTAGCTGGCTTCCCCAGAATCTCTCGTTTATTTTCAACTGATATATGTATATGGCACCTTTTGGGTGACCTATGACACGACAGTATGAAGTGGTCAAACAATGTGTTTGAAATGGCGAAGGCCGACAATTCTTTGGGGGGAGATTATGTGCTTAATATATATATATATATATATATATTATAATATATATATATATATATATATATAATTTGGATGAAGTTGTAATAGTTCAACTATTGATGGAAATTTCATGTACATGTTTTCTCAAATATGAAATAATGGATTTAAAAGTAGCCGTAGTTAGGTTGGAAATAATTAATTATTTTGAATATTTTATTTTAACTAGCACGAATATATGCGCGCTGCAAGCTTAGGTATTTAAATTTTAATATAATAAAATATATTAAATTAGAAATACTAACAAAATTATATAAGAATGCATATAGAAATTATTTTAATTATATTTTACGACTCTTTAATTATATTTTACGACTATTTTGTGAGTCAAAAAGTAATGTCATTCTGTTTACGACAGGTGTAATTACCAACACAGGGACATATATCATACATCAAAATGAAGCTGGTCCTCTGTGGATCACGTCCCTAGTTCTCCACATAGTCAGCGTTTCTCTCAATAGCAATATTCCACTTTCGAACGAGAGCATGTATCCCTGCCTCGTAAAATTCTGTTGACTGTTTTTTGAGCCACTACTCCGCTATAGATTTTACTTCCTCATCACTGGAATAATGCTTGCCTTTCTTCGACTCCATGAAAGAGGGTTTTAAATGTTAACAAACGGAAGATTAAGGAACAAGAGTATTCATATATAGATGGGTATGCAGATAATTTCATTAATTTTTCTCTCTTTAAAAACGTAATTTGATTTGATCTGGCTCCTTTATTTAATGACATATAAAACTTCATGGGTTATTCTCTGCCAAATCAATCTTTGGAGAAGAACAATAGTGGTACTCTTTAACCAATAGCTGGTAGGATGAAGAGATTCATACTCTTCTCAAGGGTATGAATCCAAATCTATAGGTCATTTAATGCCAGCCAAGTTTTGAAGTCGTAGCGATATTTTGGTAGAAAACAAATGTATATATGTGTAGATTTTAACTATTGTTTAATTACTTATATTATATAGTACAATCCCAACGAATATAAAAAATATTACACTCATTTAATGATATTTTAATTGATTTCTATATAAAATTATTTATAGGATTGCTTTTAATACTTTGAGAATAACATGATATTATTAGAAATCAGTAACAGCAAATAATTATTTATTAAACCCAATTTTGTTAAAATCATTATGCAAATCATTCCCTCCATATGCAATGGAAATCTGTATTTCCTTGAGATATTGTAATAAGTACCTGAGTTACCTCCCCTACCCTTCTAATAACTATATAAACTGGTAAAAAATCTACCACTGTATTCTATGTAGAATAAAGCTTCTACAAGTCCGACCGTGTTTGTATGCTTACTACCTCATATATAACACATATTTCATGATTTTAAATGCATTAATAATATTGGCAGTTTTGTGACAAATTTAACTCGGCTCGATTTTAATAGGGACATCGTTTTGGATTCCTAGTGATAGTTTGATAGAAAACAAATGTATATATGTATAGATTTTAACTATTGTTTAATTACTATATTTTTTAGTACAATCCCACTTCTTTTAGGAAATGTAAAATCCTGTATGGTCTTATATTTGTGAAAACGTTTTTTTTCTTCTTCAAATTACTTGCTTGGTAGTATTTTGTTTGCACTAGATCAAAGTCTACACACTCTAGCAGTATATGTTTCACTGTAAATCTCTCTTGGCATGTCGTGCATATTGGGGACTCAGTTACCGCTAGTAAATGATGATGGGTTGTGGGTTATGTAAAGCCGGGTCAGCACAACCGGTTTTCTTCTATTTTTGTTGTATTTTATGTTCCATTCTACAGCGACACTGGCGTTCGAACTCGCTTACTACAATGTTGCAGTCCAGCACCTTAGCCACTACGCCACGGGGATTCCCTGTGTAGACAAATGTGAAATAGAGGCAGAAAATTGTTGAGAAATAACGAGAAGTGTAGCGAGGGGAAAAGACAGACGAAGCAAACGTAATACATTATAATGCATTGCATTAACTGAGCTGTGTGCAAAAATACGTGTAAAATTACGCGGGCAAGTTTTCTAATAACACTTTCGCTTCTTCTAAAAAAATGTCTCAAGTTCATACCAGAGGGCGCTCTTGACTTTCTAACGATTTCCTCACAAACATCATTCACACCTTTTTCTTCGTCTTTTATTTTATCTATTTTTTTTTTTTTTTTATTTTCTTCGATTTAAAAAACTTTATTCCCTGAATATTTCGGTTATTTATTTTTTGAGTTTATCTTTTTATCATTTTTCATTTTTTCTTTTTCATTTTTCTACTTTCTTTTGTTTTAATAATACATCTAAACGAAGAAAGGTAAAAAGGAATCCATGTAAATTCTAATTATTTTAATGTCAGCTAATTCTAATGTTTCCCTTCTTACAACACCTTTCAAAGATGAGGAAATTGAGCTAATAAAAGGTTCAGGCATATATATATATATATAGATCAGTCGGTAGAGCGTTCGGCTAGAAACCACGAGGTTCCTAGTTCGATACCGGTCCTTGCAAACTCAGCGTATGAGTAGCACAGGGATCTGTGCGGTAATGTAAGGAGCTGATGGTAGGTGTGGTGCTCCACCTCAGATGCCAAAAAACAATCTTCTTGGGCTAGCGCTATTGAAAAGGGGATAGACTCCCTCGCTGACTGGCTAATACCGACTTTAGGCGGCCCCGACGACTTTACTTTGCTTTTTAGTTTATATATATATATATATATATATATATATATATATATATATATATATATATATATATATATGTGTGTGTGTGTGTGTTTGTGTTGTGTGTGTGTGCATGGAGAATTTTTTTAAAGAAAAAAAAAGGATGTCAGGAACGATGGAACCTCTTTATGTCGATACTTAAGTATTTTATGTTTTTTTTTAATAAATAAAACCTTCTTCAGGACATTGAATATTTGTATGAGTAAAAGATGAAACATGTTCAGTGTATGTTGAATTTATCACACATTCAACATAAACTGAACATCTTTCGTCTTTTGCTCATACAAATTTTCAATGTCCTGAAAAGGTTTTATTTTTTTAAAAACCCGAAATACTTAAGTATCGACAAAAAGAGTTTCTATTGTTCATGACATCCTGTGTTTGTTTTCTTTAAAAATTTCTTGTCGGATTAATTTCCTCTTCTTATATATATATATATATATATATATATATATATATATAATTAATTAAAGAACACAGATGTCTTCTGTTGAACGAATTTATTTCCGATCTTTTCAAGCCTTCTGGACACTTTTTATCATGTTTGAATGGAATCCGTGGGCTTAGTGGGGCTTGAACGGATTAATACCATTTCAGTTTATTTTAATGGGGAAAATTGATGTACAAGGAAATTTAAATTCAAAATTTAAAGTCCAGTTTCCACGTTTTATATATATATATATATATATATATATATATATATATATATATATATATATATATATATATATATATATATATATGATTTTTATATGAAAATGATGAGTTACCAGTGAAATTGGTCACAATGGTTAGTTGATGCAAGTTTCACAATGATAAGAGAGCGATATAACAAATAGCTACAAAATACACGCGTGCAATCGGCTGTAATTAATCAATATTTTAATTAATTCAGTGGATTTAACCCTGAAGATCCTCGAGTAGGTTATTCCTCTGTATACCATAATAATAATTATAATAATAATATATATATATATATATATATATATATATATATATATATATATATTCTGTTTGTTGTGTTGACAATTAAGGTAGTAAAGTCAACTGATTTTATGTCAACTTTACTGCCTTAATTGACAATAAAACAATTGAGCAATTGATATGACAATTTCCTGTTTCCAATGCCATTTACATTATCAATCCGAACACAACGGGTAAGACATCTGTATTTCTTAAATACTACTCTATTTTGAACACCTAGATTCACCATTTACTCATGCTTAAAAAAAAACATTATTTTAAAAAAAATTCTATAACACAAATTTATGACATAATATATATATATATATATATATATATATATATATATATATATATATACACACACAAAGTGTGTTAAGAGAGTATTGAAATTTTTGTACTTTTTGACACACCTTGCATTCTGAAAAAATAACTTTCCATTCATTCTTCACTTATATCTTGGTAAATAATGCTTTAAATTGGTACTTTTTTTTATACACACTGTCGTGATGTTAATTCAACAGTAAAAAAATAAGTCAAGTCGAGGTAGGGTAAAATAAAACAAGTGTATTTACAGTAATGGTACAGGAACGGCTAGTTTGCCGTTAAACGGTAACAGTACAACCTTTTCACTCGGTGTCTCACTATTTATAGTGAGAACCGGTGTATATTCTCCACTGTAGGAACGGCCGGTACAACACACACCTTGTATTCCGGAAAAAAATCGTGAATGGAAGGTTATTTTTTTTCAGAATACAAGGTGTGTAAAAAATTACAAAAAATGTCGATACGTTTTTGACACACCTTATATATATATATATATATATAATATATATATATATATATATATAAACGTATCAATAATTTTGTACTTTTTTCACTATATAATATATAATATATTATATATATATATATATATATATATATATATGCGATATTTTGACTCTGATGATTTATTGCCTTAATTATTTTAAAACTTCTATTTCTTTTAATCATCAATTCCCACGTGTGTCTCGGTTCTCGCTTTCCTTTTCCTCTGTTCGTTTGCCGTTCTATTTCGTGCAATTTTCTCTTTCATCGTTTTCTTTCTCTCTGTTTTCTTTTGTCTTGCATAGATACAATTTCCTTTGATTCGGGTTCTCCCTTTCATTCCCTTAGCACCTCCCCTCTCCTTCAGTTCCCCAGTCAATCGAACGTTTAATAACACACACATACACACACACATACACATATATACAAACACATACACGTACACGCACACATCCTTTTACACTCTCTTTCCTTCGGCTCTTTTCAGTCTCCCTAAATCAATACCACATTTTGGCTATCGTTCACAGTAGTTAGTACTAACGTGACACAGTTTTGTCAGTGTCACTTGATAACCTGTCTCAAGTCGAAGACAGAATCAATAAACGATCATCATCGCCATTACCGCCGCCATCTTGGCTTTGAACGCTAAGCGGGAACTGTCGATACTTTGCTTCTATTACTCTTCAGTATTTACCGCTACTTACCAATACTCTTCTCTTTTCGTTGCTTACTCTTTAAGTTGAACAAAATGGTTCTTCGATTTTGGTATCTGTTTTCACTTTGCTCAATTTTCTGTAAGATTTTTCTTTTTTAAATTTTTTTTATTTTCTATTCGGTATATCATTTCGACTTCATTTCTTGGGCGTACTTCTCAGGGCCCATCGGAACGTATGTTTGCATTCAATGTCAACTTGCCGTGCAGTGTTCAAATCCGTAGCGAGTAAACTCATCCCAAATGAATATTTAAGATACATAATTGGTTTATTGATTTCAACGGTTTGCTAACTCGCCTAGGGTTATTTTTTGCCGTGAGGTTAGGGAATTGTGTATATAATATCCGGTTTTCTGTCTAATACAAATGATACGGCATCTAAACCCGTCAGGGTGTATTTTTAACGAGAGATTAGTGAATTTTTAACGGGTTACGTTCGTTTGCGCACGTGTATATGATATCCAGTATTTCTATCTAATACGAATGATACGGCAGATAAATCTGGAAGCGTGTGGTGTAATGGTTAAAGTCATAGGAAATGGACTCGTCGCCCCGAGTTCAAATCCTGGACGCGGTAACTGCATTTTCACTTAGCGCTAATACCCTTGAGAAAGGTATCAATCCTACTCTCCCTCCAGCTATGGATAAATAGTAAGACAGATCGGGCTCTTTAGCCTTGGTTAGGCAACCGGTCTAGGAGAAGGAAAACTCTGAATTCAAACCTGTTGAACTCCGCTTAAGAAATTGACCTTGTGTCACATCCTGCTGGTTAATATATATATATATATATATATATGATAAATCTGAATGCTTTTTAGCATGACAAAGACACGAAACAATGGTGTCAAATCTTCGGTTATATTTTCTTGTGTCTTGCCAACATATTGTTTTTGGCAGCGTGTGCAGTTCAAAAAATGAATGACATTTCTGCTTCTGCAAAATGATTTGTCGTAAATATTATAAAACCATTTAGTTCTGAATCTTGTAAATGAGTTCGTTGATTTGAGATTTTTCTTTGTTATTAATATCACATCGTAGGCCAACAATTGTAGATCTTATTTTCGGCTTACATGTGCATTCGTTTGCATGTGTGAGTGCGTGCTTGCGTGTGTGTGTGTGTGTGCACGCGCGCCTGTGTGTGCGCCTGTATATATATGTGTGTGTGTGTGTGTGTGTGTGAGTGTATGTGTGTGTGTGTGTGATTTACTCAAGACCACGGTATTGAAACGAACTGTTTTGTTCTTCGCGTCTTTTGAAAAAGTAGCTTATTGAACCGGCACTTAATACATTTATTTCCTACAACCTAAGACGTTGCCACTAATAACGCGGATAACATTGTTACTGACAAGTCACGTATCTCTAATCCCTCTATCTGAGGTAGGAATGAAAAGAAAGTAACGAGGATTTTAGAAGTAGTATTTTGAAGATAAAGAGAGGGGGGAGAGCAGGTAAATAGCGAAGATATAAAATGCGAGAAAAAAACAAACTTAAAAGTAAACAAAATCTCTTTCTACATGTCCTTTAATTATTCTATTTGAAACACAATGAAAAGAATATTAATTATTAACAAGGTACAAAAAGAGAAGATATATGTATGATTGTGTACAGAAATGATGTATATGTAAAAAGAAATAAAATAGAGTTCATATCACCTACTTGGTATTGTCCATGGATTATATGTAAAACAAACATGTTTGTATGTTTTCATGGCACAAAAGGAGAATTGTATATATCGATATTTCTTTAAGGCGTTATAGTTAATTTGGGGCTAAATAAAAGACGTTTGACAAGTATTAAAATGATCGCTCTTGTCGTCATTGCAGTAAATCCTGACCGGTTACATAATTGTTACATAATCTATGCATAGATTATTGTCAACCCCTTGTATTTCTGAAGGGATGGCCCCTTTTCATATCACGGGCGGTACTTTCCATGGAATATTACAGAAAGCCCGCGAAATACGTGAAGTCACGTGGGACCGAGTTAACCCTCAGTTCCAGCTTGGACGTCAGGCAGAAAAGATGTCTGCCTTAGTTGGGATCAAATGCACACGCGCGTTGTGTTAGTTAGAAGAAGAAGTTTAAGCAATACAAGTTTAAAGAAATAATATGGTGTTGTTGTTTGATGAATGTCTTGGCAAAAAGACTGACCAAGAAGAAGGAATGTATCAAAGACGAGCAGCCAACAAGAATTTAGAAATAGAATTCAACATGGAGAGAAAGAATAGAAACGACTAGAGATCACCAAATGGCCAAAGAAGTAAGTAATGCAAAATGCATATGCATCTCTCTGTCTACCCGTGTCTATCTCTCTCCCCTCTCTTGTAAAAGAACACTTGTGTATATACCCAACATGGGTATATGTGTATGAGTATGTAACAGTATATGTAAAAAGAAAACAAATAGAGTTTATATCACCTACTTGGTGTTGTCCATGGATTATATGTAAAACAAACATGTTTGTATGTGTCCATGGCACAAAAGGAGAATTGTATATATGGATATTTCTTCTATGCGTTATGATTAACTTGGGGTCTAAATAAAAGACGTTTAACAAGTATTAAAACGATCGCTTTTGTCGTCATTGCAGTGAATCTTTCTTCTACTCTCTTTCTTTCTTATTATGTTTTTTTTTCTGTGTACTTTATTTTTTATAATAAAAACAGAATGGTCCATTATTTAGCTGGGGCGATGACACTTATAAGAAATAAGAATTTGGTGGATAAGCGACAGTAGATAATCAGGATTTACATTTCTTGGGCGATTTGGACGGTCTCAACTATTACCCCGGAACACCCGAGTAAATTATCTTCTCTATCTATACATGTATAAAGGGCAAGTGGGATGTGTGTATGTACGGATGTATGTCCGGAAGAAACTACGAAAATAAATTATTAATGACTAAGTATATATATATATATATATAATATATATATATATATATATATATATACATTAAATATCAACGGTTCCTGCTTTTTGTGTAAAAATACTCATGAAAATTTGATTTATATTCAAAATTAAATTATACAAAGAAATAGCATTGAAATTCTTAAAAATGTCCAGCATTTCGAAATCTCAAAATATAAACAAATCAGTGCACCAGGTTTTCCCCCATACCCAGCCGACACTGGACAGCCGCTTCTAGTACATATATAATGGGCAGTTAGTGTGTATATATGTATATCCGGATGAAACTATGAAAAAAAAAAATAATTAATAATTAAGTAAATACATATACAAATTAAATATTACTGATTCTTGCTTTTTATGCCAAATTATGAAGATTTTATTTATATTCGAAGATATTTAGAAAATAGAATATACATAGAAATAGCATTGAAATTCTACTTAACAAATGTCCAGCATTTGTGAATCTCAATATTAAACAAATTAATACACCAGGTTTTTTTTACCCCACCTCTACCCAGGCGATGCTGGGTAGCCGCTTCTAGTAACAGATAATGGAATGAGAATTAATCTGTTCCTGGACGCCAATAATCGTACACACGGTCAATTTCGGCATCTCGAACTTTGATCAGAAACACGCGTACCACTCTCATGCTTCGTGAGAAGTTATTTCATTAACTAAATTGTCGTTCTTACTTACTCTTAATTTTTATTTTATTTTAAGGAAATTAAAATATTGAATAAAAAAACACCTAATCAGAGCCGGAGGTTACAGTGGCATGAACGTTGTTCCTGTGTTGGTAATTATACCTGTCCTAAACTAAATAACATTACTTTTTTATTCTCCTATGTGGAGAAGTAGGGATGTGATCCACAGATGACCAGCTTCATTTTGATGTGTGATACATGTCCCTCTGCTGGTAATTATACCTGTCCTAAACTAAATAACATTACTTTTTTATTCTCCTATGTGGAGAAGTAAGGATGTGATCCACAGAGGACCAGCTTCATTTTGATGTATGACACATGTTCCTGTGTTAGTAATTATACCTGTCCTAAACTAAATGGCATTACTTTTTTATTCTCCTATGTGGAGAAGTAGGGATGTGATCCACAGAGGACCAGCTTCATTTTGATGTATGATACATGTTCCTGTGTTGGTAATTATACCTGTCCTAAACTAAATGGCATTACTTTTTTTATTCTCCTATGTGGAGAAGTAGGGATGTGATCCACAGAGGACCAGCTTCATTTTGATGTATGATACATGTCCCTGTGTTGGTAACTATACCTGTCCTAAACTAAATGGCATTACTTTTTTATTCTCCTATGTGGAGAAGTAGGGATGTGATCCACAGAGGACCAGCTTCATTTTGATGTATGATACATGTTCCTGTGTTGGTAATTATACCTGTCCTAAACTAAATGGCATTACTTTTTTATTCTCCTATGTGGAGAAGTAGGGATGTAATCCACAGAGGACCAGCTTCATTTTGATGTATGATACATGTCCCTGTGTTGGTAATTATACCTGTCCTAAACTAAATGGCATTACTTTTTTATTCTCCTATGTGGAGAAGTAGGGATGTGATCCACAGAGGACCAGCTTCATTTTGATGTATGATACATGTCCCTGTGTTGGTAATTATACCTGTCCTAAACTAAATGGCATTACTTTTTTATTCTCCTATGTGGAGAAGTAGGGATGTGATCCACAGAGGACCAGCTTCATTTTGATGTATGATACATGTCCCTGTGTTGGTAATTATACCTGTCCTAAACTAAATGGCATTACATTTTTATTCTCCTATGTGGAGAAGTAGGGATGTGATCCACAGAGGACCAGCTTCATTTTGATGTATGATACATGTTCCTGTGTTGGTAATTATACCTGTCCTAAACTAAATGGCATTACTTTTTTATTCTCCTATGTGGAGAAGTAGGGATGTGATCCACAGAGGACCAGCTTCATTTTGATGTATGATACATGTCCCTGTGTTGGTAATTATACCTGTCCTAAACTAAATGGCATTACTTTTTTATTCTCCTATGTGGAGAAGTAGGGATGTGATCCACAGAGGACCAGCTTTATTTTGATGTGTGATACATGTTCCTGTGTTGGTAATTATACTTGTCCTAAACTAAATGGCATTACTTTTTTATTCTCCTATGTGGAGAAGTAGAGATGTGATCCATAGAGGACCAGCTTCATTTTGATGTATGATACATGTTCCTGTGTTGGTAATTATACTTGTCCTAAACTAAATGGCATTACCTTTTTATTCTCCTATGTGGAGAAGTAGAGATGTGATCCACAGAGGACCAGCTTCATTTTGATGTATGATACATGTCCCTGTGTTGGTAACTATACCTGTCCTAAACTAAATGGCATTACTTTTTTATTCTCCTATGTGGAGAAGTAGGGATGTGATCCACAGAGGACCAGCTTCATTTTGATGTATGATACATGTTCCTGTGTTGGTAATTATACCTGTCCTAAACTAAATGGCATTACTTTTTTATTCTCCTATGTGGAGAAGTAGGGATGTAATCCACAGAGGACCAGCTTCATTTTGATGTATGATACATGTCCCTGTGTTGGTAATTATACCTGTCCTAAACTAAATGGCATTACTTTTTTATTCTCCTATGTGGAGAAGTAGGGATGTGATCCACAGAGGACCAGCTTCATTTTGATGTATGATACATGTCCCTGTGTTGGTAATTATACCTGTCCTAAACTAAATGGCATTACTTTTTTTATTCTCCTATGTGGAGAAGTAGGGATGTGATCCACAGAGGACCAGCTTCATTTTGATGTATGATACATGTCCCTGTGTTGGTAATTATACCTGTCCTAAACTAAATGGCATTACATTTTTATTCTCCTATGTGGAGAAGTAGGGATGTGATCCACAGAGGACCAGCTTCATTTTGATGTATGATACATGTTCCTGTGTTGGTAATTATACCTGTCCTAAACTAAATGGCATTACTTTTTTATTCTCCTATGTGGAGAAGTAGAGATGTGATCCATAGAGGACCAGCTTCATTTTGATGTATGATACATGTTCCTGTGTTGGTAATTATACTTGTCCTAAACTAAATGGCATTACCTTTTTATTCTCCTATGTGGAGAAGTAGAGATGTGATCCACAGATGACCAGCTTCATTTTGATGTGTGATACATGTTCCTGTGTTGGTAATTATACTTGTCCTAAACTAAATGGCATTACTTTTTTACTCATCTATGTGGAGAAGTAGGGATGTGATCCACAGAGGACCAGCTTCATTTTAATGTATGATACATGTTCCTGTGTTGGGAATTATACCTGTCCTAAACTAAATGGCATTACTTTTTTATTCTCCTATGTGGAGAAGTAGGGATGTGATCCACAGAGGACCAGCTTCATTTTGATGTATGATACATGTTCCTGTGTTGGTAATTATACCTATCCTAAACTAAATGGCATTACTTTTTGACTCACCTATGTGGAGAAGTAGGGATTTAATACATAAAGGACCAGCTTCATTTTGATGTAT
This sequence comes from Doryteuthis pealeii, assembly GCA_023376005.1. Taxonomy (NCBI): domain Eukaryota; kingdom Metazoa; phylum Mollusca; class Cephalopoda; order Myopsida; family Loliginidae; genus Doryteuthis; species Doryteuthis pealeii. Next base: position 79,374,833 of record CM042165.1, read on the forward strand.
GATACATGTTCCTGTGTTCCTAAACTAAATGGCATTACTTTGTTATTCTCCTATGTGGAGTGGAGAAGTAGGGCTGTGATCCACAGAGGACCAGCTTCATTTTGATGTATGATACATGTAATTATACCTGTCCTAAACTAAATGGCATTACTTTTTTACTCACCCTCGTAGATTAAACCTCATCTCATAGATACACAAACAAGACCAACGATTTATGGGATTGTCACATCAATTATTTGAATGGAAACTCTTACACCGCGTGACGTTTCATTTTCACATTTTTCTTGCATTTCGGTTGCCGAGTTAACCCTTCTAACATCGCAAATTAAGGCTCAAAAGCCTTTGCTTGTTTTAGACCAATTCTTTTTGTTTCCCAGAATGTTTGAGATGAGGCTTGATGATTATAATTATCTGCGTTATTCGGACTATTGTCCTCATCTTCATTGTTATCTGTACACAGTTTCGGTCGATATGCCCTCCGGTCTTCTTCAGGTATTTCTTGTCGGACACAGGAATCGGATACATGGCCTAGTGGATAAAGGTGTTAGTGAAGACAGTTATCTTTGGATTGCAGGTTCACTCCTGTTCAAGGGCAGCAGTAACATAGAATAATAATTAACACAGCTTAACGCCTCTACCCCAGCTATGGTTAGCAGAATGAGAACAGGATACCCCCGTGAACTGAATAAAGGGTTAGGTTCAAAGTTCCGTGATGGCTCCCGATTACGACAAGAAGGTTCCCGATTACGACAAGAACGTCCCCGAGTCCGAGAAGGTTCCTGAGTCCGACAAGAAATACCCGAAGAAGGCCGAGGGGCATATCGACCGAAACATTACACAGATAACAATGAAGATGAGGACAATATTCCGAATAACTCAGATAATAGTAATTCTTTTTGTATGACTCACAATTACTTAGTTAAGCCCTGTCGATGGTTTTATCAAAACCGAAACACTTTAGCGTCGGTTTTCTGTAAGTCAATGCTTGACTTAATTTTGTTGTTTTTTTTTTCAAAACTTTATTACATACAAATGTATAAAACAATGAATGTCGCAAACTGATTAGCACTGTACGTCATGTTGGCAAACATTCATAGTGCATCGTTTCGTAGCTGTTGCATTCGAGGCAACTATAAAGTAGCGAAAACAGGGCTGATGTTGACTTCGATGCTTGAAGAGTTATTTATAAAACTGCATCGCGTGTGTCAAAGTCACGAGCCACTTAACGGACTTCTTTTTTTTTTTTTCTTCATTCTTTTTTTTGTTGTCTTCAAACGTAATAGATAGCATGACAGTTTTAAGACATTGACACTTGACGTCATTAGCACGTGACGAAGACGTTCATTCAGTGTTCCTCAATGATAAAAAAGACTTTTTGCTGGATTTCATACACATTACTATGACAACATAACAATGGCTGAAGTTTGGACAAACTTCACAAATTATAGGCCCCTAAAACACTGTGTATATTTCAATCGATTGGTTGGTTGGTTTATTGATTTTAACGGCATATCAACCCGCCCAGGGTTATATCATGCTTAGCGGTTGGGGTGTTATACATATTGTGTATTCATATATATACTTTTAGTAATTGGTTTTAACAATGTGTTAGCATTATTGGGAATTATATTGTATGGCATTGATTTGTTTCATGTCTATATTCTATGGTATAATTTTATTTCCCTCAAAAAGGAGAAAATATCCCCAATCGAATATAATTATATTAAAAGATAAAAAGAAGGAAAAAAGTTTTTTAAAAGTGAGAGAGAGTTAAATCAAGATTATAATACTTTTACATACGTCACCTCAGCTAAATAATGTATCATTCCGTTTTTATTATAAAGAAAGAAAGAAGGAAAAGGACATGCGATAGAGAAAAAATATGATAAGAAAAAAAGAAAGAAAGAAAAAAAAGAAAGAAAGAGAGTAGGGTAAATATATCAAGAGGGGGTAAACACGTGGTAGCGATAACGCTAATATGTTACAATTGAATATAATTATATTAAAAGATAAAAAGAAGGAAAAAAGTTTTTAAAAAGTGAGAGAGAGAGTTAAATCAAGATTATTAAAGGTTTACATATTGAACCATGCAATAGCTCTTATGTAAACGTTGTAATACTTAAACTGTTATACTGTAGTATATCCACAGGTCCTTCTAGTAATTAATAATACATAGATTGTTTTGGTTTCTTTGGTGATAACTTCGTATTTACAGCTTTTTCCCTGCTGATATTGTCTCTAAATATTTCAGTTTTCTTTCGTGGTGCGCGGCAATCAAGCTGTGTCAGCCATCTTGGATCTTCCTTGTTTTGTCTTTATCGCTTCATCTATAACTTAGGCTTAGAACTTTTTGAACAAACCTCCAATATATATATATATATATATATATATATATATATATATATATATAAGTAAAATGGATATAAAATCCGACAGTGTAAGTAATAAGTTTTGGAAAAAAATAACAAGGTTATATATATTTATATATATATTTACAATTTATATATATCTAATATATATAATATATTATATATATTACGTATATCATATATATATATATATATAATATATATATATATATATATATATATATATATATCCGTAAGAGCAGGATGTGATACAAGGTCAGTTTATGAAGTAGGCTTCAACAGGTGTGAATTCAGAGTTTTCCTTCTCCTAGACTGTTTGTCTATCTAAGTTTAAACGGGACAGAGAGCTCCACTATTTACCCATAGCTAGAGGGAGAATAGTTTGAGTAATACCTTTCCCAAGGGTATTAGTGCTATGTGAAATGTAAACAGGTTCGTGAAGGATTTGAATATATAGTAAAAGTAAAATAGTCGGGGTGGCCTAAAGTCGGTATCAGCGAGGGAGTTTACCCCCTTTTCACTAGCGTTAGAGCAATGGGAGGTTTTTTGTCTGAGGTGGAGAGCCAAACCTACCATCGGCTCCTTACTTTACAGCACAGATCCCTGTGCTACTCATACGCTGAATTGGTGAGGGCTGGTTTCGAACTAGGAAACGTGTGGTCTCTAGCCGAACGCTCTCTATGCTCCTGATGGAACGTAATGTCAGCAGATCTATATCAAGGCTTATATATATATATATATATATATATATATATATATATTATATATATATATATATATATATATATAAAGCCTTGATGTACATCATATATATGTATACAGGGGAAATTTTATCTCTCTACAAATGTGCAGTTGATGTATTCTACAGCTCCAGCCGACAGGGCAGTTTTTCTTTTTTCATTTAATGATATTTCAAAGAGAATATATTTATCACTACGCTATTTTTTTAAAAATTTAGATGAACTGATATAACCATATCAAAACAGGTGCTGAATAAGATATTAAATCGTGGTTAATCAATTGCTGAATTACTAAGCTCCGGTGAAGAACATACGCCGCCAGGGCGTAAATATTTAAGTTTTAATGTAATGAAATATATCAAATTAGAAAGAGTAACGAAATTAAATAAGACCACATATAAAAAGATTACACTTATCTTAATTATATCATTCATTAGTTGATTTTAATACATTTGAGAATGGAACAATAATATAAGAGATCAGTAACACCAAGTAATTATTTATTAAACCCAGTTTTGTTGAGACCAGTATGCAAATTAACCACATCATATATTATGTAAACTTTTATTTCTTAGTGATATATAAACATATTGCAGGATTTTAAAGGGAGAATGCCGATGGGGTCAACGCATTTTTTTACACTCACCATCCCTTGAGCTTCGGCTCGTGGGTGGTCCCACATGAAAAAGAACTTGTGTCACACTCATATACGTGGGATGGGCGATAAATATCCCAATAACTAGCAAGAATATGCCCTCTCCGGGTGTAAATATTTAAGTTTTAATGTAATGAAATATATTGAATTAGAAAGACTAACGAAATTAAATAAGACCACATATAAAAAGATTACACTTTTTTCAATTATATCTTAATTGGGTTCTATATAAAGCATTCATAGGATTGATGTTAATACGTTGGAGAATAAAACAATAATATCAGATGTTAATAACGCCAAGTAATCATTTATTAAACACGGTTGATTTGAAGGGGCACGGCTGGGTTTATTGCCCAGTGTCTGAGGGGGAATGCCGATGGGATCAACGCATTTATTGCACATACGGCTCATTGGTGGTCCCACATTTTGTGAGAATTTTGTGCCTCTCATTCAGCAGGACAGATTCAGGCTTGAGCATATACCATTTAGTTGTATAGTGAAAATTGAATTTCTTGCACAATTCCCAGTGGATTACCTTTCCCACAGAGTCGTGCCAAGAGAGAATGCCGATGGGACCAACGCATTTATTGCACCTGCTATCCCATGTGCTTCGGCTTGTTGGTGGTCCCCAATTAATAAGACCTTGTGTCACACTCTCATACGTGCGATGCGAGGTAAATACTCTAATAGCATGTTTTGGGGCAAATCTATCTCAGATATTCATAGAGATATCGTTAATAAATAAGATTTAGGCTTGTGCATATACCATTTAGTTGTATGGTGAAGGTTGAATTTCTTGCACAATTCCCAGTGGATCACCGTTCCCAGCCAGTTGTACCTAGTCTTGTACTCTCTTTGTGCTTGTTTGCTGCATTCGCTTATTATATGATTGACCGCTTCGTCTCTGTCTCCAACACATTCTGCACTCACTATTCCGTTGCGTCTTATTTATTTTCCCTATTTATTATTATTATTAATATTATTATTATTATTGATGTTGTAGTTATCGTTGTTGTTGTTGTTGTTATTGTTATTCATTTATTCATTTCATTTATTTCACTTTAATTTGATTAGACTTTGAGGTCATTAGTATTCAGGCCACTTAAGAATTTGTTATATCTAAATGTAGACATAAAAATAAATTCACATCTATTCCAAACACTAACAAAATCGAATAAAAATAAATATATTCTCCCTCTGATACATCATTAACACCCGATGGTCTCGAATGAAAATATTAATTGTGCCTAATAATTTAATAATCTTAATTTGTTATTTTGATACAATAAATTATTTATCTTGATAAATTTGATTAAAAGATGTTTACAAAAATCAAGTTACAATATTTTCCGTGATTCAAATCATGACAATGAATATCGGCTATGAGTGAGGCGGAAAATACGATCACACACTCCTCCAAGTTAAACGTTTTTGGTATTTTCTTGTAGCCCTGGATTCTGTGATACCAAAAATAAAACTGTACTAGCACCAGACTAATCCCAACTATTCAAAGACACCCCCTAGATTAAATTTAAAAAAAAAATCTGGATTTTGGGGTGGGTAACCTTAAAACCAATAAGTTTCCTTTGGATTGTTCAATTTCAATAAATTGGATATCGTTTGTAAGTTCTGTAAGAGAGACTGGGTTCTTTAACCTTGGTATGGCGACCAGTCTTCGAGAAGGAAAACTCTGAATTCAAAACCTGTTAAACGCTTAAGAAATTATGGCCAAGAAATGGGGGATAAATTTAGTACAAATGATCAGTACAAACCTGATCACCCCAAGATTGATTCACTGGACAGTGATTACTTTATAGTTATTGGCGACACTGGCTCTTAAGTTACTTAACTTAGCTAAATCTGAGTACAATGATTTTTGCTTTTTGTTTCTAGACAGTAGACATTTATAAAATCTAGAACAGCGGTTCCCAACCTTTTTCTATTCCTGCAGCCTTAAAAGAGTTTTGCTCTGATCTCGCACCTCTACAATTTATACTTTTGTTCAAAAATATAGAATGTGAATCCATACTACAGTTTTATCAAAAGATCATATATATGTCACTCTCTAAATAATCATAATTCTCTGAAATAAAGAAATGAAAATTTAATAATATTAATAACAAAAGAAAAGAAATTTGAGTTGTTGATAGATACTAGACGGGCGGTCGGAGGGGCCTCCTCCGATCAAACGGCTGGTAATGTCAAGCCCTAGCACCTATATGATTGCCCCATCCCTATTGTCCTCATGGCAAGTCCCAACCATCTTTATAATATACTAGCAAATATATGCACCCTCCGAGTGCAAGTATTTAAGTTTTAATGTAATAAAATATCTTATCAAATTAGAAAGGCTAATGAAACTAAATAGGAATGCAGATAAAAAGATTTGAAACAGAGGGGGGTATAATCGAAAAATAGAACAACTGAAACTTACTCTTCCATCACTCTCGTCTTTCATTGTTATTTTTTCGAATTTAAGTATTTAGTTAAAAGAAGAAGTAAAGAATAAAATGACAGTTATTTTTTCATATTAATGGATTTCATTTAAGATTCATTGAAGAGATTTTTTGCTTATATTCATTAAAATAAAACCAAAAAGTTAGAAATCAATAATACTAAACACATATTATTAAAATCAAATTTGTAATATCACTATGCAAATTAGCCTTTCCGTTCACACTGTAAACCGCTATTTTGTTGTATATATAAATACAATTGAATGTTGTTAGTATGTAGATATGGTTAACAGTATTAATAATGTAAAACAATTTTATTAATAATTGAGGTTTAAATAAAAATAAAATCATGAAAAATGTGACGTAAATAACTAAGGGAATTGTGACTTGAGTAGTGATATAGTTTTGGTTACAGACAGACAAACATATAATCTCCATTATACTATGATATATACGGATAAAATTCGCCCAATCCTCTTTATCTCATTTATTTAAATTTCTTAAGTTTGGCACAAGGCCAGTGATATCTTGGGGGTAGGGTTCATACATCTTAGTGATCTATTTAAAGATAACTTCGTCTAAATGCATGTGTACAACTGCCTTAGACTACAGCTTTGGTTTTTCCTTTTATTTTTTCTTGTTATCTTTTTTGTCTTGATATGCGATATGCTTCCTACTTTAAAAGATAAAAACGTCAACTGATAATATTCGGTTTTAGCGGAAACTTTTTGAGTAATTCAAGTTTAGTGGTTCCTACCGTATTAGAGTGTCAAGATTCACACAGTCTGTTACATACATTATATTCTTCACTTTGAATATGCTAATATATTCTGTGCTTGCTTCTCGTAAACGACACACACACACAGGTACAAAGATACAGAGACATATGCACAGGAATAGTTAAACTCGTAAACATTCACATGCATATACACACACATACATTTTTATATCACTAACAGTTATTACAACTTTCTTTTCGACTATTACAGATAATTTGCTAAAAATAATAAAATTAAAAATTAAATACACCCACCCAAAACCAACAGAACTATTTAGTTCAAATTGGGTGTGCAAATAAAGTGCCAAACTAATATGATTTCAAAACTAAATATTTCGAAAATATTAAGTTTTGAAAAAAAAAAAAAAGTTAAATAAATTCAACACATATTGCATTGTAAATTGCCTTCAAAATCTTTATATTACACATACACACAATGCTTCAAGATACTATAAAGAAACAAACTTTATTTCAATATGCCGAGCAAGGCTATATTTATAGTAAAAATTAAAAGAATTTCGAACATTTACCACGCGCGGGACGGCTTCCCGATTTAACATCACGGAAAAAAAATTCAAATATACGGCGTTCATCAACTTCTTAAACAACAGAAGATTACAATATCGCCGTGGGATAAGTACTATAAAAAATCACCTAGTACTTTCAATACTTTCAACTTTCAATAACTCTGAAGATGGAATTTTACTTCCGAAAATATTTAGTTTTGAAAAAAAAAAAAAGTTAAATAAATTCAACACATATTGCATTGTAAATTGCCTTCAAAATCTTTATATTACACATACACACAGTGCTTCAATGATACTATAAAGAAACAAACTTTATTTCAACAGAACTTTGTTATGATAAACCATGCCCTATACCACCAGGGCATATTCACTTAGGAAGAGCGTGGTGTAATGGTTAAAGTCATGGGAAATGGACTCGTCGCCCCGAGTTCAAATCCTGGACTTAGCTGTCTACATTTCACATGGCACTAATACCCTTGGGAAAGGTATGGATCCTACTCTCCTCCAGCTATGGTTAAATAGTAGGGTAGACTGGGCTCTTCAGCCTTGCTTAGGCAACCTGTCTAGTAAGAAAAATCTGAATTCAAACCTGTTAAACTCCGCTTAATAAATTGACATTGTGTCGCGTCCTACTCGTGCGGAGGGATTGGTAAATATATATATTTACAAATGCAGTGGGGTGCGTGCTATAATGGTTAGAATCATTGTAAACGGACTCGTAGACGCGAGGTCAAATCCTGGACGCAGTTTCATTTCACATGGTGCTAATACCCTGGTAAAGGTATGAATGTAACTATTCTCCCTCCAGCTATGAGTTGATTGTTGGGTAAATTGGGATCTTTAACCATGACTGGGTAATCAGTCTAGGAGAAGGGAAACACTGAACTCAACTATGTTAAACCCAGCTTAAAAATTGACCTTATGTCACATCCTACTCGTGTGAAGTGTTTGGTAAATATATATAGTCACAAATGAGTAAATAGTAGGGCAGATTGGGTTCTTTAACTATGGCTTGGTAATCAGTCTAGGAGAAGGAAATCACTGAACTCAACCATTTTAAACCTCGCTTAAGAAATTGACCTAATGAAACATCCTACTCGTGCAAAGGGTTTGGTAAATATATATTTTTTTACCAACCCCTCCGCACGGGCAGGATGTGACATAAGGTCAATTTTTCAAGCGGAGTTCAACAGGTTTGAATTCAGAGTTTTCCTTCTCCTAGACCGGTTTCCTAACCAAGGTTAAAGAGCCCAGTCTGCCCTACTATTCATCCATAGCTGGAGGGAGATTACGATTCATACCTTTCCCAAGGGTATTAGCACTAAGTGAAATGCAGTTACCACGTCCAGGATTTGAACTCGGGGCGACGAGTCCATTTCCCATGACTTTAACCATTACACGCGCTTGGTAAATATATATAGCCACAAATGCAGTGCTTTAATTCTGCTTTTCTTTCAATGTACTATATGAATTGTGGACTCCCTTGCGGCATATGCGGAATGTACGTCTCTTCTTTTAAATGTAAAGAACTTTTCAACAGATAAATAATCTGGTTCTATATAGAAGACAGAAATAATTTCTATAGGAGAATTTTAGTAAATTACTAACTACGCCATGGGTACTCCTCCCATCTGTAGAATATCCATACTAGTTCCAATTACCGTCGAATTGGTAAGACAAGGCAGCAAGCAGTCGTAACCCAATACGAATCTGGTTTGCTGCAAAGACTACTGCAAAATGGCAGGATATATATGAAGCCTCAGAACATCATAGAAACCAAGCAGCCTATCAGGACTCAAGGAATGGAATCACCCAAATGCATGAGTGGACTATTCTGAATTCCCATAAGTGCCAGTTGTCTTGACACTGGTTCAATTGTGTTTGGCCAGTTGCTGTTGTTCAAACCAATAGTAGACAGACTGACTGACTGACTGACTTCAATACCATCCAAGAAGCGGAAAACCGTTGTTGATCATGATGCTTCCAATAGCCGGATAGGGAAAGACCCGACTGATAACAACCTTCAGGATATCTAGGTTCAGCGAGTGATACCGCATATAGCTCATTTAAAGTTTGGGGGCGGTTTTAGAGAAAATCTTTAAAAAAACTACCATCACCTTTTGAACAACAAAAAATCTTCTCTTCTTTTTATCATATTTCCCTGAAGAAGTTTTTTACATAAACCGAAACGTTTAAACGTCGACATAAACATCATAATAATTCATCTTATTTGGAACACTCTGTTTTTTCTATTAGAATCAGCTTCGCTCAGTCGGTAGAGCGTCAGCCTAGGAACTACAAGGTTCCGTGTTCGATACCGGCCCTCGCCAATTCAGCGTATGAGTATCACAGGGATCTGTGCGGTAAAGTAAGGAGCTGATGGTAGGTGTTGAGCTCCACTTCAGACGCAAAAACAATTTCCTTGGTCTAGCGCTGGTGACAAAGGATAGAATCCCTCGCTGTTTAACTGATACCGACGTTAGGCCACCCCGACGACATTTATCGGATGCCGAGATTCTCCCTATATGAAAACAGTTTTGAAACAGGCAAATAGATCAGCTCGTATGCTTGTATAATCACCGCGCCCACACAGGAGGCACAGGTACAGATTATTTTTTTCACTGTAGTGACACAATATACTAGCACGCTTCTCAATGTACTTGTCGTTGATATTGGCTTGTTAGTTTTTTTATACATTTATTTTTTGCCGCGCGCGGGAGAGAGCTGGAGCCCGCGCACATTCTTCTTATACGCATGCGCACGTGCGAACTATCATTTTTTTTACTGAAAGAGACAAAGGCCTGTATACAAACAGCTTTTGTTGTTTTTGTTGTTGTTGTTGTTTTTTGCTGTACAGAAAGGGTGACAGTGGGAACTAACCTACATTCGAGCTCTTTAAAAAATATATATTTTTTTTTTTTAGTTTATTGTTTTAATTTAGATGTTTTTTTTTTATGTATTTTATTTTTTTATTTTTTTTTAGTTATTCATTTCTACCTTATTTGTTTATTTATTCGTTCATTCATTTATTTATTTGAGTTTTTCTTTCCTTTACATTTTGTGATTCTACAAACAGCCATAGTTGCAAACAGAACATCAGTCAATTGTGTCGAGTATGGCAGATAGTCTATCAGACAGAGAATTGTTTGCTGGCTTGTTTTCTTATTTGCGCTTTTTAAGCCTCTAAATGCGATCGAATATATGCGTCAAACTTGGGTGAGCGTATTTGTACTCAAATCAGTGTGTGTTCGTGTACACGCAACTGTGTGCGTTATGTGTGTTTGTGTGTTAGGTGGCACTCTTACTAGCGCTATTTAGTACTTTTCAGTGTAAACATATCTTGACTGATGTAGTAAGCTGTGCACCGTTTAATGAATTAGCAGCATCTGCATGCGTTTGAACGCATTTGCTATCATTTTATATATATATATATATATATATATATATATATATATATATGTGTGTGTGTGTGTGTGTGTGTGTGTATTTCTCTGAATGTTTAAGATGAGGCTTGAAGATTAGTATTATCTGCGTTATTCGGACTATTGCCCCCATCTTCATTGTTATTTGTACAACGTTTCGGCCGATATACCCTCCGGCCTTCTTCAGGTATTTCTTGTCGGACTGGGAACCTTCTCGGACTCGGGAACCTTCTTTTCGAAGTCGGGAACTTTCTTGTCGTATTCGGGAGCCATCACGAGTCCGAGAATGTTCCCGAGTCCGACAAGAAATACCTGAAGAAGGCCGGAGGGTATGTCGGCCGAAACGTTGTACAAATAACAATGAAGATGGGGACAATACTCCGAATAACGCAGATAATACTAATATATGTGTGTGTGTGTGTATATATATATATATTGCAACAGTGTATGCTTATCACTATCTCCTGAGTTGAGTTAGACATGGGACAATATTTTGCGGTATTATTAGAGACGTGCTCAATATCCATGATAGAGCTATTATATTATAAAAGTAAAAAAGCGAAGCTTTGTCAAAATTTATTTTGAAATATCAGAATAAATTTTGACAAAGCTTCGCTAAAACCGAGGCGAAATATCAATTGAATTTAATTCTTGTGTTGTTTTATCCACATTTTCCTCTATTTACAACCACACACACACACACACACACACACATATATATATGTGTGTGTGTGTGTGTGTGTGTGTGTGTGTGTGTGTGTGTGTGTACTCGTGTCATATATATTCAAAATAATATAGTTATATTTGATGTTTTAATCTTGGAGTATAATTAGACGTATCTCACCTTCAAGAGGTACTCGACCGTATTCCTTACTTTTTCTAACGGAATCATGCTAACTGGAAATCTGATTTATAGGAATTTGCACCTGTCAGGAATCTTGAAACATTTATAATTTTGATTTAGAGTTACCTGTCCCTAATTACGATGCAATGAAATAATCCTCTGCAAATTGAAGGGAAATGACTTAATGAATATTGAAAGGATTACTACATACCACACGCACCTGAAAAAAAACCGTAAAAAAAACAACCTTGAAACAGAAATAAAATGGTAATAAAAACTTGTAACCGTGTGATGAATTTCTAAATACCAGGTATATCAGAAAAGTTGATCACATTCTTCGATGGGAAGGGCATCGTCCACTGCTAGTTCTTGCCACAGGGCCAGACGATCAACCAGCATGTCTACAAAGAGATACTGTGGCGTTTGTTTCGTTCAGTGCGCGAGAAGAGGCGAGAGATGTGGTAGGACAACTCGTGGGTGTTTCACTATGACAACACACCTGCCCAAACTGTCCGGAGTATCCGAGAGTTCCTATCCTGAAGAACATCACTGTGCTGGAGCAACCTCTCTAATCACCCGACCTGGCACCATGTGATTTTTTCGTCTTCCCCAAGCTCAAGGGGGCATCAGGGGAACCCATTTTGAGGATGTGCACGACATCAAAAAGGTCGTAACGATAGAACTACGGAGAATCCCGGAAGAATCTTCCAGGGGGACCTGCAAGTGTGGCAGAGAAGGATGGGAAAGTGCATTAGACTCCAGGGGGATTACTTTGAAGGGGATAAGTTGTTGTTTGTAGTTTAGATTTGAAATAATCTTTTTGTGACATCAGCCGTGGAACTTTTCTGACATATCTCGTACATACCTAAATAAACGTGAGCATTGTATTATTGTAAGTAAAGGACACCGGGACACAACTTTCGGAATTTCGTCTCTTAGACTCTTACATCTCTATATCAATACGCTTGTTCTTTAATCTTCCGACAGTTATTATCTTGCAACACTCTCTGGTTAAACATGAGACCGTCTAAATCGTCCAATACGAAATGCAAAAAGGCAAATCCTGTTTATCTGGTGTCGCTTAATCACCGAATTCTTATTTCTTATTAGTGTCATCACCTCGGCTAATTAATGGACCATTCCGTTTTTATTATAAAGAAAGATAGGTAAGAAAAATTAATGCTATATAAAAAATATAAGAAAGAATGAAAGAAATAGAGTAGAGGAAAGATAGAGAGAGGGGAGAGCGGATGGAAGCGAATACGCTAAATTGTTTCAATCGAACATAATGAAAAGATGAAAAGAAGGAAAGAAAGAAAAGAGAGTGTACAAGCAAGATTATGATACTTTCTGAATATTGAACTATTTGGCAATAGCTCTTCAGTAAAATATCAAACGTAGTAATAATTAAACTACCATACTGTGGTATACAGTTTTTGCTAGTACCTAAATAAACGTGATCATTGTACTATTGAAAGAAAGTCTTACCGGGGCGGTAATTCCGGAGTATATACCTAAATAAACTTGATCATTGTAACATTAGAAATCGTACCAATACTCGGATAGATAAGTTATTAAAAAAACATATAAATCTATATCTATATATAAAGGATAGTTGTGTGTATGTATGTCCGGGGAAATTACGAAAATAAAACAGTTGACGACAAGGTAAATATACATACATATTCCCTGTTACTGAGTCTTGCTTTTTGTGCAGAAATGATAAAGATTTCCTTTATATTTGCGAAGATATTTAAAAATTAAAATAGCATAAAAATTCTACTCACAATTTTGCGTGAATCTAAAAACGTAACAAGTTTAAAGCTGTATTTACCAAGATAGAAATTAAGAATGATTGGGACGTTAATTTTATTCAGAATACAAGTTGTGACAAAAATCTCGATACTTTTATGACACACCTTGTATATATATATATGTATGTATATATATATATATATATATATATATATATGTATATATATATATATGTATATAAATAGCCTGGGATAGTCACCGCCTCAGCTTTCATTGGAATGGTGCGGTAGTATTAGGAGAGTGCTCGATATAAAGAATAGAGCTATTATATATATATATATATATATATATATATATATATATATATATTCATTGACAATGTGATGACAATAACTAAGAGAATTGTGACTTGATTAGTAATATAGTTTCGGTTACAGACAGAAAAACACACAATCTCCATTATAATAAGATATATATATATATATATATATATATATATATATATATATATATATATATATATATATATTATGGACTCTCTCGTCGATTTTCAACGTATGAGGGTTCACACACACAATGAACACCCACACAGTGATTTGTTTATAGTAGTGAAGGCTTGTGTTGGACAATCCACCCTTTTTGGCACAGTCGATGGGAAAGAATTGGTGCATCAAAGGTTGCCACAAACACAATCAACGACCGACCTCAGGAATTTTGAATTCAGAGTTTTCCCTCTCCTAGACTGGTTACCTACCCAAGGCTGAAGAGCCCAGTCTCCCCTACTATTTAACCCATAGCTGGAGGGAGAATATATGGATTCATACCTTTCCCAAGGGTATTGGCGCAATGTGAAATGCCAACAGCTATATATATATATATATATATATATATATATACCGCCCTGTCGGCTGGAGCGTTAGAATGCACCGACTGCACCTCTGCAGAGAGGTAAGACTCCCCCAATGGGGCCACCTGTTGACCGTATGTGGCGACCCGTGATGCTTGAGGATAGAGCCCAGGTGGATGAGCAGTTCATGACATGCAATACTCCACTTTGGCCCTATCTTGGGCTAAACGGTCGGAGAGGCCCCCTCCGATCAATCGGCTGGTCACGTCAAGCTCTAGCACCTATATGATTGCCCCAACCCTATTGCCCTAATGGCAAGCCCCAACCCCTTTTTATCATATGGGTGCTAGAAGGCGGTGGCTGCGGGTCTACATGTCCTGGGAATGACGTTAAACTTTATCTGATGGTGAGGTTCCACTTTTGGAGGTTTGGGGAATGTGGAGCACCCCATTCATCACCATTGCTCCCTGGTCCACTCTGACCCGGAGTGGTAGTACCTGTTAGGGTCCCATCTATGGGTTAAATAGAAAAATGTATTTATAAAAAAATTGTATTATCCATTAAGAATTGATTTATTTCAAAACTTTATCGGCATTAAATGACCCACTGAGGTTGATATGCCGTTAAACAAAACAAACCAAACCAAACACACACATATATATATACATACACACACAATATATATATATATATATATATATATATATATATATATATATGCCACACTCTCTGCTCCGTCTCTTATCCACTATCCCACCAAACGAAGTGCACTTCTTTTTGTCGATTGATGTGTAACAATTCTATCATTTGACGCTGTACTTAACTTTTCAAATAGCCGTCTGCTCTTTTGTTTTTCGTCTTCTCTAAGGATAAGTGCTATAACTTGTGTACTCTCTGACTTTGGTTTTGTTTTCTTTTAACTGTTGAATACAAACGCACAACTGTACACATACTAGCTAGCGTATGTGAGTAAACCAGCCGTTAAATATGTCTATTGTTCCGTAAGAAATACACTTTATGCGCCACACACTCACACGAGAGAACTTGCAATAATAATTGCTTATCGCGTATATCTCGGGAAAATAAAGGGTTGCTATCAAAAAAAAAAAAAAAAAAAAAAAAAATAGAATAATGAAAATAGGCTGATCAGCTGAAATTGAATGTACACACCCTCCAACCCCTACGGACCCCCCACACACACACCTCCACACCCAATGTGTGCGTGAACGTGTGCGCAACAATATGTGAATGAATGAGTGGGCGAATGAATGATTGCCTGAATGAAAGAGTTGAAAGAAGAAGAGTGAATGAATAATTGAAAAAACGGGCGATTGAATGAAAAATAAAATCTGCTATGTGGTTCGATGACAGAAGAGTCGGGTTGTGTAGGGGGACAAGGACTGAGGGGTCCGTGTGAAAAGAGGTCTCCGGTTGCGTGACAGGATGACAGACTCCTCAGTCCAGACGCATACGTGACTCGAGAAAATAAGACTAAAAGAAACATACATACGTACGTACACACACACTCACACACACACACACACACTCACACACACACACTCACATATATATGTATATTACTACATAACACACACACACACACACACACATATATATACATATATTATATATATATATATAATATATATATATATATATATTCCGACAGATAATCATATATATATATATATATATATATATATATATATATATATTGTCATCTTTATACATGGAATACTATATATATATATATATATATATATATATATATATAGTCATCCATATATAATATATATATAGATGACAATATATATACATATATATAGTCATCCATATATATAAAGATGAATATATATATATATAGTATTCCATATATAAAGATGACAATATATGTATATTATTATTATTATTATTATTATTATTATTATTATTGTTATTATTATTATTATTTTAATATTATTATTATCATTATTGTTGTTAATGTTGTTATAAGAAAAACATGTGTTTCTTATGACTCTACATATCCTTATTGATTTTCATATATATATATATATATATATATATATATATATATATATATATGCATTATGACAACAAAAACAATTGTTTCGTATGTTTCTACGTATCCTTATTGCTTTGCGTATAAATCAATGTCTTTCTGTTCTCTATATATATATATATATATATATATATATATATATATTTAAATATATAATATGACAACAAAAGATGTATTTTCTATGGTTCTACGTCTACTTATTGATTTGCATATAAATCTATGCCTTTCATTGTTAGAACGTGCTAATGTTGATATAAAGAACTTACCGTTTATGAGGTTATCTAACAATCATTTCTGAAACTGGTCTATTGGGATAAATAGTTGTTCACTTTCAAAATATTTCTCATCTCATTAACCTGAAATCAAGCGTCGTCTTCGCACAGCCATTTTTTTCGGGGGGGTGGGGGTACAGTGAAGCCAGACGTGATTTTATATTTCTACTGGTAGGACTTGTCGTTATACCACAGTATGATAATTTAATAAATAAATAATAATATACTTAACAATGCTTCAAGCAAATTATCAATCATTTAAATATGTTAGATTAAAAAACACGATTCCTTCTAGATCACCGAAGTTAAGCAGTGATGAGCCTGTTCAGTATTTAATTGGATTTAACTTGAGCAACAGCTGGCACGGTAAGCAATATGCGTCCTTTGTTTATAAAAATGACTTGATTGGACATTAAATTACATATATGCCGTAAAGGTAAAACAAAAAGAAAAGAAAATTAATTTAATCTGGGATTACATATGTGTATTGAAACGAGTTACAATAATGATAAAATGGATCAAGTATCCAATAGGCACCCCAAATCATCAACTTAATGACAGGTTTACATTTTTAACTTGTCACCAGTAACTTCAGC
>CM042165.1:79397152-79412152 GCA_023376005.1 Doryteuthis pealeii
AAGAAAATACTTTCGAAATACATAAAGAAAAAAGAATTAGAATAGATATATATATATATATATATATATTATATATATATATATATATATATTATATCTTCTTATTATAATGGAGATTGTGTGTTTTTCTGTCTGTAACCGAAACTATATTACTACTCAATTCAATATTCCATTAGGTGTTTATGTCACATTCTCTATGATTTTATTTTAATTTAAACCTCAATTATTAATAAAATTGTTTTCCATTATTAATACGGTTGACCATATCTACATACTATTAACATGCAATTGTATTTATATATTCAACAAAATAGCGATTTACAGGGTGAACGGGAAGGCTAATTTGCATATTGATATTAAAAATGTGATTTTAATAAATATGTGTTTAGTATTATTGATTTCTAATTATCTTGTTTTATCTTAATGATATGACCAAAAATCTCTTCAAGAAATCTTAAAAGAAATCTGTTAACAAGAAAGAAAACTTTGATTTTATTCTTTAGTTTCTAAATTAACTAAATAGTTAAATTATGAAAATTTAGCAATGAAAGACAGAAGTGATGGAAAATGATGGATGAGGTAGTTTCAAAGCTGTGCTATTTTTCGATTATACCCCCTCTGTTTCAAATCATTTTTATCTTCATTCTTATTTAGTTTCATTAGTCTTCCTAATTTAATATATTTCATTACAGTAAAACATAAATACTTGCGCCCGGAGGGTGTATATCCTTGCTAGTTATTATAATGGAGATTGTGTGTTTTTCTGTCTGTAACCGAAACTATATTACTACTCAAGTCACAATTTCCTTAGTTATTTACGCAACATTCTCCATGATTCTATTTCTATTTAAACCTTAATTAATAATAAAACTGTTTGACATTATTAATACTGTTGGCCTTACCTAAATACTAATAACATGCAATTGTATTTATATATACAACAAAATACCAGTTTTCAGTGTAAACGTAAATATTTACATATTGATATTAAAAAAACTGATTTTAATAAAAAATATGCTTGGTATTATTGATTTCTAATTGTTTGGTTTTATCTTAATGAATATGAGCAAAAATCTCGAGGATAAATCCTAAAAGAAATTCATTAACAAGAAGAAATAACTGTAATTTATTCTTTACTTCCTATTTTAACTAAATAGTTAAATGAGCAAAATTTAGAATTGAAAAGCGGAAGTGATGAAAGAGTAAGTTTTGGTTGTTCTATTTTCTGATTATACCCCCTCCGTTTCAAATCTTTTTATTTGAATTCTTAATTAGTTTCATTAGCCTTTCTGATTTAATGTAATATTTTATTACATTTAAACTTAATTACTTGCACCCGGAGTGTGTGTGTGTGTGTGTGTGTGTGTGTGTGTGTGTGTGTGTGTGTCAAGAGAAAAATGGAAGTGAATCCGACGCTATGTAAAATAGTGACAAATTTTTGAAAAAACACAGGATCAAATAAAATGAGTGATATTTATTCAGCCAACACTGCAGTGTTTCAATCTGTTTAGTACATCTTCTTCGGGGCTTTTGTTGATTTAAGGAAAGGTAAAATTTGTCACAGAATAACAAGGAGATTGCGATCGGTTTATATATATATATATATTATATATATTATATATATATATATATATATATATATATATATATATATATATTATATACATTTTATTGTAATTTAATTATATATACATATGAAAATAATATATATATATATATATATGTGTGTGTGTGTGTGTGTGTGTGTGTGTTAATGTATGAGTAGTAGCTTACCGGTGGGTACGAGTACGATCGTTGGAAGCGCACAGTATCCAGGGGTTAAGACTGAGAAAAAACAAATACAAAGTGCTCAATACAATGTAGAGCAAAAATTTATTTCAATAATGGATAAAAGTAACCTACTCGAGTTTCATCGTCTGATTCGTTAGGGTTACATCCGTGGAATTAATCGAGTTTTCGATTAATCTCAGTTGGTACAATAAATGCCCGTTGGAATGGGACTTATCTTTTATAGACGAACGCTTGTTTACATTTTCCTTAGAAAATTAGAAAATTATATATATATATAATTTTCTAATTTTATGTTTCAATTCTTAAACAATTCTAAATTTGTCTTTTTTATGAATTTTTTTCTGTAAAAATATTCATGATCAAACCTGAACGATATAAGGGCCGGGAGAGTCGAGAAAGCCATAATTCTTTTAGAAAGAAGAAAAAAAAAAGAATTTTTAAAAAATATAGAAAATAAGACCAACAATAAAAGATTAAAAACATAAAACACGGCCGAACGAACGAGCTGACAGCTTCGGTTCTGGCTGTGGGCCAGTTTTGTAAGCCATCAAGCATACACAGCTTAAAATTCATAATTCACATCTTATGCGTCAGCAACCAACTTACAAACGCTAGATTAGTCGTCTACTTCCCGATATATTTATATATTATATATATATATATATATATATATAGTTGTGTGTGTGTGTGTGTGTGTGTGTGTGTTGTGTGTGTAAATACACACACATTGCACAATCAAAAATAGGAGGACACGATCACTACATACCCACATATTTGCCTAAATTAACCCTTTGTATGGAAGCACCTATATTCCACGCACAATACACTTGATACCCCAGGAAATATATATATATATATATATATATATATATATATTATATATATATATATATATATATATATATATATATATATATATATATATGAGGTTAGTAACAAACAAATGTGTTTATTTTTACTAGCAAATATATCACCCTCCGGGTGCAGTTTATTAAGTTTTAATGTTAAATATCGTTTAATTAGAACACTAATAAACTACAATAAGAATGCAGATAAAAAGATTTGAAACAGAGGGGGGATATAATCGAAAAATAGAATAACTGAAACTTACTTTGCTATCTACCATCACTCCACGGTTTCATTGTTATTTTTTTTCTAATTTAGTATTTAGTGAAAAGAGGAAGTAAGAAAAAAATGACAGTTATCTTTTCTTGTTAAGGGATTTCTTTTAAGATTCATGTGAAGAGATTTTTGGCTTATATTCTATTAAAATAAACCAAACAGTTAGAAACTAATAATACTAAGCATATATTTTAAAATTACATTTTTAATATAAATATGAATAGCCTTCAGGGTTCACTGTGTAACCACTATTTTGGATGTATATATAAATACATTGATGTTATTATTATGTAGATATGGTTAACAGTATAAATAATGTAAAACAATTTTATTAATAATTGAGAGTTTAAAATAAGGATAAATTAATTGTGAATGTGACGTCAATAACTAAGGGAATTGTGACTGATGAGTAGTGATTTTAGTTTCGGTTACAGCAGAAAAACCAACATCTCCGCATTATATAAGATATGGCTTTAAGCCGACAATTTTTGGAGATATGTGCTTAATTGAAGTCGTACCTAATTTTGAAAATTAATTAGAATTAAATTAATGAATTTAGCCGGCATATATGTTCAAATGTAAGGCTAAACAAATCGAGAAAATGTCAATCCTGAATGTACATTTCGACTATAACCTTGCTGATGAGACCTAATAGTCGAAATGTACATTCAGGATTGATATTTTTCGATTTGTTTAGCCTTACATTGAACATATATGCCCGCTAAATTCATTAATTATTAACTAATTAATTTTCACAAATTAGGTATGACTTCAATTAAGCACATATCCTCCCAAAATATATGTATAATATATATATATATTATATATATATATATATATATATATATATATATATATATAGAGAGAGAGAGAGAGAGAGAGATAGAGAGAGAGAGAGATTCGTATATCCGCTAGTACATACACTTGTATATGTAAAAAAAACACACGCCACCCTTAGCCAAGACGCATATCTAAGCACAGATACATCACCTTTTACACACAAATACACACGCATATATATATATATATATATATATATATATATATATATATATACACACACATACACACATACACACACACATATATATATCATATATTTGTATATGCACAAACACACTAGAACACTTAACGACTTACAAAAAACAATGTTATACATGTTCGTACTAGACAAGAAATGAAGAAATGAAAGCAGATTAAAGTCAATCACCGAAAAAAACCCTCACTACCAGATTGGACACAGAATCAACTGGTATTATCCCGTATAATTCAGTACTTCTCCCCAACCCTAACAATTTTTCTATGTATGGGAATAATTCCACAAAAACCATTATTGCATTAGCTTGATAATGATTTTTTTTAAATACGACACATGTATCGCGCCTACTATGAAATCGGAATGAATCAATATATATATATACATATATATATATATATATATATATATATATATATACACTCACACACACACACACACACCACATATATATATATATATATATATATATATATATATATTGGGAGAATATGTGCTTAATTAATTCGTACCTAATTTTGAAAGTTAATTAATTAATAATTAATTAATTAGGCGCGCATTGATTAATTAACTTTCAAAATTAGGTACGACTTCAATTAAGCACATATTCTCCCAAAAATTGTCGGCTAAAAAAGCCATATCAAAACACATCGTTTGTGTATTTACTTCTCATATATATATATATATATATATATCATTATTTTCAGAAAAAAGGTTTTCTCTTGATGACGATCTAAGGCCAAAACAAGTTGAGAACAATAAACATTAATAACATGAAATTATATATATATATATATATATATATATATATATATATATATATATATTATATTCATTTATTCATATTTATATTTTGTATACATTATTAATATATTATATATTATTATTATTCTCTCTATATATATATGTTCATCTCTATATACATATGTTCATTCTATATATATATATATATATATATATATATATATATCGTTTCATCTCTTTAGATTAGCCGTTGTTTTTCTTTGCTTGTCTTCCAAACGTGTATTTTTCATTTTCTTTTTGTCCTTTTTGTATTCCCTGTCTTATATTATTCGCCTCAAAGACGGCTTCTTCTTCATAGATCATTCAGTTCAACTAAATGATATTGTTTTTTTATTTGCACTCAGTGGAGATGATGTTACGTATCTAAAGACGTCTAGCTTTTGGGAATGGCATGGTTTTTTATACCCAGGGTAGCTTAGTCTGCTACAAATAAACATTACTGGGATATACTTGAAAATAGAACACGCCCGGTTTTGAATTGTATCGAGAGACAAGTCCGTTAACCATTGTTGCTTAATTGATGGGTATACTATCAATTATGTACAGTTAGAGTAGAGAATTTATTTAAATTCAAAATAAGTTACAGAGATTTTGACCCCTTTCTTCCAGTTTGTGAAGCAAGAGTGAGAGAGAGTTTAGTTCTAATCAGTTTCTAGCTAGTCGTTGAAGGATGAATCTCGCAATAACGCTTCTGGTTCCGAGCTAGATTCTCGACGTGTGGTTGAATGATTCGGATCCGAGAACTTGATAAACTTGTGAATTCACCAAAGAAGTGTCTTGAGTTGTTAACTAAAAACAAACTAACAACACAGGACATCTCAAGCAGAGATCTTAAGAAGAAGACAGCCAGAAACAGTTAAGAAAACAACTCAGAAATTACAAAATTGGAAGTGCTACTGAGACCAACCTATGCAAGAATAGAAATAATTCGACCATTAATAAGTAAAGTATACTACAATATTATGATAAGTAGGAGAACTACTATAACGGGTATACTATACCTTGTGTAACAGCACGAGAGGCTGTTCCCCTTGAATTTGGGTATTAAACCACAAGGTTCCTAGTTCGATACCGGTCCTCGCCAACTCAGCGTATGAGTAGCACACGGATCTGTGCGGTAAAGTAAGGAGCTGATGGTAGGTGTGGCGCTCCACCTTAGATGCTAAAACAATCTCCTTGGTCTAGCGCTGTTGAAAGGGGATAGACTCCCTCGCTGATTGGCTGATACCGACTTTAGGCCGCACCGTCGACTTTACTTTACTTATATATATATATATATATATATATATATATATATATATATATATATATAGAGAGAGAGAGAGAGAGAGATACACACACACACACACACATATATATAATATATATATATAATGGGTACAAGAGATAACCTACTCGAGTTTCACCATAAGAATCTTCAGGGTCAAATCCACTGAATTCACCGGTAAGTCACCTTTTCCTTTATAAATATATATATATATATATATATATATATATATATATATGTTAAATTTATTATTGTTGGAGAATTGATTATAGAGGGCTCAATTACTTATGTAAGAGCTTTATTTATTTATTTATTTATAATTACAAAGTCGCTCCTACCATTGGTTTCTGAATAACACTTTTTTTGGCGTTTTTCAAAAGAAAAAAAGTCAAACGCCTCTGAAGACGAATAACACCAAAAAAAGTGTTATTCAGAAACCAATGGTAGGAGCGACTTTGTAATTATAAATAAAATAAATAATATATATATATATATATATATATATATATATATATATATATAGAGAGAGAGATGAGAGAGAGAGATAGAAGCAGATGGTATTGAGTCAAAAATAAAAACAGGACTTTTTTATGATAACAATGTTTCTTAGTTTTTAATTTTTAGTATTTTTTTTGTTTTGTTTGTTTTTTTATAGTTTTTGTTTAATGTGTATCGTTCTACCTTTACTCTCTCGTGTTTTTATTTATTTAATATCATGGCTGATTCTGTGATCGCTAAGAGCTGGTTAAAGATAGAATACAGAAAGAAGAAGAAAAAAAAGAAATAATTGTAGTCGGAAGCTTAAATTCCCCAACTCCGCCTCCTCCTCCTCCTTCTTGTTCTACTCTCCTCCTCCTCTCCACTTGCCATGCTTCCCAGCTCGCTTTCTTTTTCTCGACGAACGCCATGCCGACACGATACTGCACCTCCTTGAACGATGATGGAACGTAGTGGGGGGTACTTCAATGTTTGTGTGGGGTTGGGGCTTGGGTTGGTAAAAGGGTGGGGGAGCATAATATAGAACGACGAGTCCTGTTTACATACATTGTAATCCGAACGACTAAATGTCGCGCTTTACTTCTCTGTATTAGTGATATTGATCTCGTAAGCGCATGCGCATCTCTCTCTCCCCCCCTCTCTCTCTCTAATCTTCATTTCTTCCCAGCCTCCACCACCTCCACCCACTTCATCCTAGTGGTACACATTTTCCCCTACCCACAGTTTCACTTATGCGAGCGGTTTAGTCGCGTACGCTTGTTTCTTTGTCAAAGTTGATGGCAACTACCGTAATTATCTGCGTATATATATATATATATATACCAACCCCTCTGCACGAGCAGGATGAGACACAAGGTCAATTTCTTAAGCGGAGTTCAACAGGTTTGAATTCAGAGTTTTTTCCTCCTAATTGTCTAAGGTTAAAGAGCCCAGTCTGCCCTACTATTTATCCATAGCTGGAGGAAGAGTAAGATTCATACCTTTCCCAAGGGTATTAGCGCTAAGTGAAATGCAATTACCACATCCAGGATTTGAACTCGGGGCGACGAGTCCATTTTCTATGACTTTAACCATTACACCACGCGCTTCCTAATTATCTGCGTATAAGACGCACTATTTTCCCAGATATATACAGATGTCTATAAATATACAGGCTGTGTATGATACACTAACACTAACCTGATTAGATTTTTAATCATATTACCTTTAGGCACCATTTTTTGATCTCGATTAACAAAGGTCAATATCCGGTTATTTGTTAGGGGTTAGGGTTAGGGTTAGGGTTAGGGTTAAATTAGGGTTAGGGGTTAGGGTTTTTTTAATTAAAAAAATCTAAAATCGTCTGTTAAAACAACCGGATATTGACGGTGTAAATGAAAAACATGTCCTTTCTTAATCGAGATCAAAAAGGGGTGCCTAAGGGTCATATGGTCAAATACTTTCTTAGGCTAAATTCGTTACGGAATGAGCAAAAGTATGTTAAATGGTGTCACAAAAGATCTATTTCAAACGCAAACTACAAACTACTAGTTTTTCCCTTCAAATTATTTCTTCTGGAGTTTGTAACTGTGATTTCTAAGGAAAGATTACAGTTATTTCTATGCTATTTTAATTGATTTCTATATAAAATTATAGATACTAGTACAAAATAAAAAAAATGCCCCGGGCGATGTAAAAGTAGATTTTTGAAACATATTGCCTGAGGGATGGAGTAAAAAATTCAATGTCAGCGAGTTTGTACCCTAAGTAAGTAAAATCATCAAATTCATTAAAGGATTAAAAAATAAAAAAATTTGAAATGTAAACTTTAAATATGTATTAAAATAAAACAAACTATATATAGATATATACCAGTCATGTATTTATTAAAACTTGTTTTAGAAAAACAATGAGGACTGTCTAATGTTGCATGTTTAAATTTTGAGTGAATTTATTCTATGTTATGACGATTTTGGGTATAGTGACGTAAGTAGTGACGTAGTTGTTGTTACAGACAAAAACCGGAAGCGAATTTCCATTATTAATAGATAGATGATTGATTTTGCTAAACCAAGTAATTAATTATTAAACAATGTATTTAAAACTCTCACGAAGGCCTAGCCGAAAAAGACCGATTTTTCTCTTCTTCCATTTCTCGTCCCGGGATGGGAGGGTCACTCACTTCCGCTTCCGGTCAAAACTCGGAACTAACGTTTTTATTTTTACATCCAATTCCGGGGTCATTCGTCGGTCAATTGCTGGCACCCCTTTGAGTTTTACCCTTCTAAACTTTAACCTTTGTTCTTATTTCTTTTTCTTCTCTGTCTCCAGAAATCCGAATATCGTTTCCTTTTCAATCCACAAATTCTCCGTAGACCAGTAATAATTACGCTACAATGTTTGTTACATTTTTGTGTGAACATGTCAGGATATTTGCTCTAAATTCAGAAAATGTATAAAAATGGTGACAAACAGAGTAAATCGAAAGTTGACATTTTTTCAAGCCGACGCTATAGTATTTGGTTTTTATTCAACCATCAACGGGGCTATTAATCATATGTAAAGAAAACTTTTGACAGTTTTCTATGTAAATCTTGTTTTTGTTTTTATGACAATATGCAAAATATATAAAAAAAGTTAAACAGGTCTATTTGACTCATAGATGGGACTCTAAAAGGTACTACAATTCCGAGTCTAAATGGAACTGGGAGTAATTGCATTGAAATGAGACCGTCCAAATCATCCAAGATGAAATGCACAAGATGTAAATCCTGATTATCTTGTGTTGCGATCTGCCGAATTCTTATTTCTAAACGCTCATCTGTTTCAATCAAGCATAATGAAAAGATGAAAAGAAAGAAAGAAAAAATAGTGAGAGAGTAAAATCAAGATTATTATATTTTTTACATATTGAACAATTGTAATAGCTCTTAAAAGAGTTAAACAGATCTATTTAACTCTACCGGGTACTACCATTCCGAGTCAGAGTGGAACTGGGAGTAATTGCACTATCAGGTGCAGTTTAGTGTAATACCCATAACACAGTGTAATTGCGAGTGTGAGCAGTATTGCGAAATGTAACAACATCAAATATTGATTCGAAATAATTTCTTTCACATGGGTATAATTATTTTTGCAATGCTAGATATTTATTTAATTTTGGTTATAGAGTTTCAGCTTTTAAGATTGCAAATACAAAATACCTAATTATATCCGTTTTGACTGTATAAAATTACTCTAGAAATAATAATCTTTCCTTTGACTTGTCGTCTATTAAAACTTCGACCATTGAAAAGTCGCAAAGGGACGCTCCATTGGCACAAGAATAAAGTTACAACCTCAGATACAGAAGAGAATTATTTGATTAATATTGAGTTGCTGCAGCGATCAGATGTTTAATGTTCTTTAGGGACTTGAATTATTATTCTTTTTTATCGCTCTATTTGGATTATTTCTCACCAGTTCTAACTGATAGTTTCTCACTAACGTCTGTGTGTTATATACGTTCTTACTATGGGTTGATATCTTCTTTTGGTCGATACGAATTCTTTTCTGATGAGCTTGGTTGGCTGTGCTCATTTGTTTAGTTTTCAAAGATGCCTTTATTAAAACCGAAGCCAAAATAGGTTTTAACCGTGTGGTGAGAAGATGGCATATTTTGGAACAAACGACCCTCACGTCAGCTTCCTTCAGCTAACCGCCTAAATTAACTAACTCTAAGTGAGTTCTATTCTCACGCTTGCATTCAGCCAATGAGGAATCCACAGCTAGGTCAGTGAAAGGTGAACTTGTTGTCAATCATTTCTACAACGGTTAATGGCAACTTTCCATTTACCATACCGTTATTCAAATTTCATTACACTTACACTTATAATTCGTAGGCAACCCGCGATTTATGTAACATGTGTACCAGTAAGTGTCCCCAGGTCACCTGGACTCTCCTAATCAGTCTTGCTGATATTAAATATGACCTGGTCTGGACAATCCCGATTTTTAACAAATCTGATCTCCAGTTCATCTAGTCTCTTTTCTAGGCGTTTGGGTAGCGTATTAGCTTGCTTGCTTTACGGCATGTCAACACTTTTCGGGTCATTTAATGCTGAATCAAGTAATTTTGATTAACAAATGACTCAGGTTGCTTACAGCACATGCTATTGCTTAAGAGGTCTTCCAATTAAGCCCTGAATAGGCTCATAGCGGGATCTTTTTAAAGAATCAATTACTATTAAATGGTAATTACTAGTACATGGTATATATATATATATAATATATATATATATATATATATATATATATATATAAGAGAGAGAAGAGAGAGAGAGAGAGAGAGATAAGGATATGAAAAAACACACAATATGCTGTTAAAATGAAAATATTTTATATCATATTCATAGCTAATATTGAACAATATTTAGATTTATAAAAATAATCTTCAGAGCTTATTTTTATAAATCGAAATATTGTTCAATATTAGTTATGAATATGATATAAAATATTTTCATTTTAACAGCATATTGTGTGTTTTCATATCCTTTTATCTATACTTATACCGTCGGATTCATTTCCTTTATCTTACCTTTATATATATATATATATATATATATATATATATATAATATATTATATATATATATATATAAAGATGAACGCTCGTGCTATAATGGTTATTATGACCTGATTTCAAATCCTGTACGAAGCTGTTTACATTTCACATAGCGCTAATAACCTTGGAAAATGTATAAATCAATCTATTCTACCGCCAGCTATAGGTAAGTAGTATGATGGACTAGGCTTTTAACCTTGGTATTTGTTATATACCCTACCTATAAACATAAATGGATATGTCCCAATTCTCATAAACACGGGAGTATTATGGTAAGTAGTATTATACCACTAGCAGTGGTTTACCTACTTCACACCGCTGGCGAGTATTGTATTTTGTTAATCTTATAAAGATTCCATTTCATTTCCAACCTTTTTTAGGTTATAACAGTGTGACAATCAGTGTGGAAGAATGAAAACTCTGAATTCAAATCTGTTAAACCCCGCTGAAGAAATTCACCTTGTGTCACATCCTGCTTGTGTGGAGCGGTTTGATAAATATATATGGTTGTTGTATTACTGAATTATTATCAAGGACTGTTTTTTTTTTCTCCCGGGTCAAGCTAGTATCAGTTAGATTTGTTTTGTTTATTATTTAATGGCACATCAACCCCTTTGGGTTATTTAATGTCAAAACGTTTTTTGTATATATGATTTGTAAACGAATAATTTGTTGGTAAATATTTTTGTTTGGTTTGGTTTATAGATAGAAATAATTATCTTTAACTTCATGAGAATCCCGTCCTCCGGCTCACGGGTCACCACCCACAACCAACAAATGGCGACGTATTCTACAGTACCATCTGAAACGGCGGGAATCAATTAGTCTTTAAAAGTACAGTGACCACTTTTGTTCGCTTATTTTCACATCTCTATTTGCTTTACTTCTGAAATTTAAATGGGAATATAGAAAGAAAAGGTATATTCTTTTAAGGAAGTATTGCGGGAACACTATCGCTTTCATCTAAATCTTTTTAATGAAGAAAAAAATAAGTTGTAATAGGAAGCATGAGAAGATGTTAATTATATTAAAAAATTGACCTTGTGTTACATCCTACTCACACGGATGGGTTAGTGAATATATATATATAACAACTAATTTGAACACAGCTTCAAAATAAGATAAGAACGAGTCAATCAAAGTCGGGGATGAGACTAAATTACAAGTTTTCATAAATACATGACTGGTATTATATATCTATATATAGTTTGTTTTATTTTAATACATATTTAAAGTTTACATTACAAATTGTTTTATTTTTTAATCCTTTAATGAATTTGATGATTTTACTTACTTAGGGTACAAAATCGCTGACATTGAATTTTTTACTCCCACCCATCAGGCAATATGTTTCAAAAATCTACTTTTACATCGCCCGGAGGGTGTTTGTATTTTGCTAGTACATATAATATTTGCTTTAAAAATTCATAATTTTGATTATATTCTCTAGACTACACTCTTATACTTTATATATCTAAATTAATGATGGAAATCCGGAACAAAATCTGTAAGATAGTATCAGTGTCAGACAGGCGAAAAGAACACCAAATTTGATTAGTGAATCGAAGTGGGAGTTGAATCTAAATTACGACTGCTGATGCTGATCCCGAACAAAATCAGTAAGATAGTCTCAGTATCAGACATGCAAAAAGTACACAAAATTTGATTAGTGAATCGAAGTGGGAGTTGAATCTATATTACGACTGCTGATGGAGATCCCGAACAAAATCAGTAAGATAGTCTCAGTGTTAGACATGCAAAAAGTACACCAAATTTGATTAGTGAATCGAAGTGGGAGTTGAATCTAAATTACAACTGCTGATTGAGATCCGGGACAAAATCGGGTCAGACAGGCAAAAAGAATACAAATGTGATTTTCAGCATTAACCAATTCGTTAATAGTGTAAGTGCAAATTGCTGAATTATGAGTATGGAATTAGAAGGGAATTCATTTTGTTTTATAATAATGGAACTCTGTTTAGAACGTTTAAATATAGACATGAAGGGCTTATTGAATTGAAAACTGTAAGTGGGTTATTCATTGAAGTTTGTTTTTGATGTTAGATAAATTGGTCTGGTGCTCAAGAAAGCCGCTTCAAATTATAAAAGGAACTGAGTTTTGTTTGTAGGTATAAGATTCCCGGGAGATGTCAAGAAAGCGCACATAATATGGAGAATCAAAAAGAATACCAAAAACAAATAAATATAATCTTTTTATCTCTTGTTCAAATGCTTTTGGAAGAACAACAACATCTCTCTCTCTCTCTCTCCTCGCATCTCTCTCTCTCTCTCTCTCTCTCTCGCCTCTCTCTTCGCCTCTCTCCCTGTCTGTCTCTTTCTCTCTCTCTAATCTCTCACATTCCTCTCACTCTCTATGTCATTTCATTTCTCCTTGCTCTCATCTTGCTCTACCCTTTTTCCTCTCTCTCCTCTCTCTCTCTTCTCTCTCTCTCTCTCTCTCTCTCTCTTTCTCTCTCTCTCTCCCTTCGCTCTCTCCCTGTCTCTGTCTCTTCTCTCTCTCTAATCTCTCTCATTCCTCTCACTCTCTATGTCATTTCATTTCTCCTTGCTCTCATCTTGCTCTACCCGTTTCCCCTCCCTCTCTCTCTCTCTCTCTCTCTCTCTCTCTCTCTGACTGACTGTCTCTCTTCTCCCTTTCTCTCTCTCATATATACAAGATGTGTCAAAATAGTATCGCGTTTTTTTACTTTTTGACACACCTTGTATTCTGAAAAAATAACGTTCCATTCATTAATTTTTTTCAGAATACAGGTGTGTCAAAAAAGTACCAAGTTTAAAGCTGTATTTACCAAGATAGAAATGAACAATGAGTGGAAGTTATTTTATCACAATACAAGGTGTGTCAAAACGTACAAAAATATCTATACTTTTTGACACACCTTGTATATAAGGTAGTTTTTCTATTGGAGAATTGAAAAGAATGCTCGATTATGGTTTGAAAAGCTGTATTTACTTATTCGTTCATTATAGTATACAAAACATTTACGGTGCGATTGTTACAATAGGTTTCAAAACAACATATTAGACACTTATCATCAAGACAATGTGCCCATGAAGAAATGCAGGTAATTTCATATATAAATGTCATATATAAATGAATTGACATCTTCTGCATTTCTTAACGGACGAGTTATTTTGATGATAAGTGGCCAAAATGCTGGTTTAAAACCAATGGTGACAGTCGCACCTTAAAACTAACATAATGAATATATATATATATATATATATACATATATATATATATATAATATATATATATATATATATATGAAAAATAGATGGAAATTAATCCGACAGTATGAAATTTAACATTTTTAAAAAAAACAAATGATGTTATATAATTGCTGACTGAAATCTGTTTTAAAAAATTTAAAAAAAAAATTAATTTTATTTTTAAAATAGAACACGCATTCGTTTGTAAACAGTCTTCTAACGGATATTTTTTTCTTTCCCGTCTATGTTGCTTTTGAAGATGACCAGTTTATCGAACCGGTCGAAACAGATTTCTGTCAGCAATTATATAACATCATTTGTTTTTTTCAAAAATGCTAAATTATATATATATATATATATATATATATATATATATATATATATATATATATATATATATATATATATATATGTATATGTATGTGTTTGTATACTATATATATATAGAAAACTATATATATTCATTTGATTATATATATATAAGCCATGTTTTCGGTCCTCTGCAGTTCAAACAGCGAGCTACAACTTCAGATCCTTGAGTCTTTATTTATTTTTCGCACCCAACCTTTCCTGTGCGTCCAAAAGTAGTCTCACCAGTGCTTCTATTCGGCACCTCAAGCCTAAAATTATCCAACGGACGGACTCGCAATTTTCGAACCCCCCTTC
>CM042165.1:79422152-79434652 GCA_023376005.1 Doryteuthis pealeii
TATCTCCGTGTTGCTATAGACTCTTTATTTGACTATATTTTGAAAGATTGAAGAAAAAAATTAGAAGAAGCTATGGAATATGAGGGTGAAAGTGATAACAATTGTAGTTGGTGCACTTACAACGATCACGAAAACTTAGAAATGAGACTAGACGAAAAATTGCGATTATCCAGACGACAGCATTATTGAAATCAGCTAGAATACTCAGAGGAGTCCTGGAGACTTGTCGTCACTCAGATTCCAGTAAAAGACCATCAGCTAACACTGGTGTAAAAAAGAATTCACAGGAAGTGAAACAACAACAAAAACAACAACAACAACAACAACAATAATAATAATAATAATAATAATAATAATAATAATAATAATAATATAAAAAAAAAAGAGAACGTGTCAACTGGTGGACTTTGCGGT
Source organism: Doryteuthis pealeii (assembly GCA_023376005.1). Taxonomy (NCBI): domain Eukaryota; kingdom Metazoa; phylum Mollusca; class Cephalopoda; order Myopsida; family Loliginidae; genus Doryteuthis; species Doryteuthis pealeii. Next base: position 79,422,567 of record CM042165.1, read on the forward strand.
TCCAGCAGACCACAGGGTGAAGTTGAATGAAAACGAAAATTTTGGACAAATACCTGGACCTTGCCAGAGAATTAAAAAAGCTGTGGAATATGATGGTCACAGTGATACCATTGTAGTTGATGTTAGTTGATGTACTAGGAATGGTCAAAAAAAAAAACTTGGAAAAAAGACTGGGGGACCTGCAAATCAGAGAAAGAATTGAGACCATCCAAACTACTGCATTGCTGCAATCGGCAAGAATACTCAGAAGAGTCCTGGAGACCTGAGTAGACTTGTTGTCACTCATTACTACAGTGCAATACCATCAGCTAACACTGATGTGAAAAAACTCAAAGGGAGTGAAATAATAATAATAATAATAATAATAATAATAATAATAATAATAATAATTAATAAATAATAATAATAATATCTCAGGAAGGAAGATTCAAAATACCGGAACAAAATCCAACATTACAAACAAAACAGGATATTCCAAAATAACGAGAGAAATTCCACGAACAAATGAATGGAGAAAAGATAAAGAAAATTGAACAAGCGGATATAAATGAAAACAAAATATTTCTGGAACAAACTATGGGGACAAAAAGTAACACAATAGAAATGTCGAATTCTTAAATAACATGGAAAATGAATTTCAAGGAATCGAAAATTTGCCTGGAGGCTGAAATACATCTGGATTCAGTAAAAAGCAAACACGCAAGAAGGTAGTAAATTGGAAGGCAAAACGCTTCTATGGATTAAAGGAATTCTGGTTCTAAAGATAGATGTCTATAATATACGTAAAATGAAAAACGTAAAGTTACCGGTGTGGCCTAAAGTCGGTATCAGTCAGACAATGAGGGAGTTGATCCCCTTTTCACTAGCGCTAAACCAAGGACATTTTTCTTGCACCTGAGTTGGAGCGCCACACCTACCATCAGCTCCTTACTTTACCACACAGATCTCTGTGCTACTCATACACTGAGTTGGCGAGAGCCGGTATCGAACCAGGAACCATGTGACCACTAGTCGGACACTCGACCGACTGAGCTAAACCGGCCCAATAAATATTGATGTCTATTCAGACATAATTAGCTCAGAAATTACTTAAATGCCAAGAAAGAGGCAATAATTGTCGAGAGGTAATATTTGGAATATTCAGACTATTATCCGCATCTTTATTGTTATCCGTGTAACGTTTCGGTCGATGTGCCCTCCGCGTTTCTTCAGTACTTCTTGTCGGACTCGAGCACCTTCTTGAACTCGGAAACCTTCTTGTCCTGATCGGGAAGAGAAGAAACTACTATCACCCGGCTACGCATTGGCCACACTAGATTAACCCACTCGTTCATTCTAAAAAAGAAAACCTCATGTGGAAACCGGTCTACAATAAAACATATTCTGATTGAATGCACACAGCTCTCCTATACTCGAAGAAAGTTCTACAATGTTAACAGCATGGAGAAACTATTTGGAAAAATAGATCCCAAGAGCATATTAAACTTTTTGAAAAGAACCGGCCTCCTATCAAGGATGTAATTTCATAGACCTATAAAAATCACCCACGCACTCTCTTGATGTTCAAATCCTCAACAGAAAACTTGATTTCAAAAAATAACTAAACCCCTATTACTATACCTAAATACCAATAGAAGCAAGATCTGGAATGATATGCAGGTGGATGTACACCTGGCAGCTGTACTTACAAAGAAAAAAAATACGTATTTGGCATAAAATGACCCAATGGGTTGACGTGCCGTAAAACCCAACCAACCAAAGAATCAGTTGAGTGTGATACACAGGACAACACTTTATAGAGTTGGGCTTACCCTTCTGTATGGGATACAGTCAGTGTATTCTAAATCCAGCCGATTAGGCGGTTGACCACAGAGGTTCAGGGATTTTGGTTAAGTAATGAAGTCTTGTTGCATAGCCCTTCATTACTTCTTTACTTCTTACTTGCTTCTATATCTTGCACATCTATTCTTCTGGCCGGCTTTAGTATTCTGATCGTCTTTGGTATATCTTCTGACATCTTGACTTGATCTGGTCTAGCGTCTGGTATCTCCTAAGGTCTGGTTTTCTATTGCTATGTTCCTGCTGACTGGTCGTCCTGGATTCATTTCTTAGTCTTGTTACCAAGACATTCATCAACCACAAGAACATATTACTTATACAAACTTTTATTTCCTTAACTATACATTTCATGTAATTAAATATCTGACTAACATAGCGCGCGTGAGTTCTAGTTTTAGGTAGGACCTAAAATGGCCGACTGCTCTGCCTGACGCCTAACTACAAACTGGGGACCGAATAGGTCCCATGTGACTTCACGTATTTTGGCGGGCTTCTGTAATTTTCCATTGAAGGAACCGGCCATGGTATGAAAAGGGTCATCCCCTCAGAATTACAGGGGACCGACAATAATCTTATGCAACCGCATAGATTATGTAACAGGCTAGAATACTCAGAAAAGTCCTGGAGACCTGATGGGACTTTCAGTCACTCAGCCTCCAGTGAACTACCAGCTACGGCAGGTGTGAAAAACTCATAATAATAATAATAATAATAATAATAATAATAATAATGATGATATTGATAATAATAATAATAATAATAATAATATAATAATAATAATAATAATAATAAATAATAATAATAATAATAATAAGGATTGGAAAGGGTTTAGAAAGTTTGGAAATCAGAGGGAGGATTGAAACCATTCAGAACACTGCACTGCTGCAATCTGCCAGAATACTCAGTAGAATCCTGGAGACCTGATGAGACTTGCAGTCACTCAGCCTCCAGTGAACTACCAGCTACAGCAGGTGTGAAAAACTCATGAAGTCTGTCCATGGTCATTACTAGTAAGTATATAAATCAAGACTGTATTGTCTGTACAGTCGTACTAGGAGCTTAAAAATCCTTAGTAAAGACCAAATCAAGTAATGTACAAGCCTACCGTGCTGCCCACTCTATACATTTACCAACCCCACCGCACGAGCAGGATGTGACGCAAGATCAATTTCTTAAGCGGAGTTTAAAAGGTTTGAATTCAGAGTCTTCCTTCTCCTAGACTGGTTACCCAGACAAGGTTTAAGAGACTAGTCTGCTCTACAATTTACTCATAGCTGGAAGGAGAGTAGTTGGATTCATACCTTTCCCAAGAGTGTTAGCGCTATATGAAATGCAAACAGCCACGTCCATGATTTGAACTTGCGTCGACGAATCCATTTCCTACGACTCTAACCATTATACCACGCACCACACACTATAATAGCGTCTTCGACATTTCCTTAAATGGAGAGTAAGGCCCACCTCAGGAATAAAAAAGGAGAGTCAGGTGAATTTTAAACGTTTTTTGGCCAATAGCCAAAAGAGGTTATTTATCTGATTTTTGGAGAAATAAGACCTACGTCATTTTTGCTATCCTCTTTGTCTAAGCTGCTGATACTTCAACTCCTGACTGTCTGGCGTTTCTAACGGGACTCTGATTGATGACTCAGTTGTGTCGGTAGTTCATTGGCCCGATGATGGGTACCTTGGCACCTACTACGGACCAAAATCACCGTGTCATAAAACTCTTAATCCCATGAGAGGACCAACACGTTATATATATATAATATATATATATATATGTGGTGTGTGGTGTGGTGTGTGAATCTAATTTTCAATGTATATATTATATCTGGATATATATATATATATATATATTATATATATATATTAAGAAAAATTGAGAAAAAAACAAGGACTATTACTCACTTTTCTCGTTATTCTGTGATAAAAAATGTGTGTGTGTGTGTGTGTGTGTGTGTGTGTGTGTGTCTATAATATACAAGGTGTGTGAAAAATATTGAGGTTTTTTACTTTTTGACACACCTTGTATTCTGAAAAATTTAACGTTTAATCAATTCTTCATTTCTATCTTGGAAAATATAGCTTTAAACTTGGTACTTTTTTGACACACCTTGTATTCTGAAAAAATAAATTGATGAATGGAACATTATCTTTTTCTCAGAATACAAGTTGTGTCTACAGGCACAACAAATCTCGATACTTTTTTCACACAAAGGATTCTAACTAACATTAAGGAACACCAACGTTCTGCACTGTAAAGTGCTCTCACTTGCAGCCTAAAAATGGCAACAAAAATCGTAACATCCCTACTCTTCTTCGAAAAGGATGGCTTGGATATTAAATAACCCACAAAGTTTGATATGCCATTAACCTACGAAATCAAAGCATTTGTTAAAGACTTGTTAGTTATGGTGAAGGCCTGCGTAGGACAGCAACCTTTTTTGCTAAGCTGATAACAAAAGAATGGTGAACTGATGTGCCCCATATTTTCTTAAAGAATATTAATCAGTTTTCGGTATCAGAGTTCTAGTCTACCCTACTATTTGACTCGTAGCTGGAGGGATGAGAATAGATAGATGTCGGTACATCTCCTGCGTTTAATTAAGTTCGAGGTTAGCGCGTTCACGATAATTTTCAGGTTCGACTCTTCTGTACCAAAGATTTCTCAAGCTTTTCCTTTCATTTGTTATGCCTCACTCTCTGTCACTGTATCTGTATTTCTATCAGCCTGTCTGTCTGTCTGTCTGTTTGTCTGTCTGTCTGTCTGTCTCCCCCTCCTCTCTCTCTCTCTATCTCTCTCTCTCTCTCTCTCTCTCTCTCTTTCTATCTTTGAGCCTTTCTCTTTCTTTCTCTCTCTCTTTTCTATCTATCTATATTTGAGCCTCCTCTCTCTCTCTCTCTCTCTCTCTTTCTCTCTCTCTCTCTCTATCTATCTATCTATATATCTATCTACTTTGAGCCTTTCTTTCTCTCTCTCTCTCTCTTTCTCTATCTATCTATCTTTGAGCATTTCTCTCCATCTCTCTCTCTCTCTCTCTCTTCTCTCTCTCTCTCTCTCTTTCTCTATCTATCTATCTTTGAGCCTCTCTCTCTCTCCCTCTCTCTCTCTATCTATCTATATGTGAGCCTCTCTCTCTCTCTCTCTCTCTCTCTCTCTCTATCTATCTATCTATATATCTATCTTTGAGTCTCTCTCTCTATCTCTATCTATCTATCTATCTTTGAGTCTTTCTTTCTTTCTCCTCTCTCTCTCTCTCTCTTTCTCTATCTCTCTCTCTCTCTATCTATCTATATATATATATATATATCTGAGCCTTTCTATCTCTCTATCTATCTATCTATCTATCTATCTATCTAATCTATCTATCTTTGAGCCTCCCCCCTCTCTCTCTATCTATTTATTTATCTATTGTGAGACCCCCCCTCTCTCTCTCTCTCTCTCTCCTCTCTCTCTCTCTCTCTCTCTCTCTCTCTCTCTCCTTTCAAAGAATGCAAGATCTTAATTACAAAACTCAGGAATGCCATTGTGTATCCAGAAAATGGTTCTCTTCCGACTCAAAAGCCAATTTTTTTCTGTGTTCTTTTCATGAATCTTATCTACCTCGTGCATGTTAGGGGAATATGTTGCATTCAGTAATTCTTCGGGGTTAATTCCTTGTCCATTTATCAGTGAAACACACAATCTCACAATTGCTGATAAGACATTAGGCCAGCTAGATGATACATATATACATACAAGGTGTGTCAAAAAAGTATCGAGATTTTTGGTACTTTTTGGTACACTTTTTATTCTGAAAAAAAAAAAATAACGTCCCATTCATTATTTTGTCAGAATACAAGGTGTGTCAAAAAAAGTACGAAGTGTAAAGCTGTACTTATTAAGATAGAAATTAAGAATGAATGGAACATTATATTTTTTCAGAATACAAGTTGTGTCAAAAAGTACAAAAGATCTCGATACTTTTTTGACACACCTTGTACACACACACACACACACACACACACACACACACATAAATATAAATAGCAAGCTTCTGAAAATCGGTAATCTATTTCACATACCGTGTTAGCAATATCTCATCTATCAAAATACGCTGTTAAAATACGCTTGGATTGCAATCGATAAGTTATACGTAGGAAGCGCGTGGTGTAATGGTTAAAGTCATGGGAAATGGTCTCGTCGCCCGGAGTTCAAATCCTGGATGTGGTAATTGCATTTCACTTAGCGCTAATACCCTTGGGAAATGTATGAATCCTACTCTCCCTCCAGCTATGGGTAAATAGTAGAGCAGACTGGGCTCTTTAACATTTGGTTAGGCAACCGGTCTAGGAGAAGGAAAACTCTGAATTCAAACCCGTTGAACTCCGCTTAAGAAATTGACCTTTTGACACATCCTGCTCGTGCGGAGGGGTTGGTATATATATATATATGGACATCAGACATCTCTGATAAAACAAACAGGGAATTCCTAAATGCTGTCTGTACTAATGAATGGTTTCACCACTTGGACTTTAATCAAACAACTAGAGAAACAGCAGCCATTGGACACTTGCGTCCAAGTTCACAAAACAGTTCTAATTTTGTCCATTTAAATACATATATATGTAAATATATATATAAATATATATATATATATATATATATATATCAATATATCTAATATATATATATATATATATGTGTGTGTGTGTGTGTGTGTGTGTGTGTGTGTGTGTGTGTGTGTGTGTGTGGAGAAAAGTATACAAACACGGGATGTTATGGAAACTGGATGTTTATTGTCGACGATGCAACGTTTCGGTCCTTTTGACCTTCTTCAGGGCTCAATAAACATCCAGTTCCATGACATCCAGTTCCATAACATCCCGTGTTTGTCTACTTTTCTCTACATATTGTCGGATTAACCTCCTCATATTTCTTCCATATATATATATATATATATATATATATCCGTATGTTGATAACCATTACGAGACAAACGTATACTCTCGTAAATTAAGTCGTGCATCTGTTTCCTTGTCTACCTTTGCACTCTAATGACCTTCCGTATTATGCAACACCTACGTAAATGAGTTTGTGAGAAGTTCTTCTTTATTCTTCATCCCCATCTGATTCGTTAATGAGAAGAGGAAGATCTGGAATGAGCAAGAAATCGCTAATCAATTTCTATGTTAATTGTAAATGTCATTTAGTTTCCTCTAATGATTTTCTTTTTCCTTCTTTGCAACTCAAAATTCTTCTGAAAAGTGTTGTTGTTTACAAGCTCAGGCAAAGAGGTCGTATTTATCAGTGGTAGCCTTGTCGACAGGGCCTTTAGACTGCAGTGAGGCCTCCCTAATGCAGCCACCTGTTAAGTATCTGGCTTGCATCCTTAGTTCCAGTTGTAGTAAATAAGTAAGCAAGCCAATAAGAATCCGTTGTTATAGTATTCTTTGTAAGTCCGACGTCCAAGAGAATCCAAGTGTCAATGAGTTAAGATTAGAATCAGGCCTCTTATAAATACAGCAACAGCAGCAGCAGCATTGCCAGTGATTAGACAATAGGAATCCTCGGTGGTCACGTGGTAGTCAACGAGTCTATATTTAGGAGTAGGCATCTATCACACGCCTTATATCACAAAATATTCCAACACCACCTCGTAGTTGTATTGGCGACCTGTGATGCTTAAGGGCGGAATTCTTAATATCTCCATTGCCCTTCTGCCATAATCTCTCGTTTCATACATTACGAGTGAAAGACTCCGGTCATCCAAGAACTGGATTAATTCTGCATATATTGTTGCATTTTTGTCCTCGAAAATTGGGTCCTCCGGTTGGTCCGATGGTGTATCGATTATGTCATGCAACTGAAGGGTTCTCAGATACCCATGGAACTTTGTCTCACAAATTTCGTAACTCGCCTCGTCGCCATTGAAGAAGATCCGAGCGTACATTGGCCCGTAACCTGTTAAGTTTTTAAATGCCATCCTTGGCCAGTTGAAAAGGGCTTAGAGTAAGTAAGTCCTGAGTTGTGGAATCCTTTGGTAAGCGAATAAGTCCTATCCTGCGTATTGTTAAAGGTCCAGTCATTCAATCCTATGTCCGTCGTCCACGAAAAGCAAAGTAGTTATGAGTAGTTATTACCAGTACAGCCGGTATAAGTATTATATCAGCAGCAGAGTACTGCCAGCGATTGGCAAAGAGTATGATCACATGGTTATCGCCAAGTCTATAAATAGGAGTGGACTTTTGACACACACCTTATAAGTAAAATTCTCAACAGTATTGGCGACCTGTGGTGCTTAAGGGCGGAATTCTGGTAGCTGAGCTGTTCATGTGCTATATACTCTACCTATAATGGGTATGTCCAAATCCTCATAAATACGGAAAGTATTATGCTGCTGAATGGTCTTATACCACTATTAGGTTTACCTAATCTCTACTTTACGATCGTTGGTGAGTTTTGTAATTTTAGTTAATATTATAAAGATTCAATTTCATGTCCAAACCTCCATTTGGTTATTTCTCATTTATCAATCTTTGTTAGGTTAACAACACGATGTCTTCAACAACTCCATTTTTGGCCCTTACTTAGGCTAGGTCCACTCCGATCAATCCGCTTAATTTATATATATATATAATATATATATATTTATATATATTGTGTGGTGTGTGTGGTGTGTGTGTGTATGTGTGTGTGTGTGTGTGTGTGCGTGCGCGCGTGTACTTATCTTATTAAGCTTAGTATCACAGTTAAATAATTAAATGTACTATAAATAGCGTATTCTCTTATTGCTGTGTAATTTTAAAAAAAAACAGAATTCGAAATAGTAACACAAGATATATAATTACAGAAATTTAATATTAAATAAATACAAGTAGTATAAGTAATAAAAAAAAACACAAGTACCCCCCAAACCTTTGAATATGGGATCTTATCCCGAAATATTTAGGAAACAGGTAAATAAACATCATTTTCATCTCCTATTCCATTGTCGATTGCCTTCTAATTTCTATTTTAAACACATACGTACAATGCTTCAAGCAAATTTTTAAAACCCTTATATATATATATATATATATATATATATATAATATATATAATATATATATATATATATATATATATATATCTTATTATAATGGAGATTGGTGTGTTTTTCTGTCTGTAACTGAAAATATATCACTACTCAAGTCACAATTCCCTCGTTATTGACATCCAATTCTCAATGATTTATTTTTATTTTTACCTCAATTATTAATAAAATTGTTTTCACATTATTAATACTGATAACCATATCTACATACTCACACAAATGCAATTAATTTATATATACAACAAAAATAGCGGTTTACAGTGTGAACAGGAAGGCTAATTTGCATATTGATATTAAAAATGTGATTTTAATAAATATGTGCTTAGTATTATTGATTTCTAACTGTTTGGTTTTATTTTAATGAATATAAGCAAAAATCTCTTCAATGAATCTTAAATGAAATCCATTAACAAGAAAAAATAAATGTCATTCTATTCTTTACTTCCTATTTTAACTAAATACTTAAATTAGAAAAAATAACAATGAAAGACGAGAATGATGAAGTTTCAGTTGTTCTATTTTTTTGATTATACTCCTCTGTTTCAAATCTTTTATTTGCATTTTTATTTAGTTTCATTAGCCTTTCTAATTTTAATACGATATTTTATTACATTAAAACTTAAATACTTGCACCGCGGAGGTGCATATATTTGCTAGTATATATATATATATATATATATATATATATATATATATATATATATTAACAACTAATCATTGAAAAAGAGACGCTTTCTCGTTTAAATAAACGTTATTTCATATTTTATCACACCTTTACTTGACGTTGTAATGTTCTAAACACACATTTTGAAGAAATGACTATTGCCAAATTTAATTCAGTGATGACAGGGTAGAAAATGAATTCACAATCAATGTCTTGTGGGAGCTGCACGCTAACCACTGCACGCTAACCACCTGCACGGTTACGTACTTCGGATTGATTAATGACTGAAACAAGCGGGAAATAGAAACATACACTTAGCCCGAATGTGTAGGAAGCCATTTTTGTTTAATGTAATCATTCAATTCTCGTGTGATTCAAATTGACTTCGCCGACTTGTACGCAATTAAATCTAGTGGCGACATTGACTCACAAATACGCAAATCAAATCGGAGACAGAGGCTCCATTGTGGGCTGGTTTGTTGAAAATGAAAAATATTTCAAATACAGCGAGAAAATGTTCTTTGTATGACGTCACGTAATAATATCTTGTATACGTATGGTATACATACTTCCAAACTAATCGGTATTTATAATTCACCACTAAGCATAATGTATGCTAGAAATAGCCCAGTCGTAGAGCATACGCCTCGGAACCACACGTTTCCTGGTTCGATACACCAGCCTTCCAAAGCAGTGCATGAGTAGCACAGCTTGGATCTGTGCGGTAAAGTGGGGGGTGATGTAAGGGGTAACGCCACATCTCAGATGCCAGGTTCTAGAAGCTTGCGAAAAGAGGATAGACTCCCTTAATGTCCGGTTGATACCGACTATAGTCATTTCACACTACTTGCATATATATATATATATAATATATATATATGTGTGTGTGTGTGTGTGGTGTGTGTGTGTGTGTGTGTGTTGGGGTATGTTGTATGGATAGATAGAATAGATAAATAAATAGATAGATAGCTAGGTACGTTGTTGTTTGGAATGATTCTAAAACAGGGTCTTTTTCAATATTGAAATATTAAAATTGATATAGTTCCATTTAAGAGCTCAATGGCACATTCTCAAAAAATTAGAAAACAAGAAATAGAGAGAGAGAGAGACTAGAGGAACTGGAAATCAGAGGAAGCATTGAGACCACCTAACAACAGTTGTTGTATAGAGTTAGAATACTACTCAGAAGAAGTCTTGGAGACCTTGAGGAGAACTTTTTGTCACAGACTTCACATTAACTAAGATAATCAACTTATGCCTGATGTGGCAAACTATTAAGAGTGGAATAATAATAATAATAAATAAATAATAATAATAATAATAATAATAATAATCCCTGCCGGAAACCAGACATAGTGTTGATTAAACAAGAGAAGATATAATTGGTTATCTAATATTGTTATTTGATTAATTATCATACTGTGGCATATTCCACAGGTCCTGAAAGTAAGTAATAATTCTGTAGAACAATATTAAGCCTATCATGATATTAGGCAACATATTCCAGGGTAGTGATATCTGGTGAATGTGGTAAAAACATTATACGGACACCCTGTTTTGTAGAATAAACATCATAAATTTCAATTACCATCGAATTGGCAACAAGGAAGTCGTAACCACAATACGGAACTTTTACCTTGTTGCCAATCCTAACTGGCAAAATGAAAAGGTTATTCTAATACACATATACACCACAGAAACCAAAGCATCCAATCCGAACTCAAGGAATGGAACACCCATGCATGAATGGAATATTCCTGAGTTCTATAAGTACCAGACTGTTTTTGCGCACATCGTTCAATTTGTGCTTAGTCAGTTGCTGTGTCCAAACCACAGTAATACTGACTGACTGACTGACTTCAATACCTGAATCAAAAATAGGCAAAAAGAGAACTTGAAAACGAAGGAAGAGTTGATGAACACATCTATAAATATATAAAGGAAGTTGGTGTATATATATATATGTCCAGAGGAAACTACGAAATAAAACAATTACTGACAAAGTAAATATATATTAACATTCACTATCAAGAGCTTGCCCTTTTTGTACAAAAATAATGAAGATTTTATTTATATCTGGTAAGATAATTAAAAATTAGATTTGAACAGTAAGAAGAGGGAAAGTCATTGTTTGCGTTTGGGATTAAAACACAAATCAATTATGTAAGAAAAAAACAATCAATGGATCTACAAAGAATACTTTTATTAGCCACACTCCTCCTCTAACCCTAGGTACGCGGACAGCCTGGCAGCAACTTCTTAGTCTCTTATAAATGTTCGTATTACACCGTAAATAAGTTTTAGTTTGTTGTGTTTTTTTTAAGCAACTATATTAATTGCGCGTTTGTACTGGCAAGCCGTAATGATATAAATCCAAATAAATGGTGGTAGATGACTCGCCGCTGTTCCTAAATATTAATTTTCTGCTGTACCGTTGCCAAAATTGGGCAAATTCAGAAGAATAAAGCAAAGGGAAAAAAACAATTGATACCAACGACGAAGAACAA
>CM042165.1:79439652-79447152 GCA_023376005.1 Doryteuthis pealeii
AAGAAAAATACGGAGGTGTTAAAATTAATTGTTAGGGATCTTTAATTGCTAATTATTCCGAAAACGAATTTGAAATTAAATGATCCTCACAATAATCAATGAATTTTATTCTGGAGTATCGATTTCTTGAAAATATAGCAGTAACATTCTTTTTCAGAGGTGGATACTGGGGAAACCGATGGGGAAAATTTGTCTGATCAAATAATTATCTAGGTATTTACCCAACCGCGTTCGCAAACGGATAAATATTACACCAAGAACAGGAACTGAAAGAGGCCGAGTGTGGGGTTCTCGCGACGTGCTATGTGGTACCTGAACATGATATACTATGGTTACTATTCATAGTTTTAAAGGCGATGGAAAATTTATTAGCTTGGCAGGAACCTAATGGTATCCACAGTAATATGATAATTTAATTGTTACAAAATTTTGATATTTTTACTTAAGAGCTTATTGCTAATAGGTTCATCAATATGTAAAAGTATAATGTCTTGGATTAAAACTCTTTTCCTCACTCTATTTTTTCTTTCTTTTTTATTCTTCTTTTCAATCCTTTTCATTTATTGTTCAATTAAAAACAGAAACAGCGGTTACATGGTCTTCTTCCTAGAGCGCGCTCATCTCTCCGCTAATCTTTCAAACCTACCCTTTTTTTCTTTCTATTATATTTTTTCTGTGTGGTATGGCCCTGTTTTTCTTCCTTTTTCTCCTCTTTCATAAAATAAAGATTTGGCAGAATAAGCTTCACCAGATTAATCAGGAATTTTACATTTTTTTTCCATCTTTGGAAGCAGATTTTGGCGACGGTTTGGTTTTGATGAGTTTCCCGGGTTGCTGCATATTATAATCAGTCCGTAGTTAGGACGAAGTATTAAAATATAGATTTGTCTTCACTTAGTCGGGTGTGGGCTTTGTTGGTACAACCGGACCAAGGGAGTCCCTCTCCACAAGACCAAAGAAAATGCCTTTTGGCGATCTGAGGTTGCTGAAGGCACTCCAGCACTCAATCTAAGCCATGGCTCCCCATTTAACCCTGCAAGATCAAACTGTGGCTATCATTGCCGGCATGATTTGTGGGTGAGGGCTTTTCGAACGCCGGTACGCACGTGGTTACAAAGACAAATCCCTCTTAAGACTGAGCGGCACTGGTCCGTCCTATTGGTCGTGATGGTTGCCAAATCTGTCCTAGCTGATCAAGATTCCTCCGAATATAGTGTTCCCGATACTCGTGGATGGCCCAATAAAATAGATTATTTATGGAATCACATATTGGGGTTTATTCACTTCGTGTGCAGTTTAAATTAATTAGTTAAAAGCAGCAAATTGTAGGTAATCGGAGGTGAGTGGGCTATAATTTTAAATATTGACATCTTATCATAATATGCTATTTTGGCCTTCGTTTAAAAATATGAAGATCTTTTTCTGTTTTAGATAGAAGACATTGCTGATATTTTTTCTACGTATTTTTCTAGGCTAAACGAGGAATTTGGGGCATTTTTAAGGTAGAAAGCGAATTTTGGATGGCTATTATCCTTAGGTACAATAGTGCAAGTAAGAGGCATTTCTAGTTTTTTTTTTTTGTATCAACTAATTCCATTATATCGACACAGATCGAACTTTCACTATTTGAGAGAATTTTTTTATTATTAAAAAAAAATGGGAAATCGACCTACCTCTATTCAAGTGGAGCTTGTGAACATAACTACTCCTGAGGCGAAACGAGTTTGGATAAATATCCTACTCTTAAAAATATGGTCTTGTGGTAAAAAAAAATAGTAAAACAAATTTGGTGGTTCTTTGATAAACACTTAGTGCTCTCGTAAGGCAAGGGGTTTTGGGGCTATGTGGGTTTTTAATGATATTAACGGCGTGATTCCCAGGGGCTAATCCATACCAGGCAACACTTGCCCCCCTTGATCTTTTAAAAGGAGGGGGAATGGGTAATTTCAGTGCCTGAGAACGCCGCCCCTTTGAAGCGGAATGCCCGACGGGATCTATTTTTGAGCCTGCGTCACTGAAAGAGCTTCGGTTCTGAAGTGGTCCACATTATGACGGACCTGTGTCATCCATATGTGAGTTGAGTATGGAGTTGTGAAATAGGCTTCTTATGCTCTTCTCCGCATGTGGAGAGTAGATTGTGAATGAGTCGCAGCTGGGTTTTAAACGCAACTATTGCGGGCAGAGGCAGTCTCCCTGGAGAAATGAGTGGGGCAAGTCTTAATAAGAAGTTCATGCATTATTTATAAATCATCGATTCAAGCTATTCTCTCTTTTGTAAAAGTTGGCGCCTGAATGAGATGAGATAAAATGCAACTGGAATTGGTGAAGATGAATGATAATACCTAGTTATATTCAATAATTATGACGCTGCTAGTATTTAGAACGATTAAATAAAATGGCTCAAGGTAACCAGTCTGTGGGCGTGCGGCGCAACAGGGTCGGCAGGTGAGGTTGGGGGAGCCTCTGCTCTAGGATAAACGCTAATTATTTTCATAATGAAAGAGGCAACAAAAGAAGTTTCAAGTTATAGAATGATTAACGAGAGCACAATTATCAAGCTCTTTCAAAGGCAAATGAAGACGTTGGGCTTCTTTAAGTGGGGCGAAAGAACTTTGCAAGAGTCGGTAGAGGACAAGAGAGGAGAAAGAAGGGGGGGGGAGACGAAAGAATAGGAGAATGAGTGGTGTGTGTGGTGTGTTAGAGAGGAGTAGAAGAGAGGGAGACTAAAAGAGAGAGAAGTGGTGGGTGTGAGTGTGAGAGTGAGAAAATAAAATAACTTACAAATACAATGGAATGTCGCATGCTAAAATAAATTAAGCATATTTTTTCAATTAATATGTTCAGTCTATTAATACGTGCGGCAGAAATCTATATATATATATAATATATATAATACTATTATATACATATATATATATACTATAGAAAAATAAAGAATAACAAAAGATATATATATATAATATATATAATATATATATAACGTATATATTATAAACATAACGACCAGGCAGCGCTCCACACCACACACACATATATATCTGATAATATATATACATCATCATTACAGCACGCATATATATATATATTTATAATATATTATATATATTATATATGATGAAGTTGAAATGAATACAGGATACTGGAAGAATATAAACAACAAACGTCAACGTAAACAAATAAAAATAAAAAAGACATAAAATTTAATTGATATGATTGAGTATATATATATATTATATACTATAATATATATATATATATATTGCTGTTCTCCTTATACATAATTCTAAGTGTGTGCCGTGTATGTTATGTCTATGTATCGTATGTGGCGTATTCAATCGATTTTATGATCAATTTTAGCAGTAATCCTCCNACAGGCGGGCAGAAGAATAAGAAAGAAAGAAAGAAATGAAAGAAAGAAAATAAAACAGACAGTCAGAAAGACAAAAACAAAAGAAAGAAAGATAGAAAGAAAGAAAAAAAAGGTTGAAGAATAACTAATGCCGGTTTAGAAAGAGGAAAGACCTAAAAGAAGATTAGAAAGAAAGAAAAAGATAGGAAGGAAAGAAAAGAAATGAAAACAGAAAGATACAGACAACAGACAGACAGAAGAAGAATTACGAACGAAAGAAAGAGAAAAAAGAAAGACAACAGACAGACAGACAGAAAGAAAGAAAAGAAAATAGAAAGAAGAAAGGAAGAAACATGGTTGAATGAACGAATAACGCACGGTTTAGAAAAAGAAAATTACTGAAAAAGATTAGAAAGACAAGAAGGAAAGAAATGAAAGAAGCGAAGTGAAGAGAGGGGCGCATCACAGACATGATTATGAACGAGTTAAAGAGGAGCAACAGGTCTTACTCTCCAATGTTCAACACCATCATGAACTGTGACTATTGTTCTACTCAGTCACTGCAACCTGGAGGCGGGCTGTAGTGTCAGCCGATTGGTCAGGGCCACACGGGATGAAAAAAAATTGCTTCAGCATCGTTGAGGACAGGTCCAACAGTGAAAGGATATGGGCTGGTCCTATTCTTATCACTTAATAGACGTTATTGCTTTTTGAGCGGTTGTTAACCATTTGGTCGGGGTGGTGTATACCAACGTATGTGGCGAGGAATCTCTGAAGAAAGAGAAATAGAATTTGACGGAAGGCCGGAGTTTGGTTAGAAACAAAAGAAAATCGATAGTAAAAAGTGTAGAAAAAAATTCCGGTAGATATTTTTAATAAATGAAGAAATAATTCTACAATTTGGAACAATCGTATTGATTTTTGATGTCGAATTATTGGTGAGGAATTGTATCTATAAGTCGTCTACAATCAGGGTTGCCGACCTGAAAAATAAATTGTTAGATTGCACTAATGTGAATTAGTTTTTTGTCCTTCAAAATATCTCTGTGTGCTTAAGACTCTTATTTGACTATATTTTTGAAAGATTGAAGAAAAAAATTAGAAGAAGCTATGGAATATGAGGGTGAAAGTGATAATAATTGTAGTTGGTGCACTTACAACGATCCCAAAAACTTAGAAATCTGACTGGACGAAAAATTGCGATCATCCAGACGACAGCATTGTTGAAATCAGCTAGAATACTCAGAGGAGTCCTGGAGACTTGTCGTCACTCAGATTCCAGGAAAAAACAGCTAACACTGGTATAAAAAAAATTCACAGGAAGTGAAACAACAACAACTACAATAATAATAATAATAATAATAATAATAATAATAATAAAAAGAGAACGTGTCAACTGGTGGATTTTGGGGTTCCAGCGGATCACAGGGTGAATTTGAAAGAAAAAGTAAAGTTTTGGACAAATACCCGGACCTGGCCAGAGAATTGAAAAGGCTGTGGAATATGATTGTCAAAGTGATACCAATTGTAGTTAGTGCACTTTGAACGGTCCAAAAAACTTGTAAAAAAGACTAAAGGACCTAGAAATCAGAGAAGAATTGAGATCATCCAGACTATTGCATTGCTGCAATCGGCGGAAATACTCAGAAGAGTCCAGGAACCTGAGGAGACTGTTGTCACTCAGACTCCAGTGCAATGCCATCAGCTAACACTGATGTGAAAAAACTCAACAGGAGTGAAAATAATAATAATAATAATAATAATAATAATAATAATAATAATAATAATAATAATAGAACGTGTCAACTGTTCCAGCAGATAACTGGGTGAAGTTGAATGAAAACGAAAAGTTTTGGACAAATACCTGGACCTTGCCAGAGAATTGAAAAAGCTATGGAATATGATGGTCAAAGTGATACCATTGTAGTTGGTGTACTTGGAACGGTCCAAAAAAAACTAGGAAAAAAGACTGGGGGACCTGAAACCTGAGGAAGAATTGAGGGCATCCAGACTACTGCATTGCTGCCATCGGCCAAAACTCAGAAAGTTCCTGAGACCCGAGTAGACTTGTTGTCACTCAGACTTACATGCAATTACCATCAGCTAACACTGATGTGAAAAACTCAAAAAGGAGTGAAAATAATAATAATAATAATAATAATAATAATAATAATAATAATAATAATTAATATAATATAATAATAATAATAATTATCTCAGGAAGAAGATTCAAGATACCGGAACAAAATCCAACATTACAAAACAAAACAGGATATTCCAAAATAACGAGAGAAATTCCACGAACAAATGAATGGAGAAAGGAAAAGAAAATTGAACAAGCGGATATAAATGAAAACAAAATATTTCTGGAACAAACTATGGGGACAAAAAGTAACACAATAGAAATGTCGAATTCTAAATAACATGGAAAATGAATTTCAAGGAATCGAAAATTTGCCTGGAGGCTGAAATACATCTGGATTCAGTAAAAAGCAAACACGCAAGAAGGTAGTAAATTGGAAGGCAAAACGCTTCTATGGATTAAAGGAATTCTGGTTCTAAAGATAGATGTCTATAATATAAGTAAAATGAAAAACGTAATGTTACCGGTGTGGCCTAAAGTCGGTATCAGCCAGACAAAGAGGGAGTCGATCCCCTTTTCACTAGCGCTAAACCAAGGATATTTTTCTTGCACCTGAGGTGGAGCGCCATACATACCATCAGCTCCTTACTTTACCACACAGATCTCTGTGCTACTCATACACTGAGTTGGCGAGAGCCGGTATCGAACCAGGAACCTTGTGACCACTAGTCGGACACTCGACCGACTGAGCTAAACCGGCCCAATAAATATTGATGTCTATTCAGACATAATTAGCTCAGAAATTACTTAAATGCCAAGAATTGTCGAGAGGTAACATTTGGAATATTCAGACTATTATCCGCAACTTTATTGTTATCTGTGTAACGTTTCGGTCGATGTACCCTCCGGGTTTCTTCAGGTATTTCTTGTCGGACTCGAGCACCTTCTCGAACTCGGAAACCTTCTTGTCCTGATCGGGAAGAGAAGAAACTACTATCACCCGGCTACGCATTGGCCACACTAGATTAACCCACTCGTTCATTCTAAAAAAAGAACCCCATGTGGAAACGGTCTACAATAAAAACATATTTCTGATTGAATGCACACACCTCTCCCACACTCGAAGAAAGTTCTACAATGTTAACAGCATGGACAAACTATTTGGAAAAATAGATCCCAAGAGCATATTAAACCTTTTGAAAAGAACTGGCCTCCTATCAAGGATGTAAGTTCATAGACCTATAAAAATCACCCACGCACTCTCTTGATGTTCAAATCCTCAACAGAAAACTTGATTTCAAAAAATAACTAAACCCCTATCACTATACCTAAATACCAATAGAAGCAAGATCTGGAATGATATGCAGGTGGATGTACACCTGGCAGCTGTACTTACAAAGAAAAAAAAAACGTATTTGGCATAAAATGACCCAATGGGTTGACGTGCCGTAAAACCCACCCAACCAAAGAATCAGTTGAGTGTGATACACAGGACAGCACATTATAGGGATGGGCTTACCCTGTATGGGATACAGTCAGTGTATTCTAAATCCAGCCGATTAGGCGGTTGACCACAGAGGTTCAGGGATTTTGGTTAAGTAATGAAGTCTTGTTGCATAGCCCTTCATTACTTCTTTACTTCTTACTTGCTTCTATATCTTGCACATCTATTCTTCTGGCCGGCTTTAGTATTCTGATCGTCTTTGGTATATCTTCTGACATCTTGACTTGATCTGGTCTAGCGTCTGGTATCTCCTAAGGTCTGGTTTTCTATTGCTATGTTCCTGCTGACTGGTCGTCCTGGATTCATTCTTAGTCTTGTTACCAAGACATTCATCAACCACCAAGAAACATATTACTTATACAACTTTTATTTCCTTAACTATACATTTCATGTAATTAAATATCGACTAACATAGCGCGCGTGAGTTCTAGTTTTAGGAGGACTTAAAATGGCCGACTGCTCTGCCTGACGCCTAACTACAAACTGGGACCGAATAGGTCCCATGTGACTTCACGTATTTTGGCGGGCTTCCTGTAATTTTCCATTGAAGGACCCGGCCATGGT
>CM042165.1:79452152-79457152 GCA_023376005.1 Doryteuthis pealeii
TCCTTGTCTACCTTTGCACTCTAATGACCTTCCATATTACGCAACACCTACGTAAATGAGATGCGAGAAGTTCTTATTTATTCTTCATCCCCATCTGATTCGTTAATGAGAAGAGGAAGATCTGGAATGAGCAAGAAATCGCTAATCACTTTCTATGTTGATTGTAAATGTCATTTAGTTTCCTCTAATGATTTTCTTTTTCCTTCTTTGCAAGTCAAAATTCGTCTGAAAAGTGTTGTTGTTTACAAGCTCAGGCAAAGAGGTTGTATTTATCAGTGGTAGGCTTGTCGACTGGGCCTTTAGAATACACCGAATGCAGTGAGGCCTCTCTAATGCAGCCACCTCTTGGTTGTATTGGCGACCTGTGATGCTTAAGGGCGGAATTCTTAATATCTCTATTGCTATTCTGCCATAATCTCTCGCTTCGCGCATTACGAGTGAAAGACTCCGATTATCCAAGCACTGGATTAATTCTGCATATATTGTTGCATTTTTGTCCTCGAAAATTGGGTCTTCCGGTTGGTCCGATGGTGCATTGATCATCTCATGCAACTGAAGGGTTCTCAGATACCCATCGAACTTTGTCTCCCAAATTTCGTAACTCGACTCGTCGCCATTGAAGAAGATCCGAGCGTACCTTTGCCCGTAACCTGATAAGTTTTTAAATGCCATCCTTGGCCAGTTGAAAAGGGTTAAAGTAAGTAAGTCCTGAATTATGGAATCCTTTGATAAGTAAATAAGTTCTATCCTGCGTATTGTTAAAGGTCCAGTCATTCAATCCTATGTCCGTCGTCCACGAAAAGCAAAGTAGTTATGAGTAGTTATTACCAGTAGAGCCGGTATAAGTATTATATCAGCAGCAGAGTACTGCCAGCGATTGGCAAGAGTATGATCACATGGTTATCGTCGAGTCTATAAATAGGAGTGGACTTTTGACACACACCTTATAAGTAAAATTCTCAACAGTATTGGCGACCTGTGGTGCTTAAGGGCGGAATTCTGGTGGCTGAGCTGTTCATGTGCTATATACTCTACCTATAATGGGTATGTCCAAATCCTTATAAATACGGAAGTATTATGCTGACTGAATGGTCTTATACCACTATTAGTGGTTTACCCTTTTACGTCCCTGGTGAGTTTTGTATTTGTTAATATTATAAAGATTCGATTTCATTTCCAACCCCCATTTGATTATTTCTCATTTATCAATCTTTGTTAGGTTACAACACCATGTCATTCAACACTCCATTTTGGCCCTTACTTAGGCTAGGTCCACTCCGATCAATCCGCTTAAATATATATATATATATATATATATATATATATATATATATATATATATATATATGTGTGTGTGTGTGTGTGTGTGTGTGTGTGTGTGTGCGTGCGCGCGTGTACTTATCTTATTAAGCTTAGTATCACAGTTAAATAATTAAATGTACTATAAATACGTATTCTCTTATTGCTGTGTAATTTTAAAAGAAAAACAGAATTCTAGATAGTACACAAGATATATAAATTTACAGAAATTTATATTAAATAAATACAAGTAGTATAAGTAATAAAAAAAACACAAGTACCCCCCAAACCTTTGAATATGGGATCTTATCCCGAAAATATTTAGGAAACAGGTAAATAAACATCATTTTCACCCCCTATTCCATTGCATTGTCGATTGCCTTCTAATTTCTATTTTAAACACATACGTACACTGCTTCAAGCAAATTATAAAACCCTTATATATATATATATATATATATATATATATAAACTATATCACTACTCAAGTCACAATTCCCCTCGTTATTGACATCACATTCTCAATGATTTTAATTTTTATTTTAACCTCAATTATTAATAAAATTGTTTCACATTATTAATACTGTTAACCATATCTACATACTCACAACATGCAATTATATTTATATATACAACAAAATAGCGGTTTACAGTGTGAACAGGAAGGCTAATTTGCATATTGATATTAAAAATGTGATTTTAATAAATATGTGCTTAGTATTATTGATTTCTAACTGTTTGGTTTTATTTTAATGAATATAAGCAAAAATCTCTTCAATGAATCTTAAATGAAATCCATTAACAAGAAAAAATAACTGTCATTCTATTCTTTACTTCCTATTTTAACTAAATACTTAAATTAGAAAAAATAACAATGAAAGACGAGAGTGATGGAAGAGTAAGTTTCAGTTGTTCTATTTTTTTTATTACACTCCCTCTGTTTCAAATCTTTTTATTTGCATTTTTATTTAGTTTCATTAGCCTTTCTAATTTAATACGATATTTTATTACATTAAAACTTAAATACTTGCACCCGGAGGGTGCATATATTTGCTAGTGTATATATATATATATATATATATATATATATATATATATATATATATATATATATATATATTAACAACTAATCATTAGAAAAGAGACGCTTTCCGTTTAAATAACGTTATTCAATTTTTATCACCTTTACTTGACGTTGTAATGTTCTAACACACATTTTGAAGAATGACTATTGCCAAATTTAATTCAGTGATGACAGGGTAGAAAATGAATTCACAATCAATGTCTTGTGGGAGCTGCACGCTAACCACTGCACGCTAACCACTGCACGTTACGTACTTCGGATTGATTAATAGCTGAAACAAGCGGGAAATAGAAACATACACTTAGCCGAATGTGTAGGAAGCCATTTTGTTTAATGTAATCATTCAATTCTCGTGTGATTTCAAATGTGACTTCGCTGACTTGTACGCAAATTAAATCTAGTGGCGACATTGACTCACAAATACGCAATCAATCGGAGACAGAGGCTCCATTGTGGCTGGTTTGTTGAAAATGAAAATATTTCAAATACAGCGAGAAAATGTTCTTGTTATGACGTCACGTAATAATATCTTGTACACATATGGTATACATACCTTCCAAACTAATCGGTATTTATAATTCACCACTAAGCATATGTATGCGAGAAATAGCCCAGTCGGTAGAGCATACGTCTCGGAACCACAAGTTTCCTGGTTCGATACCAGCCTTCTCCAAACCAGTGCATGAGTAGCACAGCTTGGATGTTTGCGGTAAAGTATGGAGGTGATGTAAGGAGGGGCGCCACATCTCAGATGCAAAAAACAATCTCCCTGGTCTAGAGCTTGCGAAAAGGGGATAGACTCCTTTATTGTCCGTTTGATACCGACTATAGTCATTTCACCTACTTGCATTTATATAATATAAATATATATATATATATATATATATATATATATATATGTGTGTGTGTGTGTGTGTGTGTGTTGTGTGTGTTGGGGTATGTGTGCATGGATAGATAGATAGATAAATAGATAGATAGCCAGGTACGTTGTTGTTTGGAATGGTTCTAAAACAGGGTCTTTTTCAATATTAGAATATTAAAATTGATATAGTCAAATTTGAGAGCTCAATTCACATTCTCAAAAAGTTTAGAAAACAGAATAGAGCGAAAGACTAGAGGAACTGGAACTTAGAGGAAGCACTGAGACCACTTAGACAACAGCATTGTTAAGATCGGCTAGAATACTTAGAAGAGTCTTGGAGACCTGAGGAGACTTGTTGTCACTCAGACTTCACTAAAAGATAATCAAGTTATGATGATGTGCAAAACTTTTAAGGAGTGGAATAATAATAATAATAATAATAATAATAATAATAATAATAATAATAATAATTAATCATCCCTGCCAGGAGACCAGACATAGTGTTGATTAACAAGAAGAAGATAAGTTGTCATCTAATAATGTTATAATTAGATTATCATACTGTAGCATATCCACAGGTCCTGAAAGTAAGTAATAATTCTGTAGAACCAATATTAAAGCCATCATGATATTAGGAACAATTCCAGGGTAATGATATCTGGTGAACGTGGTAAAAACATTATACGGACACCCTGTTGTAGAATAAACATCATAATTCCAATTACCATCGAATTGGCAACAAGGAAGTCGTAACCCAATACGGACTTTACCTTGTTGCAAGCCTACTGCAAAATGAAAGGTTATTCATAATACACCATAACACCACAGAAACCAAGCAGCCAATCAGAAGTCAAGGAATGGAATCATCCAAATGCATAAATGGAGTATTCCTGAGTTCTATAAGTACCAGATGTTTTGCGCACTCGTTCAATTGTGCTTAGCCAGTTGCTGTTGTCCAAACCAACAATATACTGACTGACTGACTTCAATACCTGTATTACAAATAGCAAAGAGAACTTGAAACGAGGAAGAGTTGATGAACACATCTATAAATATATAAAGGACAGTTGGTGTATATATATATGTCCAGAGGAAACTACGAAAATAAAACAATTACTGACAAAGTAAATATATATACACATTCACTATCAACAGAGCTTGCCTTTTGTACAAAAATAATGAAGATTTTATTTATATCTGGTAAGATAATTAAAAATTAGGATTTGAACAGTAAGAGAAGGGAAAGTCATTGTTTGCATTTGGGATTAAAACACAAATCAATTATGTAAGAAAAAAAACAATCAATTGATCTACAAGAATAACATTTTATTAGCCACCTCCTCCTCTACCTAGGTAACGCCAGGTAGCCACTTCTAGTCTCTTATAAATGTTCGGTATTACAACGTAATAAGTTTTAGTTTGTGTGTGTTTTTTAAGCAACTATATTAATTGCGCGTTTTGTACTGGCAAGCCGTAATGATAATATCCAATAAATGGTGGTAGATGACTCCGCTGTTCCTAATATTAATTTCTGCCTGTACCGTTGCCAAAATTGCAAATTACAGAAGAATAAAGCAAACGGGAAAAAAACAATTGATACCAACGACGAAGAACAATTAACGTGAATAATTATGGCTTGCCACTGTTAACAGCTTTAAAGAACTCAATCAATGAATCACAGTCATGTGATCTGAATGTCTGTCTGCCTGTCTGTCTGCCTGCCTTTCCGTCTGTCTGTCTGTCTCTGCTTATAAC
>CM042165.1:79472152-79474652 GCA_023376005.1 Doryteuthis pealeii
AATTAATCTATCTTGCTGAGTTTAGATCTTAGCGAGTCTCTATGGAATACAGATTTTCATAACTCCCAGTAACAAAAAAAGATCTTTTACTGTGTCTGTCCATTTGCAGAATCAAACACACAATCGCTGCAGAAGCAATTCTGCACTTAAGCATGCACATACGTCTGAGGAGATTCATATGCAAACATAGATACTGCAAGAAGATATAGTCTCAACTAGTTGATGTACCTGTCTAGGCCGGGTAAAATATAAAGAGTTGAATCGACGTTAGATATAATTACGGTAAAATAATTTTTGAGAAGTGGAATCTTAAAACTTTTTTGTCAAGGTTAATTGAACTTGAAATTATATATATATATATATATATTATATATATATATATATATAGTGGTTAGAGTCGTGGGAAATGGACTCGTCGATTCGAGTTCAATTCCTATACGAATCTGTTGGCATTTGACATAGAGCTAATACCCTTGGGAAAGGTATGAATCCATATATTCTGCCTCCAGCTATGGGTTAAATAGTAGGGAAGACTGGGCCCTTCAACCTTGGGTAGATAACCAGTCTAGGAGAGGGATAACTCTGAATTCAAAATTCCTGAGGTCGGTCGTTGATTGGTTTGTGGCAACCCTTGATGCACCAATTCTTTCCTATCGACTGTGCCAAAAAGTATGGATGGTACAACACAAGCTTCACCACTATAAACAAATCACTGTGTGGGTGTTCATTGTGTGTGTGAACCCTCATGCGTCGAAAATCGACGAGAGCGTCCATAATATTAGATATAACTGTTTATTCAAAGGTTATAGTAGGCATCTACCTAAGGTTTCAGGCTTTGCCTTCTTCAGGATACTATCTAATCCCTCTGATGTGTCTGCAAGTTCACATTTTACGATTACATATTTGTAAACAAAACCAATTTTACGGTTAAATTTATAGACACTGATAAATTCAAAATTAAGGCTCACAAAGTTCTTTTCCTTTGATTGTTCACCAAAAAAACATTTTTTTCCGGATATATATATATATATATATATATATATATATATATATATATATATATATTGGGGAACTCTCGTATGAATTACTTAAAAGAATTAGATCCGGATACAGATATTGTTATAATATTGTATGTTCTGTGCAAAAATTATTTGTAAGGTAGACATGATAAGGTAGGAAAAAGGTGAGATGTCCAAGGAAACATAAAAATCAAATAACAATTCAGAAGAAAAGTGTTAAATATTGATAATCCCCGTCGTTTATTGGACGTAGAGTTATATTCTGGGTTTAAAGTTGTTGAAATTCAAAACCAAAGGACAATTAGATGATCGACATAAAATAACCTTTGTGTTACCTTCTTTCTGATTACACAGACTGTTCGAAAGTCGGCTGAGAACTTAGTTATTCAAGCCGGAGACTTGATGTAAACACGTACCAGTTCTCATTCCAAGCATGCGGTTGATGCATCCAAGTCTGAGAAAGTTCTGGTTCTGAATAAAAACGTGTTCACACAAAATATATGCCTAGTGTTGTCTCTGGTGAACTAATGGAAACCTTGGCGAACCAACATCTTGAAGCTAAAGACACTGATCAGGCCAGCTTCTTAAAGACAAACCAGACCAATCAAACAGTTAGAAGAAATGAAGAAAGCAATAGATAATATTTTACAGAAATATTTTACAAGAAGCAGAAGATGTCGGGGGGGGGCTGATACATAACCTCGGTCTTATTCCGTATATATAGCAAGAAATACAGAAAATAGGTATGTAACAACTCAATTAGATTATGATACAAAATGCAGTATGGCCAAGGTAAATGTAAAATTATATGAGTACCATTGTACTCTTGATTTATTGATAACCTAATCGATATGAACATGGATATTGACGATCGAATTGGAGTTCACTTGAGTATCATTCGCTCTTTCAATGTAGATAGTTGATCGAAATTCCAGAAAAACTATCGATCCTTCGATTTATATTCACACTACACTAATGGTTTTGGTTTCTATCTTTATTTTACTCTCTCTCTCTCTCTCTCTCTCTCTCTCTCTACCTCTCCCCCCTCTCTCTCTCTCTCTCTTTCTCATTCTCTCTCTCACACACTCTCTCTCCTCTCTCTCACACTCTCCCCACTCTCTCTCCATCTCTCACACACTTTCCCTCCCTCGCTCTCTCCCACACTCTCCCACTCACTCTCTCTCTCTCTTTCTCTTTCTCTCCGACACACACTCAAACAAATACACACACGTAAACATACACTGTCTATCTGTCTCTCTGTTTCTCTTTCTCTTTCTGTCTCTCTGTCTCTCTGTCTGTGTCTCTGTCACTCTCTCACTCAGACACTCACCCTTTATCACACAAACTCCCTTCCCCCTCTATCTCTTTCTCTCTCTCGCACTGCCTCTCTCTACCGCACATATACACGCACATATCTCTTTCTTCCTCTCGCTGCACACACACATACACACACACACACACACACACACACATATATATAC
>CM042165.1:79479652-79482152 GCA_023376005.1 Doryteuthis pealeii
CTGAAACCAGAAGAAAACCACCGTTTAATTAGTATACAAAAATAATATCATCTCTATCTATACATATATAAAGGGCAGTTGTGTGAATCCGTATGTCCAGAGGAAACTTAGAAAATAAATCAATTAACCACAAAGTAAATATATATACATTAAGTATCACCAGGGCTTGGTTTTTGAGCAAGATAATTAAAAAATAAAATTTAAATGATAACAGCATGGATTTTTTCATTTAATATTTTAGGTAGTAGACATTAACATTTCTTTTCAGAGTAGCTGGATCAATGGAAGGTCTATTTTTTTTTACATAAGGATTTAAATGGGGCATCCCACGAGGATCCAACTCACGATTAAGTAATAATGGATTTGCGGGACTAACTTTTAAAAATTCCCTCGACCCAAGGGACGCCGGGTAGCCGATGCTAGTGCAATAATAAGTTACATAAATATTATAAAATTAAATAAATAGTAGAGCCCAGTACCGTGGATAGAGCATGTATATCTAAGATAGAGAAGGGTGATCAAGAAGTCAATGGCTATTAATTAGATGCAAGGAGGGGGGGGGATTTTCGTTTCATGGTTCTGGGATGCTGTGTTTAGTTTGGTTTGTTTTGTTTTACTGCATGTCAATCTCGGTGGGTCATTTAATGCCGACAAAGTTTTAAAATAAATTTATTCTTAATGGATAATGAAATTTTGTTTATGAACTCATATTTTCTATTTAACCCATAGATGAGACCCTAACAGTTACTACCACTCCGGTTCAGAGTGTACCAGGGAGCCATGATGATGAAGGGTGTTTCCACATTCCTCAGACCTCCAAAACTGGAACCTCACCATCAGTTAGAGTTCAACGTCATTCCCAGAACATGTAGACCCCCAGTCACAGCCTTCTAGTACCCATATGATAAAAAGGGGTTGGGGAATACCATAAGGGCAATAGGGTTAAGGGCAATCCTATAGGTACCAGGGCTTGACGTGACCAGCCGATTGATCAGAGGGAGCCTCTCTAACCGCCCGTCTAGCCCAAGAAGTATTGCAAGTCATGGACTGATCAACCAGCTGGGTTCTATCCTTAAGCATCACGGGCCGCCACCCATGGCCAACAGGTGGCCCCATTGGGGGTGTCTTACCCCTCTGCAGAGGTGCAGGTGAATTCTAACGCCCCAACCGAGAGGGTGGCTGTGTTTAGTGCTGCTCTATTGTTTTTTTTTCGATTTATGGCCTGATTAAGAAGGAGTTCTAAACTGCTTCGGTGGCATGTTAATGCAGATTGGCTTAAATGGAGAGAGTGCTATGTTTTGGGATTTTATGGTCTTTTGGGGATAATAATTAGGTTGTTTTACTGCGTATTTTTACTTTTAGTTCATGGTTCTATGCAGGGAAAGATGTTGTTTGGGAATTTTATTTGGATCTGTTTTCAGTATATATATATATATATATATATATATATATATATATATATATATAGGGGCGGCCTAATGTCGGTATCAGCCATGCAGCGAGGGAGTCTATCCCCTTTTCACTAGCGCTAGACCAAGGAGATTATTTTAGCGTCTGAGGTGGAGCGCCACACCTACCATCAGCTCCTTACTTTACAGCACAGATCCCTGTGCTACTCATACGCTGAGTTGGCGAGGGCGGGTATCGAACTAGGAACCTTGTGGTTTCTAGCTGAACGCTCTACCGACTGAGCTAACCCGGCCAATATATATATATCGTTCGTGTCTATCAGGCTATGTAGCTGGACCAGGTTTATCAATTTATCTAAATATTTTGATGAAGATTTATATTAACTGAAAGCAATGTGATATATAAATGATATTCCGATGCAGATCAAACGCAAAGTAGCAATGGTTTCATTGGCTAGTTTTTTTCTTATTATTCATTGCTTAAAAGCTAACACATGGTGTTGAATTTATATATCAATCAATCAATCAATCAGTCTATATATATATATATATATATATATATATATATATGTGTGAAAATAAAATGGAAATTAATCCGACAGTGTGAATATATATATATATATATATAATATATATATATATATATATATATATATAAAGGAAAAGGTGATTTACCGGTGAATTTGGACACGATGGTTAGTAAATGTGGAATTCAGGGGGGTAAGTCAGCGATATAACGAATACAAAGTGCTCAATACTAAGTAGAGCAATTTTATTATAAGGATCTTCAGGATTAAATCCACTGAATTAATCGAGACACCGATTAATAGCAGTCGATTTCACGCGTGTGTTCATTGCATGAACACATACGTCAAATGGATTTAACACTGAAGATCCTTATGGTGAAACTCAAGTAGATTATCTCTTGTACCCATTTTATACATATATATATATATATATATATATATATATATATACACTATTGTATCTATAGGATGCAACACGAGGTCAATTCGTAAAGCGGAGTTAAACATGTTTGAATTCGGTGTTTTCCTTCACCTTTACTGCTTGCCTATCCAACGTTAAAAAGT
>CM042165.1:79489652-79499652 GCA_023376005.1 Doryteuthis pealeii
TTTGGACATTTTTTTTTATATGCAGATGTAGACAAAAGAAATACCAAACGGCCAACTCGGTTAGCTAACACAACTATTTCTACCCACTCTTATCAACCTTCCCCCACAGTCCTACCTTGTTCGTCTGTTTTCAATCTGCAGGTAAATGTCTCTACTTCGCGATTGAAGATTGCTGTGACATCTTGGAAATGCAGACGGATTGAAATGCACCGTCATGGCGTCTCGTATGTATGTGTTATCGATTTGATTGCAAAGGAAAAAGAAAGAAAAACAAGAAAAGTGTTCTCTTTCAACAAATATACTAGTATCATTAGTGGTAGAGAAAAAAAACACCCTCCGGGCAGTATAAAGTATTTTTTAAAGTCATCGGGGTGGCCTAAATCGGTATCAGCCAGACAGCGAGGGAGTTTATTCCCTTCTCACTAGCACTAGACCAATGAGATTGTTTTTTAGAATCTGAGGCAGAGCACCAAACCTACCATCAGCTCCTCACTTTAGGGCACAGATGAATAGAAGAAAAGAAAGATAAAAAAGAGTGAGATGAAGTTAAATCAAGATTACTATAAAAAGTAAAAGTCGTCGGGGCGGCCTAATGTCGGTATCAGCCAGTCAGCGAGGGAGTCTATCCCCTTTTCACTAGCGCTAGACCAAGGAGATTGTTTTTGTGTCTGAGGTGGAGAGCCACACCTAACATCAGCTCCTTACTTTACAGCACAGATCCCTGTGCTACTCATACGCTGAGTTGGCGAGGGCCGGTATCGAACTAGGAACCTTGTGGTTTTTATCCGAACGCTCTACCGACTGAGCTAACCCAGCCCTTCACTTTTTACATATTGAACCACGTTGTGATAGCTCTTAAGTAGACCAAACGTTGTAATAATTAGATTATCATATTGTGGTATATCCACAGACCCTGCTAGTGTGGGATTGTTTGCCCTTGTTTGGCTGGAAGAGTTATCTTCCCTTGTGTTTCTGGTTTTCCCCACCAGGCGCTCTGGCTATTTTAGCAGGCAAGCGCCAAGTTTGAATCCTCTTTCTTCTCCGGGACTTGATGAACACACATGGGTTAGACGGTTTGTCTACACCCTTCTTGTCTGGGGGTTTTCACCCCCACACAGGAACATGAGTATTGATATATAGATCAATTTCTCAGTATATAACCTCGTCGATCTTTTGTTTTCTGTCTCTTTTTAAAAACTTTAAGCGGTTTCAACGCATCTTTTAAGCTTTAATACATCTTCCTCTCTGAAGATAATTTCAATTTTCAATTAAGATTTGTATAATCAACTTACCGCATTTTTTTTTTCAGATAATAATTTTTAAAAAGAAAAACCCCTGCTCTAATACAACTCAAACTTTGATGACTTCTCTAGTCTAATAACATCAAGCAACTCCTGTATACGTATTTACCTTTCTCGGAACAGATGTCACATTTATAATGGACAGTTTAAATCAAAGGTAATAAACGGCGCTAGAAATGTCGCAAGTTTTGGTATGATCTATTGTCTTTAATTAAACTAATAAATTTGTGTCTATGGTTTACTATAGTTTATCAAAGCTATCGATTAACCAAATAATTTCATCTTGGTGCCAGCTGAAATTATTAGTTTTAGAAACGCAGGATGCATTATCCAAAACGAGATAAGTAACATTAGTAATTATTATTAGTAATAACATTACTAGTAATTAGTATTTCCTTGAATTTTTTAGATGAGCCTAGATAATTTGAATTATTTGGACTATTCAGACTATTGTCCTCATCTTTATTGTTATCTGTACAATGTTTCAGCTGATGTGGTTTCCGGCCTTCAGGTATTTCTTGTCAGACTCGGGAGCCATCATTCAAACCCAACCCTTTATTCAATCCTTGGGGGTATACTATTCGCATTTTGCTAACCATAGCTGGGTACAAGTGTTAAGCTGTGTTAATTATTATTCTATGTTACTGTCGCCCTTGAACAGGCTTGAACCTGCAGCCTAGAGATGACTATCACTTAGAACTGTCTTAAACCAACGCCTATATTCACTATGCCATGTCCAATTGGACATATGCAGATAACAATAAAGATGAGGACAATAGTCTGAATAGTCCAAATAATACTGATTCGTATTTGTTGTATCTGCTAGTGTATCCTATAAACTTATCCGTTAAAGTGATTTCCAATCCACTTAACAACAAACTGACTGTCAAGAAAAATCCTTGAAAAAGACATAATAAATTTGACCTTCCCTCACAATCTACTGTTTGGCATAGAATAACTCTGGATGGGTTGACATGCCGTTAAAATCAATCAATCAATCTGATAGTGTAAAAGTAGACTTTTTAAGATTAAATAGGAAATAATTAATCCAATGTACTGAAAAAGAATCTTGAAGAAAATAATTAATTTGTATTATTTAGATTTTTAGGACTGTTGTCCTCATCTTTATTGCTATATACACACACAAACGTTTCGGGCCGTGTGCCCTCTGTCCTTCTTCAGGTGTTTATTGTTGAACTTGGGAACCTTCATGCTGTAATCAGGAACCTTCACAGAACGTCTAACTAATGGTTAGGGTATTTGCCTCTCACACCACTTATGAGGGCGGAACACAAGGACATTTTTATGTGGGCCCACCCACAAACCGAAGCTCATAGGTGGTAGACACAAAAGCGTCGATCCCGTCGGCATTTCCCCTCGAGGGTGGCACCTCAGGCGCTGGACAATAGACCCAGCCCTGACCCTTTAAATCGAGAGGGCAGGTGTTGCCTGGGGGGATAGCCCCCGGGATCGACGCTGTTAATTTACATTAACAGACACAGGCCCCGAAAGACCCGATCTATTAGTTTTTTTATTTTACATAGCACTAATAGTTTTAGGAAAGGTATGAATCCACCTACTCACCATCCAACTATGGGTAAATAGTAAGGCAGAGTGGGCTCTTCGACATTGGCTGCTGGCTTTAAGGTGGACACTTCCATCTATATATATATATATATATATATATATATATATATATATATGTGTGTGTGTGTGTGTGTGTGTGTGTGTGTGTGTGATGTGTTTTTCTGTATAGGTATCTAAGAAGTACTAACGCTCCGGGTTCAAGTATATCTGGGTGTAACGGCAATGAAGAGGTACACCACATTCAGCGGGTCCCCAGAATTAGAACTCATAAGCGACGTCCTCTTATGAAAAACAGCACATGGACATGCCAGTTGGTGAGGTTCGAGTTTTTGAAATTTGGGGAATGTGGAGCACCCCTTTATCCCCATTGCTCCCTGGTCCACCCTGACCCGGAGTGGTAGTACATCTATGGCTTAAATAGAAGTTTATAAACAAAATTGATTATCCATTAAGAATGAATTTATTTCAAAACTTTTATCGGCATTAAATGACCCACTGAGGTTGATATGCCGTAAAACAAACCAAACCAAAACCAAAACCAAACCAAAGCTTGAATGGTCACCTCTTTAAATATGTAACACGCTCATAGCTGCTTAACTAAGTTTAGTACATACATCTCTCCGTGGTATTTATTATGAAATGTAAAGATATCGTTCAACACACAACCGTATCATTTCTTATATTTCTTATTCGTTTCTCTTCTCATCTTATTTTTGTTTTTTTGTTTTGCTTTCTGTTGTTTTTTTTGCATTTTTTTCGTTATTTTTTTTAAATATTTCTATTTTTACCTCCATTGGTTGTTTTACATTGATTTAGCCGCCATTTCTAATTTATTTTGTCACATCACAGCTAATGTAGCACAAAGAATTTCTTTCTTTTTCTTTCTTTTTGTTTTTTTTTTTATATCTCCTCTTAGTTTCGACTTAATTTTGTACCTGGTTATTTTTAAAATTTTTTTCTCCTGAGTTCCCTTCGCAAGTTTTCCTCTCTCTCTCTCAATCTCTCTCTCTCTCTCTCTCTCTCTCTCTCTTTCTCTCTCTCTTTCTTTTTTCTCTCTCTCCATCTATTTCACTCTTTCTCTCTTTCTCTCACTCTCTCTCTCTCTGTCTCTTTCTTATTTCTCTGTGTCTTTCTGTCTCTCTCTTTCTTTTTTCTCCCTCTCTCTCTTCTTTCTCTCCCTCTCCCTCTACATCTCTCTCTCTCTCTCTTCTCTCTCTCTTTCTTTTTTTTTCTCTCTCTCTATTTCACTCTTTCTCTCTCTCTCTCTCTCACACACACTCTCTCTTTCTCTCTATCTCTCTATTTTCTCTCTCTCTCTCACACACATACACACACAGACACAGACACACACAGACACACAGACACACACACACACACACTCACTCAATCACATACACTCATCGTTATTCTAAATTTGATCTATGTTTTTCTTTTATTTATGTTTTGTTTAGATGTTTATTATCTATCATTCATTTTCTTTAATTTTTAAAACTATTTTTCATTCTATTTTTATTTATTTTTTTCATTTTTTATTTTTTATTTTATATTTTCTTGTTTTTTTTGTTTTGTTTTTTTCTCTCCTCTTAGATTCAACTTAAATTTTTCCGTGGTTATTTTTCAATTTTTTTTAATCATGAGTTCCTTTCGTAAGTTTTCCTCCCTACCCCCCTCTCTCTCTCTCTCTCTCTCTCTCTCTCACACACACACACACACACTCACACACACACACACACTCAAACACACACACACACACACACACTCACGCACACATACAAACACGCACCCACACATCGTCCTTCCGAATTTGATTTTTTACTTTTACTTTCTTTACTTTTCCCTGTGTAGATAAAACTTACATAAAAAGAACTTACATTGTTTTATTTTTTCTGAAAAAAAAAACATCTTTATGCATTTTTTTCGTTAATTTACTTTTATTTCGAACAGAGGCATAACAGCCTCTGGCTTTTTGTCAATGTCTGTCAAAGACACTAGGAAAAGAAACAATGCGTATAACAACAACAACAACAACAACAACAAAAAAAGAGAGAGAGAGAGAAAAAAGAAAGACAATCTCAACTAGACATCTTACGTATGTCGTATCATTCATTTCATTCTATTCTATTTTATTTCAATAAAGAAATGTTTTATTTATCCATCAGAAACGTACACACATATTCTTACACATACATAAATTAACACGCATAAACATACAATGTGTTTGAGAAAAGTATCGAGAATGAAGCTGTATTTACCAAGATAGAAATGAACAATGAATGGAACGTTAATTATTTTCAGAATACAAGGTGTGTCATAAAAGTATTGAGATTGAAGCTGTATTTACCAAGATAGAAATGAACAATGAATGGAACGTTAATTTTTTTCAGAATACAAGGCCTGTCATAAAAGTATCGAGATTGAAGCTGTATTTACCAAGATAGTGATGAACAATGAATGGAACGTTAATTTTGTTTCAGAATACAAGGTATGTCATAAAAGTATCGAGATTGAAGCTGTATTTACCAAGAAAGAAATGAACAATGAATGGAGCGTTAATTTTTTCAGAATACAACGTGTGTCAAAAAAGTGCCGAGTTTGAAGCTGAATTTAAAACTCGTTTTCTATTTAATTCATAAATAATATCCTAACATGTACTACTACTCCGGGTCAGAGTGGACCTGGGAGTAATGGTGGTGAAGGGGTACTCTACATTCCCCAGAGCTCCAGAACAGGAACTTCACTATCAGATAGAGTTTGACGGATTGCCCAGTATATGAAAATCCTCAGCCACCACCTTCTTGCACATATATGATAAAAATATTTGGAGCTTGCCATAAGAGCAATTGAGTTGGGAAAATTATATAGGTGCTAGGGCTTGACGTAACCATCCAATTGATATAAAGGGACCTCTCCAACCGCCCGTCTAGCCTAAGTAAAGTCCAAAATTGGAGTGTTTCATGTCAATGGACTACACAAACACCTGTGCCCCATCCTTAAGTATCCAGGGTCGCCACCTACGGTCAACAGGGGAACACATTGGGGGATCTTACTCCACTGCAGAGATGCAGACAGTGTATTCTAAAGTCCCTGCTGACAGGGCTAAGTTAAATCAGGGAGATTGTTCTTTGCATCTGAGGTGGAGTGACACACCTATCACCATCTATACCTTAATGCACAGATCCAAACTGTGCTACTTATGCGCTGATTTGGTGAGAACCGGTACCCAACCTGCACCAAGTGATTGCGAGGCGGATTCTCCACTGACTGAGCCATACCAGAAATGTCTCATGTCTAGTGGGAGTATTACAGTATCACCCATAATTATATACTACACTACACATATACTAACTTGCACACCCAAACTTACGCATACCAGCATACACATCCAAAAACACATATACTAATATATTTTGTTGAGGTCTGTTTCGATTCCATTTATCGCAAAAGATTTATACACACACGCGCAACCACACATTCATAAACACATAAAAAATGCACAATGTTTTTTTTCGATACAAACACTTACACATTCACCGCAAAAAAGAATATTTGACGTCATATTTCAAACCGTTCATTTTTTCAACGTTCTTTTTTCTCAGACTTCAAATTTTAAACAGACCGATAAACAAAGACTATTACTCGCCTTTCTCCTTATTCTGAGATAAAAACATTTTTTATCACCTTCCACATACCAACAAAAGCCCTGAAGATGATCTAATTAATAAATCGAAACACTGCAGCGTCGGCCAATAAACTCACCACTTAACTCATTTAAACCTGTGTTTTTTCAATTTTTTTTATTATACTACATACTAATATATATACATATAAGTTAAAAGTAAGGAAATGAATTCGACAGTATATAAGGATAAGATGATTTTTTTAAAAACACAGATGTTGTTCAAATAAAGTTATTTATTCTGCTTTATTCTGCTGATATTGCAATATTTCGATTTTCTAAGAAATCCTCTTCAGAGTGTATTATGTTGTGCTAATAGGAAGACAATTGTGACCGTTTTGTGAAGTTTTCTTGGTAAAATCCGTTATAAATTCGTCATGAACGTGATACATACCCTTGAGAATTTTTGTTTAAAATTTTAAAATATTTTTATTTCTTGCTAAAAATAAGTTACACTTGATTAGAAACGTGACACATGCGTTTTGAGAAAGTTTTTGTTTAAATTTAAAATATTCTATTTCTCTGAATGTTTGAGATAAGGCTTAAAATTAGTATTATCTGTGTTATTCGGACTATTGTCCCCATCTTCATTGTTATTTGTACAACGTTTCGGCCGATATACCCTCCTTAACACAACTCCTACCCCAGCTATGGTTAGCAGAATGAGAACAGTATACCCCCGTGGAATAAATAAAGGGTTAGGTTCAAAGTTCCGTGATGGCTCCCGAATACGACAAGAAAGTTCCCGAGTTCGAAAAGAAGGTTCTCGAGTCCGAGAAGGTTCCCGAGTCCGACAAGAAATACCTGAAGAAGGCCGGAGGGTATATCGGCCGAAACGTTGTACAAATAACAATGAAGATGGGGACAATAGTCCAAATAACACAGATAATACTTAAAATATTCTCTTTTTTCTTTAAAAAAATCCGGTATAAATTAATCCCATCACAGTTGTCTTTCTATTAACACAACAAAATTGACACGAAAAGATTCTTTTTTTTAGAAAATCGAAATATTGCAATATCAGCAGGTTAAAGCAGAAATAACAATTTTATTTGAGCAACATCTGTGTTTTTTCATATAATCTTATCCTTAAATATATATATGTATATGCAGGCATGCACAGAAATAATAACCTATCCACATACAATCTTACATACCCACCGCACATAAAAATAACTTATACAAACATCCACTTTCAAGAATTGAACTTGCGTTGTCGATTCCACTTCCTACTACGGCTAAGCGCGCCACATATTCACATATGGTGTATATGAATACAGGCGCTCACAAAGAAGTAAACACACACCGAATTTACGCATTCTACGATACATGCCCAAAAACACACCGATACTAACATAAACACATCAAAATTTATAATCGGGCATGCCAAAAAAGTAATACCCATCCACACACAAACTTTTATGCTCACCGCACACATAAACATCGAATAGACTCATCCACCCGCAAACAAACAAACTGCAAAACTGTCTAGATATCTGACGTCCGTTGAGATTCACGTTATATTCCTCAATTCCCGCGAGACTTTATCTTTCGTCTGATCACAGTTTCGATTATTCTTCATTTTGACGTAAGTGAATTTAACAAAAGATTTCTTTTTCTTCTAATATCTTATAAGCCAAAAAATACTCCAGTATTCCCGCTGTAATAATAGAACTTTTTTTTGTTTGTTTGTTTTGTTTTGTTTTGTTGTTTTTGTCGAGCCGATCTATTTATGTAACTCGTAATATCATAGGTAGGATTTAGTTGGTTGGTGGTTGCTTGTTTTGTTTTATGGTATATATTAACCCTTTTCGGCCATTTAATGCCGAATGAACACATTTTCATATCAGGTTGTTTGCAGTGCCTGCTGTTTCTGAACTCTGTACCAATCACATTTCTACCAAGGCTGAGGTTATTTGCCTCTCATCCCACTTATGAGGGTTTGACACAAGGACATTTTTATGTGGGCCCACCCACAAGCCGAAGCTCTTGGGTGGTAGACATAAAAATTGCGTCGATCCCGTCGTCATTCCCCCTACTGGGATCGACGCTAATAATTTTACTTTACCGGTTCAG
This sequence comes from Doryteuthis pealeii, assembly GCA_023376005.1. Taxonomy (NCBI): domain Eukaryota; kingdom Metazoa; phylum Mollusca; class Cephalopoda; order Myopsida; family Loliginidae; genus Doryteuthis; species Doryteuthis pealeii. Next base: position 79,498,293 of record CM042165.1, read on the forward strand.
TGACCGAAGCAAATTGGACCCCCAGCCGAGGCCGGGCGGATAGGTAAGTCTCAGAGCACAGCACCTGGAACAGATACTACACTCTGATCCCCCTTTTAGTCCAGGGAATTATTATGATCGGCATTCCCCCTCTATGAGCGCATCAGGTACAAGGCAATAATTTCTGCCAAGGCAGAGTATTACCACACTTATCCCACTTATGCGGGTGAAACACAAAGTCCAATTAATGTTGGCCCAACCACGAACCGAAGCTCATGGGATGGCAGGCACAAAAATTTCGTGGATCCCATTGGCATTCCCCCTCTATGGGCGCATCAGGTACTAGGCAATAAACTCAGGTCTGCTCCTATTAATGTTTAATTTATTTACAACGCATACCACGTATGCGAGCCAGGCACAAGGCCCTATTAATGTGGGACCACCCAGGAACCGAAGCTCATGGGATGGCAGGCACAAAAATGCGTCGATACCGTCGGAATTCCACCTTAAGGGTGAGCCTCAGGCACTGAACCCAGCCCTGCCCCTTTAAATCAAGGGGGCAGGTGTTGCCTGGGCGATAACCCTGGATCATGCCGTTAATTTGAATTCTTGGTCCAGTGATCGAACCCATCGGCCACAGGCCCGCAGGACTGTACCAATTTTTCTTTGTATTTTTTACCTGTATGATGGGATATTTCAAAGTTTACCTCAAAAGTCATTCTATTCAAATAAAGTCCTATCATTGATGTAATCTGAGTCCTCAATTATAAGGAACTCAGCAACAGCGGCTTAGGGTAAGATCGCAGTAGTTGGAGAGCCGCTGTGAAGTGTTTAAAGTAGGCAAATAGTTAAATAGTCACCCATTTAAGTATTGAAATGCTTTTAAAGACGCCATGACAATCCGGAAGATGAATCTGATCACGTGGCTATATCATAACTATCCTGTCCATTCATTCTCCCTACTACTGACAATCGATGAGGAGGCTCTCATTGTGTAATGGTTACCGTCGGAGGAAATGAACACGGCGACATGAGATCAAATCCTGGCCGACGGTGTCTACATTGGGAAAAATCTTACCCTTCTACAGTCGGTGTATTCTACTATCTCAGCCAACGAGACACAGGAATAATTGAAGAAAGAGATTATTAAAATTGAGGAAAAAGACGAAAAAAAAATAATACTATCAGAATTTGAAATTATTTTATTCTAATAAAAATTAAAATATTTAAACTACATTTTAAATTATTACTTTTTTCATTTTTATCGCGTTGCATACAGTCACATCGCATGGGAATTAGGTGTTATAATATGCAGTTACAGAGTGCAAATTTATTAGTTGTCAAATGTACTCAGTAGTCCCCAGTCGGAATTGTAAATGTA
>CM042165.1:79502152-79509652 GCA_023376005.1 Doryteuthis pealeii
CAGCCAAAAAAAAAAAATCGCTTTTTTTTTTGTTACTGTAGCGAACATTATCTTGCTACTCAAGCCTCGACTTCGCTTACGTGAAATGTGTCGTCTGCTCTGTATCGATTGGATTCCATGCACTGGACTGCATTTAAGGCAGTGCCTCAATCCTTCAGCTAATATATATCAGTTTGCTTGTTTTTTTTCTTACAGTAACGACTGTGGGCAATTTTTAAATGCAACACAACGTGACTGAAACGAGTCAGGTCTGCGCATTCTCTGTTTTGAGTCCTATCGAAGAAGAAGAAGAAAAAAGTAAAAGCTGTTTATCATAAATACACACTTCTTTCAAGAAAGTGGGGAAAAAAGCTTTTCTCATTTCGTGTTTCGTGAATTTCGATGCGTGGATTTTGAAAAATGAGGAACGGAATTAGACTTCTTTTTCCGGGTTATTTTTGAAATAGTTAATGAAGATTTTTTAATAATAATAATAATAATAATAATAATAATAATAATAATAATAATAATAATGTAAGTAAGTAAAGTCGTCGGGGTGGCCTAAAGTCAGTATCAGCCAACCAGCGAGGAGAGTCTATCCCTTTTTTACTAGCGCTAGACCAAGGAGATTGTTTTTGCATCTAAGGTGGAGCGCCACACCTACCATCAGCTCCTTACTTTACCGAACATACGCTGAGTTGGCAAGGGCCGGTATTGCGATTCCTAGTCCAATGCTCTACCGACTGAGCTAAACCGGCCCTTTAATGATAATAATAATAATAATAATAATAATAATAATAATAATAATAATAATAATTATTATTATTATTATTATTATTATTATTATTATTATTATTATTATTATTTTCACTCCTTTTGAGTTTTTCACATCAGCGTTAGCTGGTGGTATTTCCCTGAAGTCTGAGTGACAACAAGTCTCCTTAGGTCTCCAGGACTCTTCTGAGTATTCTAGTCGATTGCAGCAGTGCAGTAGTCTGGATGGTCTCAATTCTTCCTCTGATTTCCAGATCCTCCAGTCTTTTTTCCAAGTTTATTGGGACCGTTCCAAGTGCATCAACAGCAATTGGAATCACTTTCACACTCATTTTACTCAGCTTTTTCAATTCTCTGGCAAGGTCCAGGTATTTTTCCATCTTTTCGGTTTCTTTCAATTGAGATTTGCTGGGACCGCAAAGTCCACCAGTTAACACGTTCCCTTTTTTATTTTTTTATTTTTTTCCTTGTTTGTTAATCAACACTAGGTCTGGTCTTCTGGCCAGGATAGGGTTAGTCGTCTCTATCTCAAAGTCCCAGAGAATTTTATGCGTTTCATTCTCAAAAACAGATTTTGGTTTATGCATATATAATTTTTTTTTGTATGGTCAAAATTTAATTTTTTTACATTATTCCCAGTGGATCACCTTCCCAGCCCAGTCGTGTCTAGCTTTATATTCCCGTTGTGCTAGTTTGCTACATTCACTTAATACATGGTTTACAGTCTCATCTCTGTCCCCTCACAGTCTACATTTATTGTTTTGTTGCGTCTTATCAATTTTTGCTTCGATATTATTATTATTATTATTATTATTATTATTATTATTATTATTATTTCATTCCTGCGAGTTTTTCACGCCGGCGGTGGTCTTTCGCTGGAGTCTGAGTGACAGCAAGTCTCCTCAAGTCTCCAGGACTCTTCTGAGTATTCGAACTGATCTTAACAATGTTGTTGTCTGGATGGTCTCAATTCTTCCTCTAATTTCCAGTTCCTCTAGTCTGTTTTCTAAACATTTTGGGACCGTGCACTAACTACAATTAAAATGAGATAAGGTGATCCAAAATTATTAATCTAAATAAGGTGTGTTTAGATACATTGGTCTCCTATGGATGATGGATTAGTATTAGAAACACCCATTTCGAGGTTATATCATACTTCTTTCTATGGAGAAGCGTGGTGTAATGGTTATCGTCGTAGGGAATGAATCCGATGATCCAAGTTCAAATCCTGGACGAAGCTCTCTGCAGTTCACGTAGAACTAATACCCTTGGCAAAGATACGAATCTAACTATTCTCCCTTCAGCTATGGGTAAAGTAGTATGGCAGACTGGGCTCTTTAACTCTGATACGGCAACATGTTGAGATAAGGAAAAATCTGTATTCAAACCTAGTAAACTCCGCTTAAAAATTGACTGTTTCACATCCTGCTCATGGGGAGGGTCTGGTACATGCACAACCTCCCTCATCTCCCTGTGAGAAATATGATTTTAGTAAAACAGTTCCTCTGTGTTCACTTATTATCCGTATGCATTTTCGTAGTTCTCTATCGGCTCTTTTTGCCCATCGCATCTTTTGGCAATCTGAATAGTTGTTTGTATGGTTAGATTTTAGGGCATGTCAACCCTTGTTAGGTTTTGTATGATGTTATCATATGATATTTGCTATGGTGAACACCTGGTACTGAGCTCTCCATATAGCAGATATATATATTAAGCGGAATAGTATTATTAGTTGTGTGTATAAGTGCCTATCAAAAATTCATTCTTGTTGGGTATTCTTTTTTTTCAAACTCAATTTTTAAACTCAATTTTTTATATTAATTTTTATTTATTTAACCGATAGATGGGATCCTAACAGGTATTAACACTCCGGATCAGGGTGGGCCTAGGAGTAATGACGATAAAGGTGTACGAGACTCTCAGACACATGTATGAAAAAAGAGTTGGGTGGGTTGCCAAGGGTTGGGGTAATCATATAGATCCTAATGCTCTCCAACCGCCTATATAGCCCAGGGAAGGGCCAAAGTGGAGTGTTGCATGTCATGAACAGCAAAAACACCAGGATTCCATACTTAAGCATCACGATTCGCCATCCAAGGCCAACAGTGGAATTTTACTCCTCAGTCTGTAGAGTATCCGCCAAGGAACCGCAATGTTCCGGTTCGATACCGGCCCTTGGCAACTCAGTGTATGAGTAGCAAAGGGGTCGGTAAAGTAAGGAGCTGATGGTAGGTGTGGCGCTCCGCTTTAGATGCCAAAACAATCTCTTTGGTCTAGCGCTAGTGTTTCAGCTTTAGAAAATCAGTTAAGTCTATAATATTCAAAACTTTTTTGTTTTGTTTTTGTTGCACATACGTAATAATCCAATCTCAAATTATATTGAAACAGAAATAGTATTTTTAGGTGCGTGCAAAAGTTGTGATAAAATATTTTCAACTGAGTATCATGATATTTGCTATGGTGAACACCTGGTACTGAGCTCTCCATTTAACAGAAATATATTAAGCGGAATAGTATTATTAGTTGTGTGTATAAGTGCCTATCAAAAATCTGTGTTCTCCTGTGCATTGACACTATAATCAAGGCAGGTTTTTGGTACACACCCAATCTCAAAAATATTGAAACAAAATTGTATGATTTCTCTGAATTATTTAGATGAGGCTTGATAATTAGTATTATTTGGATTATTCGGACTACTGTGCTCATCTATGGTTTGTGGATTGAGAACAGGATACTCCCGTGGATTAAATAAAGGGTTGGGTTCAAAGATCCGTGATGGCTCCCGATTACGACAGGAAGGTTCCCGTGTTCGAAGAGAAGGCTCCCGAGTCTGATAAGAAATATCTGAAGATGACCGGAGGGAACATCGGCCAAAATGCAGATAACAATAAAGATGAGGACATTGGTACGAATAATCCAAATAATACTAAAATAATATTATTTGGTGCCTGTAAAAGCGTCAACAAAAAAATCTATTTTCAAATTGTTTTAAGTCTATCATATTAAAAATGAGTTTTCTTGCATACACTAACAATTCATTTGGGAGATATATTTTATCATGGGCAGGTGTGTTACAAATTAGCTGTGCCTGTTTGGTTTGATGGTGTCACGTTAAATCTCTCAATATATTTATAATGCCTCCGCACATATAGTATGTGATACATCGGTTAGTTACATAAGCGAAGTTTAACAGCTTTGAATTCATAGTTTCATTCTCCTAACCCGGCTGCCAAACTAAGATAAAATAACCCAGTACGCCCTACTATTTACTCATAGCTAGAGGAGGAATCGTTGGAGTCATAATTTTCACGAGGGTAATGGCAGTGTGTTATATTTTAACAGACTCGTTCAGGTTTTGAACACGGATCGTCAAGTTGATTTCTTAAAACGATAACTATTAAAGTTCATGTCCTGAGTACTTTCTGGAACACATCACCCCTGATGATGGCACTTCGAAGTGCCGAAAGTATTCGGTACATGAATTTTGGTGGACTAATCCACGAATTCCACCCAAATATTAAAAAGTTGGCCAGAAAACTTGAAAAAATCACAAATAAAATTGTTAAACAGGATATGTGTCTTTTGTTAAATTCAACATGCATAAATGAAAGAATGCTGCCCAAATACACACACACACACACACACATATATATATATATATATATATATATATATATATATATATATATATATATATATCGTATTCAACACGGGCGTTGCTTTTTGTTGTTTTTTTCTTTTTCTTTTTGTTTTTTTCTTTGCACACAATCCTATTTAAGATAATATTGAAACAAAAGAGTATCATTAGGTGCCCGTAAAAGTGCCTACAAAATATATTTTCGATTGGGAGATATATGCTAATCATGGTCGAAGGGCTGTTACAAATTAGCCGTATCTGTTTGGTTTTATTGTGTCACGCTGAATCTCTCAATATATCTCTAATCCCTCCACACATAGATGGGGTTTATAAACTTCCTATTAAGTCTCTAATATTAAAAACAGCTTTTTGTTGTTTCTTTTTTAGCACACACAGAATAATTTTGATGATCCTGATAACAATATGCTAAAGCCAAGTGCTATTTTCGTCTTGTATATTCATCAGTATTTCGTCCATGCGAGCAGAAATTAACAAAGAAGCACTGACCTGCAATGATTTCCTGTGTAACCAAACAGCAGCATTTAGAAACGCGATAAAAAAAATCTTGCGAATTATTACACCAGAAACAAATTCCAAATCCGCAACTTATGAACTTGGAAGAGTAAAGATGAAGAGAAAAGAAAGAAGTCTCAAGACTTCTAAACTAAACTAAGAAAGAGAAAAAGAAAGAAAAAAAATGAAAACGCAACACGATTAAGATGTTCCAGGCTTTCGAGCGAAATACATCATGGCCGAGATTGTTAATGAAAAGAAAAGGTTTATTCACTATTAGCGCACGAGCAGTTAGATAAAGAGCTTTTATTTAGACGGGTTTTGAATAGAAGAGCCGTCCATTTAAAAAAAAATAAGGCTGGGTACTATGCACTTTGGTCGTTTGAGTTGAAGACAAACAGGAAGTTGATGATCACGGCTGGTGATCAAGAGAAGAAGGAGTCAGTGAGATGGATTCCTTAGGGAACCGGAAATAACGAACAGAGGAGTTGAATTAAGAGAGTGAAATATTGAAAGGGAATACAAAAGACAAAGATTCATAAAGTTTTACCTGGAAGCAGGCAACGGTTATTGAAATTCTAAAACAATATCGATGGATAATGTGATCTCATACTCAAGTTCATTAGCATCAAGGCTCGACTATCTCCCTGTCTCTGTCTCTGTCTCTGTCTCTCTCTCTCACTCTCTCTCTCTCTCTCTATCTATCTATCTATCTAGCTCTCTTTATCCCTTCTCTCCTCTCTCTCTGTCTCTCTCTATCCCTTCTCTCTCCCTTCTCTCCCTCTCCCTCTCACACATACACACACATACACATACTCACACGTACAGACATACAGACATACACAAACATTCTCTTTATATATCGAGACACAGACACAGACACACACACACACACGTACACACACACACCCACACCCACACACACACAACACACAATGCTCACGAACCACGTTTGGAAATACAAAGACCAAGAAACCCCATATAAAATAGAGTAGAAGAATTTAGACCAACCCAAACCATATATCAATGGTTCTACGATATGTGTACTATGCTCTATATATATATATATATATATATATATATATATATATATATATATATATATAAAGATAAATCTAATGAGTCAGACGAACCTACAATTAGTTTCGCTTAATGCTCTTCAGGGCTAAGATCTGACTCAGCTAGCTGTTATATGAATATATATATATATCTTATATACATATATATACATATAAATTGTTTTTTTCTTTTGGCCAAATACTGTACCAATAGATTACTTTTTGTTGGTACGACTATCTTGGTCTTTTCTTTTTTCCAAAAAAACTTTTCTCCCCGGTTGATGTTTGGTAGTATATTTCTACAATCAAACTATTTGCTGGTTTTTTTCTCACCGCGAGGATTTACCAATAAGTTTGGTATATTATATATTATATATATATATATATATATATATATATATATATATATATATATATATATGAAGTAGTATGAAGTAATATATATATATTTCGGCAAGAATCTCAAACACATTTTTAAAATGTAAAAATCCTTTGAGTTTCTGGCCGAAATAAATTATTACGGGATGACGGTTTGTTAAGTTTTTCTTTCTTTGAAAGTTATATATATATAATTGAAGAAAAGCAAATAAATTTGTGGTCATAAAAAAGTGCACAATGCTATTATGGCTGATCAGGTATAATACCTATAAACTATGATTACTGGACACTGGAAGTCCATTACATTAGGTTTCATGTAGCTTATGCAATCATCAAATGGAAATCAATGTATGATGATTTCCGTCTGATGATTGTGCATACTACAGGAAACTTAAAGTAACCGAATTCTAGTTTTAATATATATATATATATATATATATATATATATATATATATATCATCCTTCATATCCACCTCATCATCATCAAATCGTGTCGGCAGATATCCATGACTATCTCCCGCCAAACATCCATATCAGCCATCGCCCACTTACAATTTTTTGTACGATATTAGTATATATATATATATATATATATATATATATATATATATATATATATATAATCCGTAGTTGGTATTAGGATGATTCTAATTTCTTACAAAGGCAGTGTGTTAGAACAGCTCAAGTTCTAGTTGAGAGCTCGATGTTCAATATTATTGAACAGAACAATATAATTGCTAAAGAAAAGATTAAAAATCGGTCATTTTGACAAATTTTTAACTTTTTTCTTTACCAATATATGTATGTATGTATGTATATATATATATATATATATATATATATATATATATATATATATAATGCAGTTGTAGGAAATACACAAGCCAAGACAAGTTCAAGTCTTGGATGAGGCTGTTTTAATACCCCTGGGAGAGGTATGAATCTAATTATTCTCCCTTCAGCTATGGATAAGTATTAGGGAGGCCTGGGCTCTTTAACCTTGGTCAAGCAACGAGTCTAGGACAAGAAAAACTCTGAATTGAAATACGTCAAACTCCGATGTGTCACATCCTATTTGCTCGTAGGCGTTGGTATGTACACTCACACACACACACATGCAGAATATATATATATATATATATATATATATATATATATAA
>CM042165.1:79517152-79527152 GCA_023376005.1 Doryteuthis pealeii
CATCTGAAGATTGCGTAAGCATGAAACTTATACTTATGAGTTTATAATATCCATAATATCATTATTATTGATTGTGTATATATATATATATATATATATATTATATATATATATATATATATATATATATCCTGTCATCTCTGACAGGGAATATGCATGTAATAATTTAATATCTTTCTTAATCAGCTTTTTTGATCGAATATATGACCTTGTGTCAGATTATATGTTCGAATTAACAGCGAAAGAAATATTTGGCATTTCTTGACAGATCCCTCGCTTTCCTCTCTGCCATCAAAGGTAATGATGATGTTTAGGGTAACATCCACTTTCCTTGGATGTTAAGCACTTAAGTTTTTGGATCAACGTGGATGGATTCCAGCTGCCTCGTTTGAAATAACCCCAGTGAGTATAATAAAGTGGTTGTTCCTGCCACTTGCTGCAGCACGGATCTTGACTGCCGTGCCAAATCCGTTTGATAAGGAGCAGGAAAGAAGAAAAAGAAGAGACTGAGATATATGATTGCTTATCTGAGAGCTTTTTTCGGATACAATAAACACTTACAAACAAAGAAGGACTGTCCTGATTCACACAAAGGTGAAGACGCACACGAATACCTCCCCCCCCCCATATATATATATATATATATATATATATATATATATATATATATATATATATTAGGAAAAATGAAAAAACACAGGTTTAAATGGCGTAAGTGGCGAGTTTATTGGCCGACGCTGCAGTGTTTCGATCTATTAATTAGATCATCTTCAGGGCATTTGTTGGTATATGGAAGGTGATAATAAATTATTTATCACAGAATAACGAGAAAAGCGAGTGGTAGTTATGTGTTATTCAGTTTAAAAAATTTTGAAGTTTGAAAGAAGAACGGTTTTGAAATGTGACGTCAAATGTTCTATTTTACGGCGTTAGTATATATATATATATATATATATATATATATATATATATATATATATATATATATATATATATATATATATATATATATATATATATATATATATATATATATATATATATATATATATATATATATATATATATATATATGTGAATAAAAAGGCCTTAAACTCCCTGGTGTTTAAGGCCTTTTTATTTACAAATGAATTTGCTCTGTTTATAAAAATTAAGCATTGAACTCTCAAACGGAAACTGAACTCTACAACAAAATACGATAGAGAATAGGACCAGCCTTGTACCAAAAACTTGGTATCCCCAACAAAGAATATATATAATTATATATATATATATATATATATATATATATGTGTGTGTGTGTGTGTGTGTGTGTGTGTGTGTGTGAGAGAGAGGAGTGAAGCATTGAGTAAATATGACAAAATGTGGTTGAAAATAGGAAAGAAATGGATATAACAACACAGTAACTACATTCTATTGATATTTTGCCTCAGTATTTAGTGAAGCTTCTCAGAATTTAGTGTGGAAAAAATGCTTTTTACAGTCTGCCTTTAAACTGAAAAGGTAATTTTTCGTGTGGGTAAGAGATAGAAAGAGAGAGTGTTTGGATGTGTAGTATAGAGAGGGGAAGTGACAACAGAAGGGATGTGTTTAATTTGTGAAGTATGGTATTTTATGGGGTCAATTTATTGCCTTTGAAGATAATTGATTGTCAGGATGTAGGTAAGTGTGTGCTAACTGCTGTCAATCATCGTTCGACATCTAATACTATATATATATATATCTACCAACCCCTCAACACGAGCAGGATGTGACACAAAGTCAATTTCTTAAGCGGAGTTTAACAGGTTTGAATTCAGGGTTGTCCTTCTCCTAGACTGGTTACCTAGCCAGGGTTAAAGATCCCAGTCTGCCCTGCTATTTATCCATATCTGAAGGGAGAATTGGATTCATACCTTTACCAAGGGTATTAGCGCTATATGAAATTCAAACAGCTTCATCCAGGAATTGAACTCGGGTCGACGAGTCCATTTCCTATGACTCTAACCATTAGACCACGCGCTAATACTATATATATATATATATATATATATATATATATATATATATATATATATATATATATATATATATATATATGTGAAGAGTTCCACAAATCGATGAATTTTTGTTGACTTATTGAATTATATCAATTATCCAGTAAAAATCAGTAACTACAGTGTTAACTGTTCCTTATTATAAACATATTCAAGTGTATGCGAGATTTCAATGCAAAATGATATATCTCGTTTCGGAGTTATAAGACGACACGCACGTACCACGGCATTCGTTAAGATAGAAAGATAGATATGGGCGTGGTTAGGCGTTGGTTGGTGCGTCCGTTTCTATTCGCATCTGTTCGATTGGATATTCACTGAAGCAGTCAGCTTTTAACTCCTTACAATGATTGCTTATAGACCATATGATACTTAATCTTCGTAACTGACAGAGCTTCTTGACCCCCCCATCCCCTATACGTACGCACTCTATACGTGTCAATATGTCAAAAAATAAGTCATCCCAAATACTGAGAAAAAGCCGCCATTTTTATGATATGTTGTTTGCGAAATTCCTAGCAAAAAAAACAAATCCTGTTTGTCAGGCGAAGACTAAATTACCATAAAGTAACGTTCGTCACGGTGGTCTATTTATTTAGTTAGTTTTTTTTTTCTGATTCTTGAATTTTTTTTCCGTAAAATTTGTCTGCCATGATCTGATTCCGATACTTGTGAAAGTATCCCCGATTGCTGAAAGGCAAAAATATTTAATGATGGATTCATGATTAATATATATATATATATATATATATATATATATATATATAAGTAATTGGTAATTTGCTTGAAGCATTGTTAAGTATGTTATAATATATTAATAATTTGAAGGCAATACAATGCGTATAAAAATAAAAACAAAAAGGTGTTTTTTGTCTTAAAAGTTTCTTTGAAATTGATAAGACAAAAAAAAACATCTTTTTGTATTTATTTTTATACGCATTGTATTGCCTTCAAATTATTAATATATTATAATATATATATATATATATATATATATATATATATATAGAGAGAGAGAGAGAGAGAGAGAGAGAAGGAATAACCAGAAGCCAGCAACACTACTGTCCTTACACAGTCTGAAGAAGGGAGCATAACAATCCGGAAAATTTACTACTATTAAATAAACGAAACTCTACTAAAAAAAACAACCGAGTTTCTGATATTTCCTCCTTTAATGCTTCATACAAATGCCCAAACCTGATATATGTACTTCCCACAAACGGATACATATACCAACATAATAATATATATATATATATATATATATATATATATATATATATATATATATATATATATATATATTCGGTTCGTTTACCGCGAAAGACACACACGTGTAAACGAATGCTATTAATCAATATTTGATTAAATCAGTGATTTAACCCTGAAGATCCTTATGGTGAAACTCGAGTAGGTTATCTCTTGTACCTATATTGCAATATATATATATATATATATATATATATATATATTAATGTAATCCAAATGACTGGTAAGTAAGGGCAGATTCTTATTGGGATCATCGAAATATATACCTTAACAAAGGGTGAAGATCACCCGATATATCGGAATTAATCGAACCAGGGATAGAACAACAGCAGGATATTAAAATTATGTTTTTTGTTCTGTTTTTTTGTTTTTTGTCCTGTTTTTCCATGCTTCATAATAACCCAAAAAAATTCAACGTTCACAAGAACAATGTTTATACCTACCAAATTGATATATATAATATATATATTATATATATATATATATATATATATATATATATATATATATATAAGGTAGGCATATAACAATATTCCAAAAAGATGAATGTTATTCTAGATGGTGACGTTGATGTTAATTATCAGAAAGGGTCTTATTAATGACCTTGAGCCATCCTAGGAAATATAAACCCAGTTATTAACTTATTATTCATATTTAGACTTTGAATGCCTCACTCTATTGAAGCCAAATCAAAAACTTGCGCCAATGTTTTTATAGGTTTAATTATTAATCATTTTTGCTAATTGTTTTATTTAGTTAATTCCGAGACCCTGCTGCCTGATATCAGTCGGGCATCTCTTTCATAGATTCAGCTCAGACAAATAGAACAAAAAACCATTATTCCCTTCACTGTAATTACCAATATCCCTGCCCCTGCGAGCCTCAATCTTTATTAGCACGTCCATTGTCTTCATTAATAATCTTGATTGTCTTTCGTATTCGTCTGTAATTAACCCTGTTCAAACAGTGTCGGCTTTGCTAGCATCGACGTTCGTCTAATCGAGCCATCGGCCGGGTCCTCGAAACGACGACAACGACACCATTACCACAAGCAGCAGCAACGGAATAATTATTTCTACAACTGTCTTAATTAATGGAGTCGAAAATAAAAAGTTCCTTTGTCCCGTCAGCGGCAGTTTACGCTATCGTTAACATTTAAACTGCCAGACTTGCAATCAGAAATAGCAAACAACCACGAACGCACACACAAAAGAACAAAATAATAATAATAATAATAATAATAATAATAATAATAATAATAATAATAATAATAATAATAATCAGCGAAAATAAAATGGCGACAGCCGTCCAAGCGGTCATATTTATTAGTGTTACGCATTTAGTATTTTGAACGCCATTCTCAACTTTTACGCCAACCGCCATTAGCGGTTAATTTTCATAATACCCAGGGTTCAATATTAAAAAAAAAAAAAAAAAACACGCACTTGACGCATTACCTTATAATAATCTAGGCGTGTCGACTGTTCAGATTTCCTTCATACTTGCCATAACTATTGTTCTCATCTTTTTTATTATATACACAACATTTCGGTCGATGTGCCCTCCGTCCTTTTTCAGATGTTTTTTGTCGAACCCGCAGGGCACATCGGCCAAAACGTATATATATCAATAAAGTTGAGGACAATGGTCCGAATAATTTAAATAATACAAATAATCAATCCTCATTTAAAAAATGCAGCGAAATATTTTTTTTCTACCAAGAAAAGGCCTACTCTCTATGTACGAACTTGGATATAAAATAAATTAGATACTGCCAAGTTCTCTCCACTTGGCAGACTGGCGCAACACAATCTTTATTATATAATTTATTACCCCATACCACGTACCTGGGTGTTATGAATACGTTTTCGTGTTGTAATTTTGTTAAATTGCTTTTAAAAAGGGGCTTTTAAAAAGTTACTTGGAGTTATAATTCTCCAAGCATACAGGTTACTGTTATTTAGAATAGAGGTAAAAACAAATAATTAACCATAATCGTTATCATTAACTGACTGAAGCTATTTTTTGAGTCCAGTGAACAATAAGGATGAGGACAATAGTCCGAATAATTCAAATGATACAAATTAGAAGTAAGTTTCTGAAAAACTGAAACGTAGGAATGTAAGATTCCATTGGACAATAAATAAAAGAGTGAAAGTGGGTGTTTTATATTAAATCAAGTATATTAATTCCTAATTATAAGTAAAGAGTGCTCAATATTATTGATAGAGAAGGAAATCAGACATGAAATCAGTGCCGTTGACTTCAAATTATGCTACCAAAATTTATATATATATATATGTATATATATGAACAAATAAAAGGTTTAGCTTTTATTTATTTTTATAGGTATATTGTTGGTGTTTTGTGCAATATCGGCATATTCTGACCTTTGACCAACGTAAGATCATCCTTCCACGTCTTCCTATTAAACATGACCTCATGAAGAACTTGGTAGACAAAATTGGATATTATGTTCTTAGATTCAAATAATGACACGTATCACTAAACTAATATCCAATATCAGTGAATTGATATCTCATAGCAAACCTTACTCAATACACTTGAGCCGGTGTTTTGTATCGTGAGGTGGAAAAAATACACATGAAAATGGTGTGCTTAACACATTTATTAAGCACCAGCACCTGGTGCCAAGCGGATACATACAAACACAGAAAACAAATAAGTACAAAGAATTAACATGGCAAATTTATACTAAATGAGGAGGGTCAGTTCGGTATAGCCAACACAGCAAAGTCAGTCTGAATATTATTTAGCTAGTTAATCTACTTTAATCGTAGGCTATTTTATGTCTATGAGCCAGTCCATCTGGAAGAGTGCTGAAGGGGTGTTAGCAACTCTGCAACACGGTGTCATTAGTAAATGATTTTCTAAGGTTTTTTGAAGTTGGAGATCTGGCTGGTTGAGTGGTTGGTTAGTTAGTTTTTACTGCTAGTCAATTCATATTGGATTATTTAATTCTGAAGTCAGTCTCTTTTGAAAGCAGCCCTGTCTCCTGGCACTTTAGAATACACAGTGTGCTGTTATATATCACTTTACATATCGGGTTTGAGGTGAGTGTTGTAATTGTTAAAGTTTTAGGAAATGGATATGTGGTAAAAACCAACCACCAACAAACCCATCAAGAATAAATAAATAAAAAATGTCTTCGGCATAAAATGACCCAAATGGGTTGACATGCCGTAAAATTCAACCAACCAACCAACCCATCAAAATGAATAAAACAAAAATGTATTTGGCATTGCATGACCCAAATGGGTTGACATGCCGTAAAATCCAACCAACCAACCAACCAACCAACCCATTAAGAATGAATAAAAACAAAAACGTCTTCGGCATAAAATGACCCAAAAGAATTGACATGCCGTAAAATCCAACAAACCAAACCAACCCATCAAGAATGAATAAAACAAAATGTCTTTGGCATAAAATGACCCAAATGGGTTGACATACCATAAAATCCAACCAACCAACCAACCCATCAAGAATGAATAAAACAAAAACGTCTCCAGCATAGAATGACTCAATGGGTTGACATGCCCTAAAACCCAACAACAACAACCAACCAACCAACCTGTCAGCCAAGACATATCTTCCTAAAACAAAGAAGCGAAAACAATGGTCCTTTCCTTTTCTTTTTTGTTTTGTGCCCAAGGCGACGGCACGTGCTTATTTTACTTAATGGTTTATCCAACCCTAACAAACGTGGCCATCTGCCGCAATTGTATTCATGGTCAAAGACACTTAATCACATGTATGCATAAATTCACGCGACCTGATTATGCGTATAGTTCTCCAACTCGACAATTCTTAACGCGTGTGCGGCGTACCACGTGAGATCAAGCCAGACGGTTGAATATATTAATCTAGCCATGAGACATTGGAGAATAAATATCTAACCAGAGTTTTATAGACTGAGGGGAAATGAAAAGGCAACACCCTGAAGAAGAAAGACATTCTGAGCTGGGCGCCAGATATGGATGCTGAAGAGTAGTAAATATTATGGTAAAATTTCCAAAGTAATTGTCAATCTTGTGAAGTAGTAATATTTATACCAGTATACTGGCTGTGTTTTCATGTGAGTTTACAGGCCTCTATTCATGCCCAAACAATACCGGGTTAGCTCAGTCGGCAGAGCGTTCGGCTAGAAACCACAAGGTTCCTAGTTCGATACCCACCCTCGCCAACTCAGCGTATGAGTAGTACAGGGATATGTGCGTTAAAATAAGGAGCAGATGGTAGGTGTGGCGCTCCACCTCGGACGATAAAATAATCTCATTGGTCTAGCGCTAGTGAAAAGGGGATAGACTCCCTCGCTACATGGCTGATACCGACATTAGGCCACCCCGACGAATTTTCTTACTTACTTTCTCTCTCTCTCTCTCTCTCTATATATATATATATATATATATATATATATATATATAGGATTAAAATAAGGAAATCAATCCAACAGTATGTGAAGAAATTTAGACAGACACGGGATGTTGCACTGGATGGAAGTTTATTATTAGTCGTAATGTTTGTCAACGTACAAACGTTTCGGTTTATATAGAAACCTTCTTCAGGACAATATGAAACAAGTAAAGGAAAAAAGATGTATGTTGTTAAAAAGATTATGGATATTTTTGAAAGATCGGTATGAACCTTTTCGACATATTTCAAAACTCAACTCATTCACAAACATCCATTATCTTTGCAACTACAGAAATTTTGTTTCCTTTACTTGTTTCATAATGTCCTGAAGAAGGTTTCTATATAAACCGAAACGTTTGTACGTTAACATTTCTTCACATTTTACTTGTTTCATGATGTGCTAAAGAAGGTTTCTGGAAACCTGGAAGTTTAATGGAACTCATAATGAATTTCATGATTATTTAAGTAAAAAGAAAGAATTCATATAGATCCAATTTTTACGGGAACCAAATTCAGGAATTTAAGAAACGGCCATAAATTTTAACCAATCAGAGAAGTCGTCTTGGTCTTCTTGTGAGAGAACTCACCTTATCCGTCAAGTTTTGCAGCTATTCCCACATGGGGGTTTAACCCAAGATTTCTCTAACGTGGTTGATGTTGTAGTTGTTTAGTGTGCAATAATAATAGTCATTGTTTTAATTAATCGTTTATTGTTGTTGTTAGAAAGATAAAATATAAGGCCTGAATTCTTATCTTCGATATTGGAAAGCGTTCAAAGCATCACACCCGCCATGAATTTGATTACGCTGTTAGAGAAGACTGTATCAACTGGTAAGGAAATTAACACTCATGAAATTACTTTTTTTTTCTATTTTCTATCTTAATAACGCTACCGTTTTTAATTTCGTGAAAATCATAACCCTAATGTGTATTGAATTCATTTTATAGCTTATTATTCGTCCCATTTTCTTATATGATTCGTACATGTAAGAGAATTCGACGGAAATGTCATAATTCATTTATAAATACACTCCTTCTGTATAAAAATGGTTTAATTTATTGTCAGTCGACTGGATAATTTGGGATGGTGGACGTTTCTTGATATATTTTCTATTTTTTCTTTGTTCATTCTTTTTGTTCAGTTTATATGAAAACTATTAATTTAGTTGCTTGGTATGATATTAATATTAAAAATATATGTTTTTGTTTTGTTTTGTTTTTATTTTATTTTTTAATTGTAGTTTATTGGGAGTTGGAGTTCAGCGGAAGGATACTTTTTACTTATAAGATCACGCTCCTTTTAAAGTGAACACATTCCCAGTGTGCGTTACCACGTGTCACATACGATAATAGACAGGAGGAAGTAATATGAAGCATATTATAATTGAATAAATATTAGAGATCCTTAACAAATCAGAAATATATAGATTTCGGATACGTTTGCCTCGTCAAGTGTGTTTTTCTAATATAATGAAAAAATCAGATTTGAAAAGGCAAAGGTTGCCGAAATGAATTTATTTCTTATATATTAAGGTTCCCTTATAATTAACACACACACACACACACACACACACACACACACACATATATATATATATATATATATATATATGATTATAGAAGAAATATGGCTCTAACAAGGTTTCTATATCAACGAAATAAAAATTATATATATATATATGGACACAGAATGTGGTTAATTAAAGTCTGAAGAAGATATCAGAAAATCTCAAACACCTGCCGGCAATGTAAAATATTAACATCTTTTTTAAAACATAATCCGTTTTGCGTACCTTCTTATATATATATATATATATATATATATATATATATATATATATATATATATATATATATACTGTTTTTTTTTACAATGATATATATATATATATATATATATAACACACTATATATGTATACGTGTATATATACGTATATATATATATATATATATATATATATATATTATGTCGTGTATATATATATATATATATTGTAGAAAATAAATTCCTGTGTATTACAGAATGGCTGCTTCAAACACAACTGAGGACGCCTATTGATTGCCAAAAACTGAAAAGGGATATGCTAAACAGATGCAACGAAATACCATTATCTGCATTTCATTCCACGATAACATTTGTGTGTTATCTTATTCTCAAACTACTTTCATCTAATTCAGTTTCCCGCCTAAGAAACGTGGGCGCCCTCTCGTGGATAATAAAAGTGATAAAAACTGCTGCGAAGGTGGCAAACATTTA
>CM042165.1:79537152-79539652 GCA_023376005.1 Doryteuthis pealeii
CGTATCTTCGGATCTATTTCCATTTTTTCTTTAACACACACACACACACACACACACACACACATATATATATAATATATATATATATATATGTGTGTGTGTGTGTGTATGTGACTCTATGTGTGTGTGTGTGATGTGACTGTATGTGTGTGTGTGTTTGTGACTGTATGGGTATTTGTGTGTGTGTGTGTGTGTGTGTATGTGTGTGTGTGTATGTATGTACGTGTGTGTGTGTGTGTCTGATTGTATGAATGTGCGAGAGTGTATGTGAGTGTTTGTGTACACTCACAAACACAATCACACAAATATATTCTTAAAGGATATTTTAAATCAATAAATTAGTGGGAATATGTGTGTGTGTGTGTGTGTGTGTGTATGTGTGTGTGTGTATGTGAGAAAGAGAGAGAGAGTGCGTATGTGTGTGTGCGTATGTGTATGTGTGTGTGCGTACAGAAAGACGACCACACAAATACACAGGGAATATTGTAAAAGACGCTTGCAATCGATATCTGCCACTCAGTTTAATTAAAAACTTATTCCTCTAGAATGAATTCTTTTTACAGACAAAAAAATATAAAATTCATGTGATAATATAATTGGTACATTTCTTGTCATTTATAGTAACAATTACCTTTCCTAGACGCTCACTGTTTTTTTCTTTCTTTTTTTTTGTTTATTTATTTATTTTATTTTTGTTTTGGAATTTTTTGGGAGAGGGTTATTGACAATATTCATGATAAGACAAATATCGTTTTGTTTTGAATTTTTGTTTTTGGATTGTTTTTTTTAATTTTTTAATTTTTAAATTTATTTCTGTTTGTTTAAAAAAAACGAATGAAAAAAAGGGACTTTTAAATTTCTTTCTTTGTTTCGCTCAGCCAATTACCATTCTAATGCCAGGATAACAAACAATGTTTCAATTTTTGACCCCTAACTTATAGCAAAGATGTACATCAGCTAGTATACACATAAATATACAAGGTGTGTTATAAAAGTATCGAAATTGAAGCTGTATTTACAAAGATAGAAATGAAAAATGAATGGAACGTTATTTTTTTTTGAGAATACAAGGTGTGCCATAAAAGTGCCGAGTTTGAAGCTGTATTTACCAAGATAGAAATGAACAACGAATGGAACATTAATTATTTCGGAATACAAAATGTAACATTAAAGCGCCGAGTTTGAAGCTGTATTTACCAAGATAGAAATGAACAATGAATGGAACGATATTTTTTCAGAATACAAGGTGTGCCATAAACGTGCCGTGTTTGAAGCTGTATTTACCAAGATAGAAATGAACAATGAATGGAACGTTAATTTTGTTTCAGAATACAAGGTGAGTCAAAAAGTGCCGTGTTTAAAGTTGTATTTACAAAGATAGAAATAAAGAATGAATGGAACGTTATTTTTTTAGAATACAAGGTGTGACATAAAAGCGACGAATTTAAAGCTATATATACAAAATAGGAATGAAAAATGAATGGAACGTAATTTTTCTTAGAATACAAGGTGTGTCAAAAAGTTTTTACAAAATCTCGATACTTTTTTTTACACACCTCGTACATATACAAGCAATTTACATATGTAAACAATTCGTTTTGTTTCTTTTTTACTAAAAAAAAGTCCCGTAAAGAAACTTATAAAAATCTTCTGATATAATTATTCAGACTCTTATCTTTATAGAAAGAAATCGTTATCTATATGTTCATTTTTTTAAATTTATCTATTTTTTTCAGATTTCATGATTTAAGAAAAAAACTATTTCAAACATATTTTCATCAACAGATGTATAATTTCCGAAATTCTCGTGAAAATTTGACAATTAGTTGATTTTTCATAGAATTAAAAAAAAAAAACGGTAGTCATAATTTGTTTTTGGCTCCGTTAAATTTCAATTGATTTAACGGTGCAAAAAGGTAAACAATGTTTTCGTCCATAATTTTCATTAATTCCGTAAGCAGAATTTTTTTTTTAATCTTCAGGAGTTTTTTTTAATGTTTCTTCTTTTGAATGGTTCAAAAATGTTGAAGATAATATCAACCTTTATTCAAGTTTCATTGTGTTAAATATAAATCCAGTTACCAATTTGAAAATAATAATAGTATGTGTTTTTTTTTTATACCCCGTTTTTTTAATCGGTAAGAATTTCCGATTTGTCTTTGTTTACAACATTGAGAATAATATTTTAAAAAGAAAAAAACTTTTTTCGTACGTAAGACAAAAAAATGTTACATTGCAACTATTTTTTTCTTTTTGAGCCCTAAAAAAAGTAACAATCGAACTAAACATTATATTTCGCGTTTTAATTTAAATTTCGTTATTCTTCTTTCAAAAACGTTTTGAGTTCCACTGATTAAAAAATGGATATATTTAATCATACTTCATTCTAAGAAATATGAAAATAATAGTATGTGGGTATCCACTTTTTTAATCCTTTTTTTATCATTTTTTTTAATCGTTTGAGTGACTTTTTTCTAAAACTTTTTCGTGCGGAAGATAA
>CM042165.1:79557152-79559652 GCA_023376005.1 Doryteuthis pealeii
ACACGCGTCTCATGGTGTTCTTTTTTTTTTTAAACGCCACGCGGAAAGCCGTAATAGTCATTTAGCCGTTCATTCAATTTCATATTATATTATTTTTCATCTTATTTATACATTTATAATATATTATCATTGATATGTGTAAATGAAATGTAACATACTATGTATATTTATTACTATGAGGAACGTGTATTTAATTAATAATGATTTCCATGAATAAGTGTTTAACTGTCAAATGTGTTGACATGTTCCACATTGTGGTTGTTGTTCTTGTTGAGTAATAGGAGTCGTTAGTCTTGTATGACCCATGCGGAATCGAGACACGATGACTTGTTTCTTTCTAGACTTCCTTAAAGTTGGTCTCAGCGTCCAAAATTGTGTTCGATTGGGAAGAGTTTATTGTGGATGTTGTTTACTCCAGTGTTGTTGTCATTTTGTATGAATTAAAAGAAGTGTGTACAAAACGGGGTCTTAGTGTTTGTTCTTTCCGAATATAATTTTGGAATATTTTGATATATAATGTGTGTGCTGAAGTCCTCCACGTAAACTTAGTGCCCCTATAATTGTTTTCTTCCTCATCTTTTTTCCCTAGTTTTCGTTGTTTTTAATCACTTTATAAAACAGATGAGATGAAACAGACCACCGTTAGCATTATATTTTCCATTAAAGTTTTCTATTTTCTTCTATTTCTATACCTCACAGATAGATAGATAGATAGATAGATAGAAGATAGATAGATATAAAGTATAGATAGATAGCAACAGAATTGAAGATAGATATGAACAATATATATATATATATATATATATATATATATATATATATATATATATATATATATAATATATGAGTATAGATAAAAGGATATGAAAACACACAATATGCTGTTAAAGTGAAAACATTTTATATCATCATTCATAGCTAATATTGAACAATATTTCGATTATAAAAATCATCTTCAGGTTTGTTTATACTCAGCCTTATCAATAGCGGAGACGAAATAAATAATGAATTCAAAACGAAAAGAATAATTGCTGCAAAAACGATTTTGAATTCATATTATTTTCGTCGCCGCTATGATAAGGCTTGACAGTAATAACAGCTCTGAGATATTTTTATATATCGAAATATTCGTTCAATATATTAGCTATAGATATGCAGATAAATGTTTTCAACGTAACAGCATATTGTGGTTTTTCATAACTTTTCATCTATACTTATACCGTCGATCATCCTTTCCTCTTAACTTATACTATATATAATATATATATAATATATATATATATATATATATAATATATATATATATTATATTTATATATATATATATATATATAATATACATAACATACAAGGATTTATATATATATAATATTATGGGTTTAATATATCGTACTAATACTTTCATGCTTACTGCATATATATATATATAGTATATTATATATATAGATATATATATAAATATATAATATATATTATAATAACATACATACTACATAGGATATATATATATTAGATATTAATGGGTTTATATATGTTACTGATACTTTCATGCTTACGCAGTCATGAGACGAGATAGATATATATAAATAGATAGATAGATGATAGAACAAATATTGAGAGATAGGTATGAACAATAAGATTGATAGGTAGATAGAGAGAGATAGATAGAATAGATAGATAGATATGAAAAGAGATTGATAGAACAAAATGAGGGGTAGATATGCACAGATAATATATATATAATATATATATAATATATTATATATATATATAAGTTAGATATAGTAAGATAGATACGATAGAGTAGAATAGATATGTAAAATAGATAGATAGGAACAAAATTGATTGCAAAGTATGAACAAGATAGATAGATAGATAGATAGATAGATTGTTGATTGTAGTATCGGTTACGACTTCTTTGCTAGATAGACAGATGACGTCGATAAATGATCATCTTTTAAAACCGAATCAGATACAAAAATTCCTCATGTAAAAATCCCCTGAAGATGACATATCGTATCACGGTTCATATACAGAATCTATTTGCATTCTTTGTTGATGCTAACACAAACATATTGCAAAACATTACACACATACAAAACACATACAAACACACACACACCGCGCGCTCGTGCGCGCAAACACAAACGCATGCGCGCACATTCACTCACACTCACACAAACGCACACGCTCACAAACAGACACACATATACGTGTGGCATTCACTCCCACATACACATTTACAAACATACGTACGCACCGCACGTACATATGCACTCATAACACAACGAAATACACACTCACACCCACACACTACGCATGCACTTATCCCATATACAAACACAAAACACAACCAACCGCTACATACACACTAACTTACGTACCACACACACGCATGAATTAGAATCCATACACCGTACACATTTACATACACACACACTCACCCACTCTCAGAAAACACTAACTCACACAGATACTCATTCACACACAAACTCACTAC
>CM042165.1:79564652-79574652 GCA_023376005.1 Doryteuthis pealeii
ATCCATCGTGTAGGTAGTCTGCGAAATGGACACATGTGCGTCTATAAAGGCACATGTTCTATGTAATACTGGTATGGATTTCAAGATATTCATGGTGAAAAACTAAAAAATGGTCGGAGTTTGAGTTTTTAATAGGTTTGTATACTAGCCTTATACATGCTGGTTTTAATTAGGTTTCTTATGAATCACCGACGAGTTATAATATATAAACTATGGGAATAGAGGCGGATTCTTCAATATTATGGGACAGACATTTTCTGCTGAAGAAGTATATGTTTTGCGAAAAGTATATACATCATTTAGTATAATATATATATATATATATATATATAGTATATAATATATATATATAACATACATAAATATATACATATAATATATATATATAATATATATAATATATATATATCGTGTGTTTTCACATGTAAGCATTTGATATATATATATTTCATATATTATATAGTATATATATATATATAGCATAACTGTCATATATATATATGTGTATATATATATATATTATATATTATTATATATATATTATATCATATATGTGTGTATGTGTGTGTGTGTGTGTATGTATTATTCTAATATAAACTATATAATTGGTGATTGGCCAGTTCTTCACAGAAGAAGGCCGCCATATATATGAATATATGAGTATAAATGTTTTGTATATATTATATAATATACTATATATAGTATATTATATATATATATAATATAATACTATAGTATATTCCAATTTAACTATACAAATGGTTAGACAGACTTTTCATTTTGTATTAGTTAATTGAAATAGATAAATAAATAAATACAGCCTTCTTACAGAGTAATTGAGCCCTCTATACATCTTTTTCTCCAATAGATAATAAAAACTTAACCTATATATATATATATATATAGTATATATAATATATATTATATGAATGAACGTACAGGATACCCCGTGACTGGATGAAAAGGGCTAGTTTCAAGAGTTCCGTGATGCTCCGAATACGACACAGAGGTTCCCGAGACCGAAAAGAAGGGTTCCCGAGTCCGGACCAATAAATACCTGAAGAAGGCCGAGGGCAACATCGACCGAGATGTTGTAAGATAAGACAATTAAGACGAGGACAAGTAGTCCGAATACCGCAGATAATTCCTAATCAATACAACCCNTGATTCTGCACAGTTTTCTTAAAGTCTGTCAAGGGCAATGCAAAGTTATTCCATTGTAGGTTCTTATCTAGCTCTTCTGCTATTTCTGAGTTTGTTGGCCTAATGAAGTAGACAGTTATATGCATAAGACACAGTGTTGTCGGCTGGCCGTAAGAGTTCTGAGTAATGTTAACAGCCGATTCCAAGTTTTTATCGTTCGATCTTTTATGATTCTTCTCCTGAGGCCTCAGGATTTCACGAGGAGCGATTTCTGCCGATGTGATGGTCCAAGCCGCCTTTTTCTATGCGTCGTACGTCGCCTTGATATTACCCCAGACCAGCAGTGACATTGACATGTTTCTCCCAAACTACGATTCATAGTCACAGGCAGGCGCCTGCCAACCTCAGGGGCACAGCAACACAACTTTTACATAGTCTTTGAAGAACTGATTGCAATGCAATTGTATATATAGAATGCTCCAGGCTGATACGCTGTCACCTTAATTTACTGTTGAAAGGAGAAAGAATAACAGGGCGTCCAACTAAAGATTTTTGACTTGTGATATAGAACGCTCGAACGGTCCAATTGATCCCTTTACTACCGCGGTCAAGAGGTCAACATGTAAGAGTTATCGGCACAGATTATTCAACAATCCTCTGTCGCTCCGAATCAAAATGTGGCATAAGTACTCTCTCACTCTCGCTCTCGCGCGTCTCTTTGACAGCGGTGCTATATTTACGCAGCTATTGATTCGGGGGGATTCGGATCTATGACCTATAGAACCCCCTTTGGCGAATCCCCTTCGATTCATAAGGACATTTTTTTCATTTACCCACACGTAAGCACCGGCATTGTTTGTTCCAGAGCGATTTTTAGAGTTTTTTTTATATTAAAAAAAAAACTCGAGGAGGAATGATCATTTAGTGACAGGTGTCAGTGGAGAGAAGAAAGGAAGCAGAGAGTAGAGAAACGAAAGAACGAAGGATAGACGGAAAGAAAGAATGGGAAACCAAAAGTATAAGGAGGAGATAGGAAAAGTGTTAGGAAGAGAAAGGAGGAGTGAGGAGGAGGAAAATTAGGGAGTACTACACGCGAGGCAAAGAAGAGACGAGAAAAACAGCCACAAAAGAAGAGAGATATATTTTATCTATCCTATATTCATGTATTATGTAAATTTTGTAGTAGTTAAAGATGGCTGGGATTAAATAGGCGGGATGAAGATACATATAGATTCTCTCAATTTTTTTAGATGAGGTTTGTAATTTTGTATTATTGTAATTATCAGACAATTGTGCATCGGTCTTTTTACTTGTCCAATTGGACCATGGCTAGTGGATAAGGTAGTCAGGTGAAAGACAGTTTAAGTGACAGTTCACTCTCTAGATTGGGGTGTTCATTTGCTGATAAAGGGAGCAGTAAACATAGAATATAATTAACATAGCTTAACGCCCTCACACGCAGCTATGGTTAGCGGAATGAGAACAAGATACCCATCGGGATTGAATAAAGGGGTTAGGCTTTAAGTTCGGTGGATGGCTCGATTACGAAACAGAAGGTTCCCGAGTCGAAAAGCAAGGTTCCCAAGTGTCGAAGAAGGGGTTCCGGAGTCCGAAGAGAAATACACGAAGAAGGCTGGAGGGCATATGCCGAAACGTTGTACCAGATAACAATGAAAGATGAGGACAATAGGTCCGAATAACGCAGATAGATATAATCGTCTTTATTGTATCTAAGCAAGTTTCGCGATGTGGCCTCGCTGTCGTTGTTTTTCGATGGGCGGGATGTTTCTTGGTCGGATTCCGCGGAGATATAGACATATGCGGCTCCGAACTTTACGGGGAACATGGTGCGCGGTCGGACGAGTGCAGGTGAGCGATGTCAATGCCTCCCCTCACAGGTCAGGGGCGTGGAGGCTTGCGACGAGGAACGGTTCGAATTTATTTAATATGGAGAGTGGCTGTCTCTCATCCATTAACCATGACAGGAATAAGTGTTGAGCTCTGCCTCTACTCCTATTCATATTATTATTGCCGTTGGCCGAGTCTCGACACAGCAACCAGAGATGAATTGACACTTAGATGTTCAACATAACACCTATATTCGTTGTGGCATGCAATGAAGACGAGGATTGGGTTTATATTGCAGCGCTGAGGCGCCTTGTCGGGTATACCGAAAGGATCGGCAATTTTTGTTCATCTCCCACTGAGCTTCGGGCTTGTGGGGTGGCCAAGTTAAAAGAGGCTTGTGCCCAGCCATACAAGTGGGGGTATGAGGCAAAATACGGCAAGGAAGACGAGGCACTGTCCGAATATCCAAAGTTATCATTTAAATCTTGCGCAGCTCTTCGAGCACCACTCTCTCTCTCTTGACTATGTCAACAGTAAGTAAAGTCAAGTGCGTCGCCGCGTTGCTAAAAAGTCAGTATCAGCCAATCAAGCGCGGGAGTCTATCCTTTTCACTAGGCGCAGAGAATGAGATTGTTTTTTGGGGGGCGGTCTGCGTATAGCGACACACCTTAGCATGCAGCTGCTTAATTTATACCGCACCCAATCTGTGCTAACTCATACGCTGCGCGGCGAGGCCGACATCGAATAGGAAGTTGTGGTTTTTAGCCGAAGCTTCCAACTCCGAGCTACCCTACCGGTCCTAGTGGCCAGATTCAATTACTCGTCCCGTTGGAAAGTTATCATGTTTTTTTGCGTTGAATCAGGAGTTTACTCGCAATCAGCCTCACAGAAACCTAACTTAGATTTATTTTCTCTTCAAATCAGGGAAGGTATTAATGAAGTGTTAGTGATACTCAGAAGTGCATAAGGAATTATCACATTACGGAATATTTTATATTATGGAATGTATATGATTGTAACCCACGAAAAGCAATCGCTAGCGTATTTTGACGAGACGTAATACCATTTATAATGCTGCTAAATTTAGAGGGAAGATAGTGATCTACCAATGATCACCTCGCTTTCGGGGTGTGTCGGTGTCCCTCTTATCCTTATCTATATACAATTATCCTATATATCTATCTATAATCTTATCTAATATGCATGCTTGCTGGTTTCAATCTGTCCATAATTGTGTGTATTCGGGGTGGTGTGGCTTACATGGTACGAGTTCGATATAGGCGGTTGGAGAAGGTGTGATTGTGGTTGGGTGGCGGCGCTGGCGTCGCGTGAGTCGTAGGTGTGAATGAGGTCCACTCACTCGTCTTATCATCTTCTTCTATTCTATCCATGCTATTCATCTATTCCTCTATTTAATCATATATATATATATTAGATATAGGTATAGGTTTGAACTTGGTTATATATATTAATAAGTCTGTGGTTGATTGGTGTAAGGTGGGTATATGATATGTAGTTGGTGTTATGTGTGATATGTGATATTTAGCGTGGATTATGGTGGTGGGTGATGTGTGTAGATGTACGTGTATAAGTTATGTTGGTATGTGCATGGGTATTTGAGTGGAGTTCTATCTGTCTATTGTTTAATTTATGGTCTGTTTATATAATATTGGGTCTACTTTTATTTATGTGTATAAGTCTGATTCTATCTATCTATCTATCTATCTACTCACACTTCTGATTATTTATCATATTCGGATATCTCAAGGTCTATAGCACCTACTCACTCTCTCTATTAGTCTGTTGGGCTATATAGTCAGGCTAACTTAGTTAGGCTGCTATTCTATGTTTTATAGATATAGCGCGTATCTTATGTATTTATATCTATTGTATGTATATTATATATGCTAGTCTAATCTACTAGTGTATGGGATATGTTAACTGAAAAATACGTCATACTCTAGGGCAGCATGTGATTGTAATCACGAAAAAATGGGAATATCATGGGGATCACTCTTTTTTATCAGGGCAATATTAAGTTACTACCTAACAGGCAAACTCGGATAATGCATACGATCGCTAATGTTTGTGCATCGCTGTACCCACGTATAAAAGTTTAACCTTCAGCAAGTCGAACTTAAATTCTATCTTGACGATTCGTTGATCCTAGGGTTTCATTGGTGAAGCAGGGGTCATGGTGATCCTGCTGGTGCTTTATCTCTAATCTTCTTCCGAAGTAAGAAAACGGCAAGATACGCACACTCCAGTTTGAAGCACTCGCATCACCGAGATTTCCCTGAAATCCAGCCGTGTGTCTCGAATTTAATTTGGTACTATGACATGTTATATATGGTCGGAAGATCTGTGTTGCTTCAATTTCAGAAGGATGGTGGAAGGAAGGAAAGAAAGGAAGAGTCTTTACTTGCAAAATAATGTTTAGAATGCTGGGCCTTTGAACTGACCTTCAGAATTAATGGGATGTTATGAGGGTATGGAGTTGTACTCATAATTATTAAGGTTAATTATTATTTAAGGTAATTATTATTGTGATATGGTTTGTTATTGTTGGTTGGGTGCTGAAGCTTTTAAGAGGATGCTGAATGTGTGGGTAGTGATTAAGAGTTAATATTTTTTATTCTATTCCTCTGCGTAGCGCTGTGAGCATCTTAGCGATGCATGTTGCTTGTGGGAATAGGATGGGCTACTGCGGATTAGGTGACTATCTTTTTACACGCACTTCTCTACAAACACACAATTTTTAAATATCCGCACACACAATGTGTTTGCCTTGAGAATGAGAATTGTGAGAGATATTCAGGAAACACCCAAAGTAAGTGGTTATGGGGTAAAGAATTATGCTTATGAAGATTGTGTTGGCGCCAGTCCTGCAAGTGGAGAGACTTGGCATTTTTTATATCAGAGTTTGTACATAGAGAGCAGGCTTCTCTTAGTAGAAATCTAAAAAATTATTATCTGCGATTTCTGGCAGATTAGGCTTGATAATTTGTATTATTTGTATTATTCGGACTATTGTCACTCATCTTCTCACTTGTTATATACACACGTTTTCGGGCCGACGATGGTCAACAGGGTGTTCTTCGGCGAAAGCTACCTGAAAAGGGCTACGCGGAAATTCTGACGACAACTGTGTAATATAACTACTCGCACGACTCGCAACACTGTCCGCCATAATCTAAATTATACAAATTTGAAAATAAATGAAAATTTGCAAAAAGTTACGACAAAAATAAAAATAAAATAAAGACTAACTAATCAACAATTTTTCCAGTTAGGAGGCGCAACTGCGAGTTCATATTATCCACAGGTAAAAAAAAGACGGAGGGCACTCGACGAAACCGTTGTGTATGTCATGAAGATGGAGCAATAATCGACAATCTAATATAAGGTAGTGTCGGAGTGACTTAAAGTCGGTGTCAGCCAGACGTGAGGGAGTTATCCCTTTTCACTAGCGCTAGACGAGAAAATTGTTTGGGTCTGCGGTGAGGCGCACACCTACCACCAGTCACACTTTACGGCACAGATCCCTGTGATACTAATACGCAACCCCCACACCCCCCCTGCATTTCGCGTAGAAGGGTTATCGAGGAAACTTGTAGTTCTAGACGGAAAAATAATACATATTTGAAAATGGATAATAAAAATAGAAAAAATAGAAAAAATTTAAGAAAATAAGGACAAAAATACACATAAGAACTAAACGCTATAAAGTCAGGAAGGGACACAGTTATCTTATCCACAGTAAAAAAACAAAGAGAGAAAAAAATGCATTGTATTGGAGCAGAGCCCAAAATGATTACAGAAAGTTGTTAGCGTCAGGCTAGAGGTAAGAACATTAAGACCCGATTCTTTAGAACGTTTTGCGCGTGGAGGCGAGGGGGGGAATAAAAGGCTTGTCGTCTTCTCTCCTTTGCGGATCCTGCTAAAATATGATACGCTCCGATTTGTAAGTGAATTTATTATCATCTTCCCATTAAATTGATACATTCGAATGGACAATTTCGTGGAGGCTGCATATATTTGTTTCTTTTCGAACAGTAACTGTCACTATGATGTAGTGCAGTCTCAATGACCGGTTATAAAAATAGTAGTTCTGAGTAGCAGCGGCAGATCGCAGAAATATCTGTTTAATAAGAACCGCTTCACTGACAAGTTAGAGTGTATATATAGTATCGTCCACCATATATATAATATACTATATATATACTATAATTATATATACCACACACAACACACATATACTATATGTTACTCTCTAAACCGTACCGTATCTTAACACACACACAACACAACATAGCATATATATATATTTTTTTCAGGAAACCTCATGTAGTATACATGGGTAGCGCAAGCTAGATTAAGCAGACAATGTTGTTAGTGGAGATTCGATTCTCACTGGGTAACCCTTATCTTATGGCCTTGGTGCCGCATATAAGTTTACGCTTAGGTAATAAACTATACTATAATATACTGTGTGTATAATTAATATACTATATAATATATAATATACTACTACAAAATATTATATACTATATATTGCTGTGTGTATATATTATCATATAATATAATATATATAACTACTATATATATATATATATAACTATA
Organism: Doryteuthis pealeii; assembly: GCA_023376005.1. Taxonomy (NCBI): domain Eukaryota; kingdom Metazoa; phylum Mollusca; class Cephalopoda; order Myopsida; family Loliginidae; genus Doryteuthis; species Doryteuthis pealeii. Next base: position 79,572,267 of record CM042165.1, read on the forward strand.
TATAATTACCCTACTGCGTTATGTATCCATTCAGTGGAGATACTATCAATGAGCTATCGGGTAGTATTCCTCGCTGCTGTGCTCCCCAACCAAAGCAACTAACTGCTCCCACCACACACCAACAAACACAGCAACACATACATATCGACGGCGCCAAGACTCGCCTCGACGCGGCGCCGCATCACCAGCAAGCACCACCAAATGAAAGGTGAAGGCGGAGGTATCCCGCTCAGCCGTTACTTCTAAGACAGCATCACAAACTGCGATTTACACGGAAGAAAAGTTTGTGATCTGACGCACCTAGCAAGGTGCGTGCGTGGCGTGCGTGCGAGGCGTGCTGAGTGGTGCATGTTGTGTACACACCAGGGAAATCTATCTTACCTGTTAATACTATCGACTTGTGCAACTATACTAACAAGAAATAATACTACACAATAACAACACAGTACTCACGCACTATACTACAACTACAACTAACGACTACTAAGTTTACAATGTACTACATTTACGTTAACTTGCGTTTTACTCAAAGCTGGATATGATGCCCTGTAAGTACTAGCCTAACATAACGAACGTAATTATATAACTACTAGCCCTACCACTTACTAGTATACCATATATATAATATATATAGCTATACCTATATATATTATATACTATATATATGTATAATCTTTATCTGTGTTTTTTTTTCGTTTTTGTCAAGTGTTATTTTTTGTTGATACAAAAGTGTAGTATGAACTGATGTTATGGTCTTGTTTCGTGTGTAAGATATGTTAATGAGTGTGTCGGATCTGGATGTCCAATTGTGGGTGCCAGTTCTATTACTCTGTTTTTAAATTTATTATTATGTAATATAAAAATGTTGGAGGGAGAATGACCTTGGTCGATTATGTGTACTAGATTGCATATAATTTCCCGTTTTTAAGCAGAACGTGACTTCATTAACGACGTGCGTGCTTGTATACCGAGTACCTTTTTGAAAACTGGTGACGGCATTGTAAGGGGGGGGGTTACAATGTCAGGGACTGTGTGTGGAAACACAGCTTCAAAACGCCTCAGTATTTTTTTTAATACGAAAAAAGACAAAAAGGAAAAAAAAAGACCAAGATATGAAATAATAGAATATAAATGATCTGCACCTTTTATAGTTATTCTATTTTCCGTCACTCTCTTTTACATTGTTGCCTTTGTTTGTTGATGTATGGAATCCTTAAGGACAAGGAAACGTAGCGATTAGATTATTTCGCCTTGTTGAGCTTAGGCGATCTTTCGCAACGCACTATGTTCGTCGGCGCATGACGGGGTTTGCTAAGAGTGGGGAAACTCTCAATGCTTAAAGGGAACGCTTCATCCGCACACAACGCTGCGACAGATAGACTATCATAATGCATGCTTAACATACTATATTAGTCTATTGTTTGCTTAGAATGGGTATTTAACCTTTCCTTAGGGTTATTTAATTGCAATATCCTCGTAGAAAAAACAGGGTGTGTTGTACTGTTTTACATTACGTGAGGAATAGAGGGTTTTCAATAATTTCCATGCGTTTTTAGTCGCGGAAGTGTATAGTATTAGCACGACTGGGGGTTCCGGAACTCGATTACTACAGATGTCACAGTCCATACGATAGCAATAACACGGAAGCACCATGTTCACGTGGATGGATGAGGTTTGCTTATATCAAGTTTTGTCAGAAAAGGATACAGAGTAAATGAAATAAAAAACATAAAAACGGACACACGAACACAGCACAAACAACATATACATACAATACAACATACATCATGACACACAGCCATACAAATACACACACACAATATATAAATATTATGATGTATACATATATATATACATAGTATATATATATGATATATATATATATATATTACAAAAGGGGTAATTAAAAATATACTCTGCTTTGATTCCATTTTATATTAGACATTAAATATATATTATATATATATATATATATTTATATTATATATATTATAATATTGGCAATATATATATTATGTAGCTATAATTTGTTTGTATACGCACCCACACAATCCCACACATATATTTACATATTTTACAAGTATCTAAATCTATATATATTTTTCTAGTGCGAGCGCAAAATAAAGACAAACAGCATAGACGAAAAAGATATATACAGAGAGTTTCATATATTAATAACACATGTAAATATATTGTATAGATAAATAAATGCACAGACATTCACAAAATATGCACACATAGACATACACAACATGTATATGAATATAATAATATATATATATATATATATATAATATAATATATATATATATATAGATACACAACATGTTATACTGTACACGTACGGAAGGCTGAATAATATACATAAATATATTGGTTTATTGGT
>CM042165.1:79589845-79597345 GCA_023376005.1 Doryteuthis pealeii
ATGAACATACACCACACACACCACACACACATACAGAACATGTTGGTGGCCGATGGCGTGTGCTTGTTGTGTGTGTTGTGTGTCGCTTCGTTGGTGGTGTGGTGTGTTTGTTTGTGTGTGTTTTGCTGTAATTTTTTTGACATACGATAAAGATCATCAATGGTTTCCCTTGTATTTAAATATTTTTTTCTAAAAATATTCATATAAAATGCATATTTCCTGGCGAAAGTTTTTTCAATTTGTTGCTTTCTTAACGTAGCTGATGTCTGGCTAATTGCAACTGATTATTTAAATGATATCCCATTAAGATCATTTCCCGCCATCATTCACAATTTTAACAACATGGCGGGTTACTTATTTGATGCCGTCACCAATAATATTTATTTTTATTTCTGTTGTTACTTACAGCAGCGCATCAAATTTTTTGATTCTTTTGCCCGTTAAAGCGCGACTGACGTTAATGATATCGTCGTAGGAAATGGACAAGGTTGAATCAAGTCCGAAACCGTGTACGCATGTTATCGTTTCATTTGTGTTAATGCCTTTGAGGAAACGTTTATGAATACTTCTCTCCCACCTCACTCAGCTCATGGAGATAAACAAGTGGACAGAATGGACATTTAGCAAGCTGATCTAAGAGAAGAATATTTTTTAAGATGATCAATATAATTGTATAAGTCAACACAGGGTCGTTTTCCTTTTTTACGGTCCATGTACCCAGTCAACATCTCACAGGTTTCGATCATAGTTCAACATTTCACAACTTCTAGTTGCTCCTGAAGATTGCCTAAGGGAATAACCGTTGGTCCAAACAACCGCCTAAGGGATTTTATGGATGATGAGGATGTGGATATAAAGACGGTTACTTCCAGCTCGTTATTATTGATTAGGACATCCGTTTTTTTGTATCTTTCCATGGTGAATTATTTATTATTGTGGTAAATTATTCACTGGTCACCATTCATTGGTCATAAACATGAAAGACTTGTTCATATTTGTTTTATCACGACAGTCGTCGATGAATTTATTTTCAACTATTACTCTTAAAAAATTTATGATTTCATATTTCTGGTACCATAAATTATACTCCATAACTAGACTATCTTGGTAAATGATCATTAGTTCACGTTGAACAATTTTTGTTTCAATAATTAAAATAATAATAAATATAATAATAATAATAATAAAATAATAATAATAATAATAAATTTGTTTGTACTACAGTTATAATTTCTAGCTTCATATAATGACACATTGAAGGCTATATCTACCATCAAATGCAGGTCTAGTGTATACCTAGACCCCACTTTTTTGCTAGGGTAGTTACCCCACCACAGAAGGGGTCCTTGGTGGATTACCCTGCTCTGCAGAGATACGTCACTATTCTAAGGATGAAATTTTTCAGGAATCTGCTAATTAGCATCCATTTAATATTTTAAAACACAGGAAATCATGAAACAGATGTTTGAGTAAAATAATAAAAGTCTTCAAAATATCGTACTATCTCGAATAAACAGACGATTATTGAGTAGACAACATTTCGTGCTCTCTAATCAACATACCTTCAGTGCTCACACTAGATATTCCGTCAATCACAAATCAGATTTTAAGACTTCAGAAATCTAAACACCAGAAAGAGTATTGAAATATATATGGTACTGTTGAAAATGATTTCTTACAATTGCAGTTACTACAAAGTTAATGTGATGTCATGTTTCTCAATCAAGAATACAAAGAATCGGTTCAATGTTGGAAGATATTTTTGTTTATGAATTAATGTTTTTTCTTCAGAGTTAAATAAACAATAGAACCAATGCACGGCACTTTGTATTTCAACCATTTTGTGGGCTATTTCTTCGATAATCTTGCACAGAAAAGCCCTCTCTTGATGAGGAAACATTAAAGTTGGGTCAGGTAAAGTCTGTTTTCTTAACGAGATCTCGTGGCAAGTAAATTGCTGCCCATGAAGGACCGACCAAGAATAATGAATGGGACTTTTGCATGAATCTTCTATTAAAAGGGGATTTGTTCAACCTGGGAATTATTGGCACACAAAAGAATCAGGTTCTTCACTAGGTATTAAACTGATGCAAAATGTGTTAATGTAATTTTCAGTTTTTCTTACGTAGAAATTGCCTAGCGCTGAAGAGGGAATTTACACGGAACAGCTGAATTCATTTGCGGGTCGATGTTACGGGATTGGATGCAAAAAGTCACTACCGGTTCTAAAAAATAAAGGCTGTGAAGTGAAAACGGGTGTGTGGTATTTAAGGGAATTATATTCCACAAATTAGTTCAAAATATTTCAGTAACCAACATGAATATAGTTTATTTCTTTTTATTCTCTGCGCTTTTTTTTTTTTTTTATTCAAAGCAGCTTAATTTTTCTATAGAAAATGTGGGACTTTTGCACACCCCTGTTATTTTTTGATTAAACTTTTATAATGAGATTTTATCACGTAATCATTAATTTATGTTACCGTCGTAATACTCAGGACGCATAAAATGACCACTCCTAGCCAATATCTGTATGTCATTTCAGAGAATACACGCAAGACGGCAATAAATCTTAGAAATAACAATTTTTCTAGGTCCATTTTCTAAATATGTTTATTTTTTGCAGGTATGAATTCGCACTTGAAATTGATTTTAATCACCTATATTATCGATATAACAGAGATAATTATGAAATATTAATTTAAGATTTCTTCGTTCCTCCCTAAAATAGGTAATATAAATATTTCGATATGAAGTTGTTAACAACGGTACCCAATGCACTCCAAGGATTGTTACTAAAATTCCTGTGAATCATCTGATTTAGGTATTTAACATTGTATGTCACCAGTGCACAAGCAAAAAACTCACAGTCGAGTGATTTTTAATAAACAAAACATTTTAAAAAGGCTTTATAAGTTATAGATTAAAAATTTCTAGTTTAATTTGTTAAGTGATGATAATTTGTGGTGTTTTCATTTGCACCTGACGTCATTTTTTTAACCAATCAAATTTCTCGATTAACTTGATAATTAGGAATACTTCGTGTGGATTGATGTGTTTAACAGGAATAAATTAAGGTTCACAGGGCGCCAACTAAATTTTTATATAAGGTGTTATATACGAGGTCATTAAAAAAGGTCTTTTGATTTTTTTAATTTTTTTAATATAAATTTATATGAGTGTATACAAGCTAAGTAACTTGTATCATAAGTCTGATACCTAGACAACAGTCTATACATTTTTATTCAGCTGTATTTTAGTTATTTAGGGCGAAATGAAATTGAACAATTGCGCACTTTATTTAATCTTACAATTATTATAATTTATAATTTAAATGAAACACAAAGTAGAAATATATTGTAAACCATGTCTACACGTCTGAATACTGTTTTAGAGGTTCTTAGACATTTGTCAATACAATGTTTTAATTTAAAATATAATTATGGTTGTTTCGTCATTTTTAAGGAATGTTTTTGTTGTGTTGCAAGAAATACAATGGCTCAGCTTCATGAAAACGGAGTTTCAGGGTGCTTAGGACAATGACAATTCTGATGCGAATAAGTGTGTGAAATGCCAAGTAGGAGGGGTATTTTTGAAAGAAATTAACTTTCATTATGTTAATTTCTGTCTTCAAGTATCGATGCGTTTTTAACATAGCCTCGGATAATATGGACTATTGGCGAATACCTTTGAGAAAGAAACGACTGTATCTTTTTCCCCTCTTCCATCTATATGGATAATAGTTGGGCAGACTGGGTCTTCAGCCTTTGACACGACAACTGTTGTAGGAAATGGAATTTCACCACCTGTACCTCGCTTAAAAAAATGTTTGTTGTTGATTCTGTCCGTGTCGGGGAAGGGAGGTTGGGACATGTAAATACATTAAAAGTGAATATTATTTAAATCGTGAATTTAATCTGAACTCATAAAAAAAAAACATCAACAATTGGTACTCTTGTATTTTCTATCGGCATTTGAAAACTGATAATTCTTTAAAGACGTCTAAATTGTGTTGAACGTTAGCCTTTTCTTAGTCTTGTTAGGGAATTTTTTCTTTCTTTTCCTTTCTCGGTTTTGGTTTTGCTCAATTATCTATCTATTTAATGGATAATTAACTTTATGGAATTCGCTGTCCCATCTCCACGCTTGTTCGGCTTTCATGCTATTTTGCCGATTAATTTTACTCAACTGAAAGCCTAGAAAAGCTCACAAAGGCTTTAGGTTATTATTCTTTCTACAAGACGTCTGATTGATTGATTACAATTTATTCTGTTTATTGAAAGAAGGGGGAATTTGAAAAAAATCAAAGCGCTTTTTGTGTCACCTTTCCCAGGAATAAAGAGGAGTAGCTTAGCGATGTTTGCTGTAATAGTCCCATTTTCCCTGGTCGTCGGATACTGCGGCTACATAATGTAAATAAGGGTTTTCAAGTAGAATAACATCTGCTTCAATCTGTGTTTTCGTGCCGAAGCGTTCGACTCCGATCCGTGCACAATGGTTCGTTGTACTTATTGTATTTTTTCAATCTTGATCAGTAAGGAAAAATCTGCTAAATGAGTGCAAATACAAGACAATACACTTTTAAAGAATTATGCAATATAACTTTCTAACCGATCTTCTGACTGGGCTCTTTAATTGTAAACTGGGGATTGACAATTGGTCTTGAGGAAAACTCTAAATTCCAACCATCTGTTCTTGCTGAAAAAAAACTGACTTCATTTATACACTGTCGTGGTTGGACAAAGCATGAATAAACATCATAAATCCCATGATCTGCTGAAATTTAGTTCGGATCGACACTGGAGTCCTTCGATTTGGTTTCACCCGATTTAACAGACTGTGAATGTGTTTAAAAACCTAATGTTGCAAAATAAAAAACAGATGTACTACATCACACGATACGCGAAGATCCACCTCGTCTCTCACTCGTGCCCTGTCTCATGATGAAATCTCGGTGCTTATGTTTTCACGTCAAAACCTATGCAACGATAGTGGTAACACGCACCTACCAGGATTCCGGGTATGCAAAACCGCGAAGTATCGGGCGATCACACATTTTTTTCAGATTGTAAAGAAAATGGTAAAAATATTCATATTCTGGGTGTGATAACTCGTGTGACTAAGATATCAATTATATATTAGAGGGGGTGTGTGGGTTGGTGTGTATGTGTGTGACACTCACATTTACTAACAGCTGAGAGTAAAATTCTGGAGCAAAGATGGGGTGTGTCGTTTTTAGCTGAACTGTGTTTTAAAAATGGGGTCTTCCATTACCTACAATTCGTCGATCTTTAGTCTTCCATCTCCCAACCATAAAAGGGCACCCAGCTTTATGGTTGAATGACAGAATTGTTCCTTTTTAATAATTGTAACTGTAAATAAGAATTGAGGCATGACTAGACGTATGCAGATCTAATAGAATAACAGGTTGGCTACATCGTTTGAAATCACTGGAAATGAACCGAAATTATTCTTTATTGTACTAACTATATTCACTTTGATGAAATATGCAGATATTAATGTGTACGTGAAATCGTGGTGGTGTATTATAACAATTATGTTGTCGTAAGACTTTAATGGACCAAAAGTAGCGTTGCTGTGATGAAGATGATGAACAGGTTAGTTGTGCTTACTAAAAATATCATTCACCATATAATATTCGCGTTGTTGTTTCTTTTATAGATTGTCGTTAAAAGGAGTGTAAAATGAATCCATGAATTATTTTACTTCAAGATAAAAAAATTCCAGATCTGCTCAGACCAAATTCGTTTTAGTTATGATGCGGAATTTGTGATGAGGATATTTTCCACCAACTTATCTTAAAAAGTAATTCCCAATTTTTTATTCATCTCAGCTCCTTTTTTTTTGGTTTTGTTAGTTTTCTGAGTCAATCGATTTTGGCGTTGGTCTTGCTCCTCATGAGCGTGCTGTCGAGCATTTAAGTCGAACCCATATTTCCCATGTGAGCGATGCATAACGACTGCAGAATACGAGATTCGCGTGTTGTTGGCCTCTCTAAAATTAAATATCCGAGCCGAGCGTGCGTCAATCTGTCTGATCTTAGTTTGCTTTGGAAAATTTGGTGAAATCATAAATAAGATCTCAGAAGACGAGTTTTCGGTACACAATCAGTGTAGTGAGAACTTCTCCGTTCGATGTGCGTGTGTTGTTTTTTTACTAATAGATGAGAAATGCGTAATAAGGCAATACATATCTGGGTGTAATTGATAAAAATTATGATTGAGAGTTCGTGTTTAGCTCAGTCGTAGGAGCACCGCATACCGTAGTTGAATTATAAGCTGAGAGTTTCAGCTATATTGTCTGATTACCATCTGACACCTATACATAACGTATCAGGTCTCGCTAGCTACACGTTTTATGATAGCACAGATTGTGTAATCTGATTGTGCAGTAAAGTATATATCTGGTAGGTGTGGCGCACACCTCTAAACAAAATAAATAATCCCACTGTCTTTGCTAGTGAAAAGGCATAGACGCCCTCGATGCCCGGTAAAATCTCACTGATAGCTGTCCACTTGACAATATCGATCTACATCCCAAATACTGAAAACTTATCATATAGAGTATATATAAAAGGGGCAGTTGTGTGGTATGTATGTCCGGAGGGAAAACTATTGAAAATAGTAAATCTATAATGACAATAATATATATTACACATTCACTATCTATCTCTTCTTGTCTTTTTGAGAAAAAATAATTAAAAAATAAAATGTAAAATAATATTTTAATTCTAATAATGATTTTTAATTGTTAGTATTTGAATAAGCGACAGGAATGTTTCTTTCGAGTGTCTATCTAACGCAAGTCTATATAGATCATATTCCATTCTATATGATTCAAATCGCGATTCAACAATAATGGATCTGCGATCTACCTTTTTTACATCCCGCTACCCAAGGCTACACCGGGGTAGCCACTTCAGTTGAATTATATTATATAATACTACTCAGAGGGATCTGGGTCTTTTTTGTCAGTAATGGCAATTTATGGATATATGACTCTCACAATGATCTCCTGGAATTAGATCGCTCAGAATCGAGAGGTATCAATATATGTATTCCAACTTTGAATGCTACAGCTTTCTCGAGGTTCGAATAGCAAATGAGAATAATTATCTTAATCTATAATTTATCTCTCTGTTCATTTTCTTCACCTTTCATCCCTAAGCGCTCTCTCTATATATAAAATGAGACCCCCAAAATAATACAAGATACAATGCAAAAATGTAATCCTATATCGGTTTCGCTTATCCACCGAATTCTATTCGTTAGTGCATCACCTCAGCTAAATAATGCCACCAGTCCGTTTATATAAAAGAAAGACAGCTAAGAAAAGGACGTACTACGACAAAGCAATATAACAAGAAGAGAAAGAAAGAAGAGAAGAATTAAGAAAAAGAAAGAAAGAAAGAGTATAGGGGAATAGAGAGAGGAGTGAGCGTGGAAAGCGATAAATGCTAATCTGTTTCAATGAAATAATGGA
>CM042165.1:79602345-79632345 GCA_023376005.1 Doryteuthis pealeii
TAAACAAGACAAATATAAAGAAATAAATTTTGTCTATTGTACCTTAGAAATCCAACAGCTAAATTCAAATTTTCTATTCACTTGTTTCATCGAAAACTTTAATTTTCTCATTCGATCAACGGTCGCCAACTTTCTATGGTGTTGGGAACTGTAATATTGTCCGAATTTTTTATTTAGAAAAGCTATCATTCAGAAGAAAGGCGAGTTGATAAGGTTTTAATATTTCGTCCGGTGGGTTAGGGGGGATAATTTGCCGCTCATACCACTTATGAGGTGTGACACAAGGACATTTTATGTGGGCCCACCCACAAGCCGAAGCTTATGGGTGGTTAGTGGAAAAAATTGCGTCGATCCCATCGGTATTCCCCCTCGAGAGGGGCGCCTCAGGCGCTGGGCAATAAACCTAGACCTGCCCCCCAGGGGGGCAGGTATTGCCTGAGGGGATAGCCCCCTGGGATCGACGCTATTAGTTTCAACTTAACTCGGTCCAGTGGCCGAAGCACATTGGACTCCCTGCTAGGCCGGGTAGATTAGGGAAGTCCGGTGGGATAGGTGTGACTAGATATGTTTGATCAAGCACCTCATACCTCCAACTGAAAGTCAGGACCTGCTAACAGTATTAGACTCGATTGCATAAGTGGGGGCGGGGACTGAATGCTCGATGCCGTCCACGCGAGGTGGAAATGAGGACGGGTCGTTCTGCAAAGCCCAATTAAAGACGATGAGACTTCTCGAGTCTGTCTGTCTGTCTGTCTCTGTCACTCTCTCTCCCCCTCTCTGTCTGTCTGTCTGTCTGTCTGTCTGTCTCTCTCTCTCTCTCTCTCTCTCTCTCTCTCTCTCTCTCTCTCTTGGAGGCTAGGATTCGAGGAGACAAGCGTTAGCGTCGACGGAAAATGAGGAACGAATAAAGATACGGGCTGAGCCGGTTCTAAAACAGAAGCAGGTTGTGTTCGTTATCCATTGTCACTTACTGGTTCCGACCATAACAAAGAAGCATGTTGTATCCATTAAAATAATGGCTATAGGAAATCAAAGCGGTCCATAGATAAAAAGGTTAAATCAAAATTAACTGATCTAAATTCCACCATCGTATGTCACCACGTTGAAAGAAAAAAAAATTACCAAAAATCAGAGAATTAACCGAATTTATTGAAATTTTCAGTGCTGATATATTAATGAATAAATGATATAATGTACCAGTTATTTTATTCAAAAACCTTTACATTTTTCAGGTCAGTTAACTTTGAACCACGTATCTTTGAGAATCTGTGTTACGCCTCAAAGATACGTGATTCAAAGTTAACTGAACTAAAAAAAATGTAAAAGTTTTTAAATAAGATAACTGGGGCATTATATATTTTATCTATTAATATATCAACACTGAAAATGTCATTAAATTCGGTTAATTCCCTGATTTTTTGGGGTTTTTTTTTCTTTCAGCGGGATGACATGCGATGGTGGAGTTTAGGTCGGTTGAGTTCGATTTAACCAATAAAAAAAAGCTTGAGAAGCTCTGGTTTAGTGAGAGGTTGAAAGAGTAGTGAGAGTTTTTTTTTAAGGACGCCGTATAGGAGAATTTCTGAGACTGAATGGAGAGAAGAAAAGAACAGGGGTTCAATCGCTTGAGGCGGTTTGTGTGTGTTTTGTGTTTGTTCCTCACCCCCCATCCGATGATTTGTCATCACCGACATAGCAGTTATCAGGGACTACGCTACACAACGTCATCTTATTCCTGAAAAAATACCACTCACTTCATTACTGTCTCAACCTCCCTTTAGAACAGGGTCACCAAACTACGGACCGCGGACCGGATCCGGTCCGTGAAGGCATTTTATCAGGCCCACCGACGGTACTTGAATTTGTTAAAACATATGGAACACGATACGTTCTGATACCATTTAAATTCAAATATCATTTTAAGCTTGCTCAATCTTTATGGACTTGACTACTATAGGTAGGTTACAAAATTTCGTGCGTGTGAGCATTTCACTTGTTATTTAAGCGATCCCGAATTTTCACTTGTTACGACTGCTTGAATAACACTGGTAATTTTCAAAGAACTACTGTTAAGCAATCAATTGGTCTTAAGTTATGAGACTGTAGGATTCAAGGTTATAATAATGTTATAACTTGTTGAAACGAAACAAACTCCAACAAGGGTGTTAAACATATAACAAGATGGACTTTAATTAAAAGCACATGGAATAACATATAACATGAAATACAAGATACATAGTAGAGAATACAAATAAGATATAATAAAAGGACACATTCATCAATGGAAATACAATATTTAGGTATAAAAGAGATACGTAAATGTACGTATAAAATATAGGAGTTAAAGATAGTCCATATGGTTGAAGTCAATTACTGACTTAGTCCGTACGTGGAGGGGGGAAGGCCCTCACGAGGGTGGGGTGTAGACACAAATGTCTAACCCATGTTTTCAGTCCCAGAAGGAGAAAAGAGAGTGGGAGAGTTTGAATCCGGCGCTTAAATACTACAGACCCCTGGTGGTCGGAAATGGAAACCCAGCGGGAAGATAACTCTTCCAGGCAAAAAGGGCAGACAATCCGAACAAGACAAACAATTTGGGAAAAGGCACGCACTATATTTCCATGCTTATAAGCGGGCCGATTTAGCTCAGTCGGTAGAGTGTTTGACTAGGAACTTCAAGGTTTTTGGTTCGATACCGGCCCTCGCCAACTCAGCGTATGAGTAGCACAGAGATCTTTGCGGTAAAGTAAAGAGCTGGTGGTAGATGGAGATGTCCACCTCAGATATCTTAAGGTCAGTACTGCATGCGATACGTCTAAGTAGGGTTTGTTCTTAAATTTAGGTTGCGCTGGAAATAAAACCGAAAATGATCCAAGAACGTTGCCAAGAGGCACCAACTATCTCAGCCACTGCACTGGTCATAGATTTATTGCTGGCTCTAGTTTGAATATATACTGCAGATGTTTGAAATAAATGAATGTAGCGAACAATGCGGACGGATGAGGATTTTTATAACAACCTTCCTCTACCGAGTCAAATGCACCTGTTTGTCTCGTAAATCAACATTTAATATATTAGATGTTGCTTCAATTTAAACATTGAGTGCCGATGTTGGAAGAAACGACATGACACACTTAGATACAAAACACAGAAATCTATATATGCACAGATATGCACATCCACCACCTCTCTCCCTCCTCTCTCTCTCTCCTCTCTCTCTCTCTCTCTCTCTATATATATATATATGTGTGTGTGTGTGTGTATGTGTATGTGTGTGTGTGTGTGTGTGAGTGTGAGGAAAGACAGGACACACTTAGTTACAAAACAGAGAAACCGATACACGCAAAGACGTGACATCATCCCCCTTCTCTCTCTCTCTCTCTCTCTCTCTCTCTCTCTCTATATATAATATATATTATATATATATATATATATATATATATAATATTATGATAGTTTTAGATTAAAGCAGAGAAAGTGAATATCTTATAATGCAAAGACTGCAAGTGGTTTGATTTTCTCTATTTATTAGGATTATACAGTCGGCAGCGACACGTGTTTCGGATTTTTAATCCTTATCAAGCTATTATTTAACTTAATGTTTTTTTTATTTAGATAAGGCTTGATAATTTGTATTATTTAAATATTTTGGACTGTTGTTCTCATCTTTATTGTTATAAAACAACATTTCGTCCGATGTGACCTCCGGCAGTCTTCAGGTGTTTCTTGTCAAAGTCGGGAACCCCCTTGTCGAACTCGGGAGCCTTCATGTCGTAATCGTAAATTTAAAATTATAGATTGGGAAGAAGATTGGAGAAGAAGACGTCTCAAAGTATCAGCGCATAGGTTATGCTATAAAAAGTAAGTAAAGTCGTCGGGGCGGCCTAATGTCGGTACCAACCAATCAGTGAGGGAGTCTATCCCCTTTTCACTAGCGCTGGACCAAGGAGATTGTTTTTGCGTCTGGGGTGGAGCGCCACACCTACCATCAGCTCCTCACTTTACCGCACAGATCCCTGTGCTACTCATACGCTGAGTTGGCGAGGGCTGGTAGAAACCCAGAACCTTGAACGCCCGGTCCGATGTTCTACCGACTGAGCTACACCGGTCCAGTATATTTTATTGACAGGTAAACAGTCTACAGGAAGGGGAACTTAGAATTCAGTTTAAACGACCTCACCCGGAAGGTTGGGACTCTGTAAAGATACCCGGCCTCTGAAAACGATGTTAGTTTTATATAGTGACTGGCAAACAGAGCCTCAAAGTCATTTTTGACCAAATGACTTTAGCCTCCCCCATACAGAAAATAATTTACCAAAACTCAGTGAATTATCGGATTCTAATGAAATTTTCAGTGTTTATATATCGAAGAATGATCTTTATAATGCATTATTTTTTTTTTTCAAACTTTCTAATTTTTTTCAGGTTACTTAATTTTGACCCCCTTATGTTGGGGGCTAAAATTGTTTCAAGTTGGTCCTTACCTGATACTAATTTATGTATAAATAAAGAGATAAAGACCGAAGTTATGAATAGAAACAAAAAAATCTTTTACAGTTGCTCTTCTATGAGAAAATAAGTACCAAAAATCGAAAAATAAATGTAAAAAAAAATATAAATAATTAATTTTTGGAGATTTCTTTTTAACCATTTCGATAATTATTTTAATTGGCTATTATTCATAAAAGAAAAAATTATACATCGATGTTTTTTCTGCTTAAAAAGGGGAGGGGGTACATTTTCAATCGAGTTTTTCTTCAAAACTTATTACTTTCGTCTACAAAAATAAGGTTTGCATTAAGTAGATATTTATTTTTAAAATCTATAAATATAAGATTTTAAACTTAACATCCGGATTTTCATATTTTAAATGAATTTTATATATTCATTTTTCACAGCAAAATACTAAATTAAAGTTTTGAAATAAAATAACTGATGCATTATGAAATTCATTAATTGTTAAATCAATACTGAAAATTTAATTAAAATCGGATAATTACCTGATTTTTGGTAATTTTTTTTTTCATCCCAAATGTTACGTTAAAATTGTAAACAAGCGTCTAAAACCATTGAAAAACAGCCAAAATGGCGTCGGCGAACAAAATTGACCAAAACAGATACTTTTAAATCTTTGTGAAATGAACATTCGTATTTTCTTTCATACAGCGACAGAGTCTTTTGTCTGGGAAGTTTAAAACTAAACTCGTGTCGACGTGAGTAGGGTGGGGTGGAGGGTGTGTATACTGTATTTTTAAAAAATTTTGTTAATTCTTGTATTATATCGCTTAATCATTATAAATCAAAACCCAAATTTTGTGTGTTTCTTAGTTATAAGCATATCAAGTAGTATGCGAGATTTCAAATCTGAATAAACCTCTCGTTTGTGAGTTATAAGTCGACACGTACATACCAAACTCCTTTTATATATATAGATAATATGAAAATCAAAACCCAAATTTGCGTGTTTCTTAATTATAAGCATATCAAGTAGTATGCGAGATTTCAAATCTGAATAACCTCTCGTTTGTGAGTTATAAGTCGACACGTACATACCAAACTCCTTATATATATATATAGATCGTGAGAGATTTTTACAGTTTCTATGATAAAGCCTAAGGGCGCATATGGTGCGCAAAAATCCGTCACTCGAAAGGAGAAGGGTGGTAAAAAGAGAGCAAAAATGAGTATAAACGAAGGGATGCAGTAACGATCTCGGGCTGATCAATAAGGAAACTACTAACAGCAATGAAATGTCCGTGATATTCACCATAATAATTCCGTGGTTCAGGACACTGTTTCACAAACTTCTATCAATAAAAATATCAATAAAAAATATATCATAATTTCCTTCTGGGCCAGGCTATGAATGTTCAGCAACCCCACGTATTCGTACGTAATTATATATATATATATAATATATATATATATATATATATATTCTTGGTGCGGTACCAAGTTTCTTGGTACAAGTGTTTCTAGGCGGGTCCTAATTCTCTACCAGTAGTTTGTTTGTTTAGAGTTCAGTTTCGTATGAGATCTCTCTAGTATACTCACGACCTTCTTCAGACCACTGATATATTTTATTTAGACAGGCACATTATGGAATGGTCCATAAACACGATACCATGTTATTTATTTCCTTTTATTCCCATATATATATATATATATAATATATATATATATATATATATGATATAAAGGGAGTTGTTAGATTGTAGTTCGTGTGTGAATTGTATGGTGGGTTCAATGTTGTTCAGTCTGTTTGTGATTTTGGTGATGTTTATTTCGCTCGGGTATATGATTAGGGTGTCGTCAGTATATCGGAAGTATTGAGCGTCTTTGGAGATTTAAAACATATCTCGAGACCTCGATAGATAACCTTAAATGCTCTGAGAAGAGAACTTTTGAGGAAGCCAGGAGACTAGGACTAAGCCTACACCAACATAACACACATACACACACATACATATACACACACAAACACACACAAATATATAATATATATTATATATATATATATATATATATATATCAGGAACAGTAAAGCAGTAGAGAAATATAGGTAGATAAGACAGGAATAACGAATAGTCGATGAGAAGAATATATGAACACTAAGATTCATAGATAGATAGATAGATAGATAGATAGATGCATAAATACATACGTCAAGAGTTGTGTGTTTTGCAATATATATAAGTTCTAAATCTTGTCATCCTATTTCTCTGTAGTATATTAAATATATATATATATATATATATTATATATATATATATATATATATATATTATATGTGTAATGTGTGTGTGTGTGTGTGTGTGTTGTGTGTGTGTTAAAGTAGATCAGACATAGTCTCAGCAGTTTTTACCATACCCGAGAAATTGTCAGTTGACTCCATGTCCGAGCTATCTTAAGTGGATACTGAGCGCAGTTTACTTATAGCTCCAATATTATAATATATATATTATATATATATATATATATATATATATATAGTGTATCCATAAAGTCCTGTGCATTTCTAAAGTTATCAAAATTTCAAAGTGCTCATGAAACTTTCTGAAAACATATATAATATATATATTATATATTATATATATATATATAGAGAGAGAGAGAAGAGAGAGAGAGAGGAAGAGAGAACGGGGAGAGAAGAGAGAGATAGCAGGAGAGAGAAGAGAGAGAGGCGAACAAGCGAGAGAGAGAGGCAGAGAGAGCAGAGAGAGTGTCTAATTGCCGCTTCTGTTTCTATTGTAGTGGTACAAGTAATTTATCCAAGCGTGGTCAGTATATTATAAACATAGAGCAATAATAATTGTAGAAAAGATTATCAGATCAAGGAGATGTTTTTTGGCGTCTGGGGCGAGGGCCTCATCTACCTTCAGCTCCCCACTTTACCGCCACAGATCCCTGTGCTTACTCATAGGCTGAGTTGTCAGGGCGGTATCGAACCAGGAAACTTGAGTTTTCCTAACCGAACACTCTACCTACTGAGCTAAACCGGCCATAACCCATCAACTTTCAAATAAAATTTACTCTAGCGATTTTATTCTTTAATTGGCATAACATAATATATATATATATATATATATAATATATATATATTATATAATATATATATATATATATATTTTACCACCCCTCCGAACGAGCAGGATGTGACACAAGGTCAATTTCTTAAGTGGAGTTTAATAAGTCTGAATTCAGAGTTTTCCTTCTCCTAGACCGGTTGCCTAACCAAGGTTAAAGAGCCCAGTCTGCCCTACTATTTATCCATAGCTGGAGGGAGAGTAGGATTCATATTTTTCCCAAGGGTATTAGCGCTAAGTGAAATGCAATTACCACATCCAGGTTTGAACTCTGGGCCACGAGTCCATTTCCCAGGATTTTAACCTTTACACCACGCGCTTCTCTCTCTCTCTCTCTCTCTCTCACACACACACACACACACATATATATATATATATATGTGTGTGTGTGTGTGTGTGTCTTGAGATAGATAGATAGATAGATAGATAGATAGATAGGAGAGAGAGAGAGAGAAGAGGAGAGAGAGAGAGAGAGAAGAGAGAAGGTGTGTTGTCTGTGTGTGTGTTATCTATTATCTATATATTATTTAATATTTCTTCCATTATTCTCTCATATTTATTAGTTTACTTGTTTTAATTGTAACGAGAAGAATATTCCTCCTCTCTGGTAGTGAAAAACAACTTTCAACTGCACCCACCGAAATATCATTCTCCAAAAATTAAAAATTGAAATACATTATATTTAAAAAAAAGGAAGAAAAAAAAAAGAAAAGAAAAAAAGAAGACCTCACTATTCACGGTTCAAAAGATCAACCTCGTATGCGTTGAACGAGCAACCGGCTTGAATCGTTCTTTTCCCTTCAATTCCCTTCTTTTTTCTCTCTTTCCGAATCATTCAGTGACCATGCAAAGTTACTCGATTCCACATGCGCTTTTGATTGTTTCGTACTTTGCTCGTTCTCCTTTCTTTTCTTTTCTATTTTCTTTTCTTTTTCTTTTTCTTTCTTTTACTTCATCTTCTTTCTTTTCTTTCAAATTATCTGGCTCCTGCTTGTTGAAGAAAAGAGTCTGTTGAGAAATGCATTAGAGAATCGATTTATCATTTGAATTCGTTCATTTGATTCGTAATACAAGCAACAGAATACAACTGCTCACAACAAGACGACGACTAAAAATACATTATCCTTATTACTATTAATACAATCACTCTTATTACTCATGTAATATCATTATGAGTATTATTAAAATAACTCGTCCTTTTTAAAGTATAGGATCACAATTATTATTATTAATAATAATAATAATAATAATAATAATAATAATAATAATAATAATATTATTATTATTATTATTATTATTATTGTTGTTGTTTGTTGTTTCACTCCCTGTGAGCTTTTCATGCCAGTGTTAGCTGATGGTCTTTCACTGAAGAAAGAACCCTTAAGAGTATTCTAGCCGTTCTTAACAATGCTATTGTGTTGCTGGTCTTGATTCTCCCTCTGATTTCCAATTCTTCCATTCTGTTTTCGAAACTCTTGGGACCCGTTCCAGGGGCACTAACTACACTTATTATTATTATTATTATTATTATTATTTGCTTCTTTGGAGTTTTCACATCAGCAAGTCTCCTCGGGTCTCCAGGACTCTTCTGAGTATTCTGGCAGATTGCTGCAGTGTTCTGAATGGTTTCAATCCTTCCTCTGATTTCCAAACTTTCTAAACCCTTTTGCAATACTTTTGGGATCGTTCCAGGTGCACCAACTACAATTGGTCTCACTTTGACTGTCATATTCCATAACTTTTTTAGTTCTCTGGCAAGGTCCAGATATTTGTCCATTTTTTCATTTTCCTTAGCTTCACCCTGTGATCTGCTGGAAAATCCACCAGTTGACAAGTTTCTTTTTTTTTTTTTTTTTTTTTTAATCAACACTAGATCTGGTCTTCTTGCTGGGATAAGGTGATCCGTTTTTATTTCAAAGTCCTCAGGGAATTTTTTTAGAATATTTTAATTTTATTATTATATTATTATTATTATTATTATTATTATTATTATTATTATTATTTCTCTTCTTGTGGTTTCTTTTACACTAGCGTTAGCTGGTGGCTTTCTCTGAAGCCAAATGTGAAGACATGTCTATATAGGTCTGCAGGACCCTTCTAGTTTGTTCATATCAGTTGTCCATTGTCTTATTTCATATATGTAAAGTACTCAACACGTAAATTTCTTCATTCGCATTCATTATTCAACAAAAAGAACGATGTAAATATTCTCACTGATAACCTCTGTAATTGAAACACTGACTGATTAATTATTAAAGGCGTAAAAAACAATTGAAATGGAAAAACTTAGTTCCTGTCCCCATCAATTAAAATGTGTGTGCATCTATTGATTATTACATTAAAATAATTGATCTCTTCTTNGCGGGTTGGTTGTTGTTTGTGATTGTATATGGTGAAAAGTGCATGCGTATGTGGTGGCGTGGTGAGTGGTATTTCGGTGTGTTATTTGTGTGGCGTATGTGCGTGCGCTGTGGTGTTGCGTGCGTGCGTAGCTGTGTTTGTCAATGTGTATTTGGGAGTAAGATGCCATCCACGTATGTGTGTGTCGTTTGTGAGCGTGTGCGCGTGTGTGAGTGTGAGTGAATGTGCGCGCGTGCGTTTGTGTTTGCGCGCGGAGGTGTGTGTTTGTGTGTTGTATGTGTGTATAATGTTTGCAATGTTTTTGGTGTTAGCATCAACAAAGAAATGAAAAATATGATTTCTGATATGAACCTGGATATCGATAATGTCATCTAAGGCGATTTGTTACATTGAGAATTTTTGATATCTGATGCGTTTATAAAAGATGATCATGTTATCTACATGTATCTGTCTATCTAGGCAAAGAAGTCGTAAACCGATACTCAATCAACCATTATCTCTCTATCTATCTAATCCTATCTATGCTATTATCTTGTTCATATCTATCAAATCAAGTTTTGTTGCCCTATCTAGTCTAATTTTACATATATTTATATCATCTATCTATCTATCTATCTTGTTCATAATCTATTCATCAATTTTGTTCCTACTTTATCTATCTATGTATCTATCTATCTTTGTTCATATTCTATCTATCAATTTTGGTACGCTATCTATCTAATTTGACATATATTTATATCTATCTATCTATCTATTCTATCTATCTATCTATCTTGTTCCATATTCATCAATCAATTTGTTCCTATCTATCTAATTTAACATAGTATTATATCTATCTATCTACTATCATTCTATCTTGTTCCATATCTATCAATCATTTTGTTCCTATCTATCTATCTATCTATCTATCTATCTATCTATCTATCTATCTATCTGTTCATATCTACAAAATCAATTTTTGTTCCTATCTATCTATCGTATCTATCTAATTATCTTGTTCATATCTATCAATCAATTTTGTTCCTATTATCTATCTATTCTAACTATATATCTTCTTGCTTCATATCTTCAATCAATTTTGTACTATCTATGCTAATTTACATATATTTCTATCTATCTATCTATCTAATCTATCTATCTTGTTCATAATCTACTATCAATCAATTGTGTTCCTATCCTATCAAGCTGACTATTTTACATATCTTTCTATCTATCTGATCTATATCTTTCTATTCTTTCTATCTATCTATCTATCTATCTATCTATTTGTCATAATCTCCCTCTCAGTTTTGTTCCTATTCAATCTCTTTTTCCTACTATCTATCTATCTACCTATTTATTTTTCTATGCTCTCTATCTCTCTCTTCTACCTATCAATCTATTTTGTTCATATCTATCTCTCAATTTTTTCCTATCCATACTATTTTTCATATCCATCTATCTATCTATTTTCTATGTATCTCGTCTCATGACTGCAGTAAGCTGAAACTAATAGTTAACGATATATAAACCCATAATATCTAATATATATATATATATAATAATATATAAATATATATATACTATATTATAATTATATATATAGGATAAAAGTTAAGAGAAAGAAATGAATCCGCGGTATAAAGAGTAATAGATAAAAGGATATGAAAACACCACAATATGGCAGTTAAAGTGAAAACATTTTATATCATATTCATAGCTATATTGAACAATATTTCGATATATAAAAATCATCTTCAGAGCCTGTTATACTCCGCCTTATCAATAGCGGTCGACGAAAATAATTGAATTCAAAACGTTTTTGCAGATCATTTCTTTTCGTTTTGAATTCATATTATTTTCGTCTCCGCTATTGATAAGGCTGGAGTATAAACAAACTCTGAAGATGATTTTTATAAATCGAAAATATTGTTCAATATTAGCTATGAAATATGATATAAATGGTTTTTCACTTAACAGCATATTGTGTGTTTTCATATCCTTTTATCTATACTCATATATAATATATATATACATATATAGGTATAGTATATATATTAATATATATATATTATATATATATAAACAAGGTTGTCTAGAATGGCTTTTGCCGATAAATTTTTGGGAATAATGGCTAATTGGAGTCGGACCTAATTTTTGAAAATTAATTATTAAATAATGAATTAGGCGGGAAACCTATTAAATGTATGGCTAACTAAATCGAGAAAAATCAAATCTCTGTTTACATTTCGGCCTATTAAGGCTCATCAGCAGAGCATAGATCGTAAGAACCGCCCAGTGCGTGATTTGAAACCGGATGCCAGCTGAAGCCGATCTCCATAAGCCCCTCACTAAAACAGACCTCTTAGATTTTAGCTTTGTTAGAGTAGGTTTAAATATCCTGCTTCTAGTGACTTTTATTACATCGACGATATATAAGTTGTAAACAAGGTTTGTTTAGAATGGCTTTTATTGTTACATATCTATCTCTCAATTCTGTTGAGCTAATCTATTGCTCTTTCATAATCTATCTATCTAATCTATCTATCTGTGAGATATAGAAAGGGTATAGAATAGAAAAAACTATACATGAAAATATAGCTATACGGTGGTCTGTTCAATGCTATGGTTTATAAAGTGTAATAAAAACAACGAAAACATAGGGGGAAAAAAGATGGGAAGAAAAACAATTATATGGGCACTAAGTTACGTGGAGGACTTTCAGCACACCATATATATCAAAATATTCCAGACAATATTATTCGGAAAGAACAAACACTAAGAACCCGTTTTTACACACTTCTTTAATTCATACAAAAGACAACATAACTTGGAATACAACCCCACAATAAACTCTTCCAATCAAACCACTTGGAGCGCTGGAGACCAACTTTAAGGAAGTCTAGAAAGCAACAAGTCATCGTGTCTCGATTCCAGATGGTCAATACAAGACTAACGCACTCCTTATTACTCAAAGATAGAACAACAACCACAATGTGGAACATGTCAAGACACATTTGACAGTTAAACCATTATTCATGGAATGCATTATTAATTAAAATACACGTTCCTCACAGTATATATACATAGTATTGTACATTTCATTATACACTATCAAATCGAATAATATAATATATAATAGATGAAAAATAATAAATTGAAATTGAATGAACGGCTAAGACTATTACGGCTTTCGCGTGGGTTTTTTAAAAAAAAGAACACCACGAGAGACGCGTGTTTATACATAAAAAAAAATAACGACATAAAAAAAAAACGCGTCATTTCTGGAATTCGTCTCTGAAGATACAAGTTATATTTTGAATCTATAAACAAAAAATAACATCTTTTTGTTTAATTTTTTATTGGCATTGTAATTCTTTCAAATTATTATATATATATATATATATATTAATATATATATAATTAATAATATATATTCTGTATGTGAATGGTCATTATTCAGCTTTTGCTGGATGGTGTACCAAAGGCAGATATTAATTGTAGAAGTGCTCATATAAAATAGAGCTGTGTATATAATATATAGATAAATTTATACAGGGTCTTAGCAAATATCTATATTATTGGGTGACAAAGGAATTTTCAACAACCATATTGGTTTTCATGCGATGGCCAGTTCATCAAGGTGAAGATTTTCATTTGAAAACATCTTCACCTGATGAATGGCATCGACATGAAACCAATTGGTTGTGAAAAGTCTTGTCACCAATAAATAGATATGTAAAAACCTATATTTTATTATTCATATTATATATATATATATATATATATTATATTTATATATATAATAATATATAACTTTGGTTAAGGATTAACATTATTGCTGTTCATTTAAGTTAAACGTGTTTCGGTCAATTTTCTTCCACATGCACGGAATATTCTATTCAAAATTATTTTAAATGCACTTGTTGCATTTACCCATCAATTAAAAGTATACACGGTCAAGTCATCGATCTTTAGTGGGATTGCATTCATTTATTGGCATGTTGTTTGTTTATTTTTATATAATTATCCACTAATGTTTAATAAAGTTAGTTAATCCCTACATTGTTATACGTGTATCGGAGTAAGCATTAATTTTTTTCAATTCTCCTTTCTTAACTTCGCTTTACACACACACACACACACACACACACACACACACATATATTATATTAATATATATATATAATTAATATATTTAGAGAGATAAAGTCGGTCCTAGCCTATCCATTGGTTCTGAATTCAGAAACCAATGGTAGGACCGACTTTATATAATTATGATAATACATAAAATAAGGCTCTTACATAAGTAGATTGAGCCCTCTATAACATTTCCAACAATAATAAAATTTAACCTATATTAGTATACTATGATATAATATATATATATAATTATATATATATATAGTTATATATCAACCAGAAACGTGGCGCCGTTGGTTCGCCCATTGAACTCTGGGTAGATCGATTAGGGATTGGGAATAGAGAGTTCGCGAAGCGAATTAATTAAAAATATATTAGAGACAAATAAAATAGACCGGAGAATTAAAAAAAAAAACATTAATCATGTATGTAAGATTTCTAAGAAAGGGAAAGTTTGACGAAATTTAAATTTATAAAGACAAATAAATATTGGCACAGTTGGCTATTATAACCGTAAACATAAAAATACGTTCATAACTCTCCGAATATCTCCCTCTCTACCTCACAGAGAGACTTACATATATACAAGAAGGTAATCAAGAGATACATAGAGATGGAGAAAGTGGCAGACAGATGTCATGAGAGACGTGTCATTTTTTGACTTAATTGAAAATTACGACTAATTAAAACTAATTAAATGGATTTTTGTCAAACGTATCTCAATCTACAATTAAGGAATATTTTAGTAATATCCTTTGTGTATTAAACTAAACAGTAAAAAGCCTTCAATGGACCAAGATTGATTCGCTCAGCTTTAGCATAATAATAGTTATATATGTAATTTGTAAAAGTGTGAAACAAAATAATATAAATAAGAAGTAGTAATGAATCTGATTTCTGCGAAAAGCCGACGACGAAAAAATTCATTTTACTGCGTTCCTCATTTCGTTGGTAATATAATAGTATCTCTTATTTGCTATGTGCGAGTTCCCCCCACCATCTGTTGCAAACTTTTGGTAACTCTTACATTCAATACATACATTAATATATATATATAATAATGTATGGTATAATATATATAGACCCCCTCAACACATATATATAGTAATTGTATTTGGAGTTTATATTTTACTCTGTCCCAGACATCTTTCTCTTCTCCACCTGGCGCATTGTTATTGTAGTTGAAAATTCAATATTTATGACCTTCTGTAAACTGAGACGTCTGTCTGTTGATTTTTTAATTCATCGCCATTTGAAGTGTGAATATGTTTGCGCTTTAGAGAAAAGAAAAAAAAATCAGTTTATAAAGGATTCAGAAATTTTTAAGTTTATAAAGTTTTCTTTCGAATTGCTGATACATTTTCAACAAATTAATTAAAAGGGTGCATTAAATAATCCAAACAAATTATAAATATATCATATAGCCTAATGATTCTAATCTGAAATTATTTATCCACGCTTGGGTAGGCAAAAATTAACTATCAACGCGCACACACACAACATACCACATGCACATAACCACAACCCATTTATATATATATATAAGTCTATAATATGTATATATATATATATATATATATATATATTATATATATATAATTACTAATATATATATAAATATATCTTATTATATATAATAATATATAACGTTTTACAATCTATTTATTGGGTGCAAAGAACAATCACAACCATTTGGTTTCAATGATATGCAATCATCAGGTGAAGATGTTTCAAAAGACATTTGAAAAATCTTCCTGATGATTGCATCGCATGACCAATAATGGTTGTGATTGTTCAATTTGTCACCCATAATACATAATGTAAAAACGTAAATATATTATCTTATCATATTATACTAACAGCTCTATTTTATTTGAGACACGATCTACG
Source organism: Doryteuthis pealeii (assembly GCA_023376005.1). Classification (NCBI taxonomy): domain Eukaryota; kingdom Metazoa; phylum Mollusca; class Cephalopoda; order Myopsida; family Loliginidae; genus Doryteuthis; species Doryteuthis pealeii. The sequence goes on from CM042165.1 coordinate 79,618,302, forward strand.
CATTAAATACTGGCCTTTGGTACATCATTCCAGCACAAGCTGAAAGCAGTGACCATCTCACACTAATATATACTAAGTTACAACCTAATGAGTCAGATAACCACTAACAGTTTCGCTTAGTCTCTTCAGGGCTAAGATCTTAGTCCCTGAAGAGCACTAAGTGAAAACTGTTAGTAAGTGGATTATCAGCCTCAAGCCATCAGGAGCAGTTGCCTTAAAATATCTACAATTCAATGGTATAATATTTACAAACTAGTCTAATAGACCTATACTACTGAATCGTAAGTTATTCCTCACTGGATACCTTAATAGTATGACAAAAAGAGTTTTTACCATGCTGTAAGAATTACGATTTTTGTGGCCATGATTTAGGCCTCATGTGAGAGGCACTCCCGATTGGAAATCCTTGGTGTTAAGCAGAGTGGGGAAAAAAACACATCCTCTGTTGGAGAAAACCTTTGTTTTCCTCGGTGTCTGTCAGTGTTTTGGGGGTTAAATTCCCCCCCTTTTTTTGGTTTTCCTTGTGTAAAAGCGTTGCGTTCAGGCAAAGTCCCCTTCGTTCATGACCGTTCGTCAATGTCAAATTACCTGCAAATGAAGGCTGTTCAAATATCGGCGATTAAATAGTTAACTAACAACGTATTCAAGCGGGTTGATTGGCTGTAGTAATCTGTGGTTTATCTATATATATAGTATATATATTATTATATATAATATATATGATATATTTAAAATGGAAATTGAGTAACATACTCGAGTTTTCAATCGATAGATTCTTCAGGGTTATCTTTTAAATTATCGAGTTTAGATTAAATTTCTTTTGGTGTTTTTTTTAGAATTAAACACCCAAAAGATTTAATCGTAAAAACCTTCGAATTTTTAATTTAAAAAAGTAACCTGAAGAATCTATCGAATGAAACCGAGTAAGGTTACTATTTCCATTTTTAATAAATTTATGCCCTCATTAAGTGCCTTCAAAGTAAAAATTATATGTATATATACTAATATATATTATATAATATATATATATATCCCTGCATTGAAGCAAGAACTATTATTTGAAGTCCTGAAGAAGGTCTAAAAATAACGCGAGAACATTGCATCCGTGACAATAAAAGCATTCCGTTTCGCATAACATCCCGTGTTTTGTCTACTTTTTCTCCACATATTGTCGTGATTAACCTCCTCATATTTCTCCATATATATATATATATAATATGTGTGGTGTGTTTTGTGTTGTGTGTGTGTGTGTGTGTGTGTTGTGTTGAGAGCACGTCGTGTAATGGTTACAGTCATGGGAAATGGACTCGTCGCCTCCGTCGCCCCGAAGTTCAATCCTGGTGTGCCGTAATTGCAATTTCCACTAAGCGTTAATACCCTGGGAGGTACGAATTCCTCTCTCCCTCCAGCTAATGGGTTAATAGTAGGACAGACTGTGCTCTTTAAACCTTAGTTAGGAATCTGGTCTAAAAGGAGAAGAAAACTCTGAATTGAAAACCTGTTGAACTCCGCTTAAGAAATTGACATTGTTCGCATCCAACTCATGTCGGAGGGGTTGGTAAATATATGTTATATATATAGGTGTGTGTGTGTGTGTGTGTGTGTGTGTGTGCGTTGAGAATAGAGGAAAGTGGGATATAATTAAACACAGACACTAAATTCAGTTGATATTTCCGCCTCATTATTGATGAACTTTTTCGAACTTTATTGAGAATTAGTATTGTACCTTCTGCTTTTATAGGTGAAAAGGCATTGGTGAAAGTGAGAGAAAGTTGAATGGCTACGGTGTGTATGGGGATGGTACTTTTATTTTTATGGGGTCGTCGGTTGACTTAGAAGAAAATTTGATATTTGGAGGGTGGTCAATGTCTTGATGTTCGATGTGTGTCAGGATGTGTGGTATATGTATCTATATATGTGCTAAGGTTTCAAAACTAACAACTAGAAAAAAGTGGGGCTCATTTGAACTTTAGGTGAAATTGGAGACGCTGAATAACCTGAGAGTGGATAAAAATGCGCCAATTTCGTGCCAGGATCTAAAAGTGCCTAAAGTGATTTTCTGATAGAGTTCGATGAGGAATATGCAATAGTAAAAATGGTGAATTCTATGAGAATTGGGGAGATATGGGGGCTTCAAGTGACCCCAAATGCCATTCCTTCAGCATTAAGTCTTAGCGTATGCTTGCTGAAAATGTACGTTATCGATTTTATTGTTTTTTTCTCATTGATTCTATGCGTGAATTTACTGATGGAGAAAAAAAGTGTCAATTTCGGACTTTTAGGTGAATTTGAGGGCCTGATAACCCCATTGAGAGTGGCAAATATTAAAGTGCCAACAAATATATTTTCGAGTTCGATGAGAAATCCCGTGCGGTAAGGGTCAGGCACTGTAAACCTGAGATTATTTCTATTTCTTAATACATAAACCAAAACAATAAACATACAAACGAAGGCTAGGGCGAAAAGTCCTAGGGAAAAGAGTCTAAATTTTGAAACCCCCAAAGTAAAGGGGTTCAAAATTAAGGGATCTGAAAAAATGAGAAAGTTTTGAAAAATCAAAATAAATAATCATTATAAAGATCATTCATTGATACTAAACACTGAAATTTCTTAAATCCGATAAATTCCCTGATTTTTGGTAAATTATCTCTGAGGGGGGGGGGGGCTAAAAGTCTTTTGTCAAAAAACGCATTTTAGGCCCATTTTGGGTATACCTAATATATATATATATATATATTATATAATATATATATATATATATAATATATTCCTTTAAAGTCCCCCCGGTTTTTCATAGTCTGTCTAAATCTAATGGTTATCTTAGTCTGTTCATATAATCTATCTATCCCCAGTTTATTCGCATCCGACAAAAACAATATCACTGAAGCTCAACAACGCTTAATTTAAGCAGGAGCAAAAACTAGTCTGGATATAAAGAATGAATTGAATGGCACCCCTTCGAAACACTAACAGCAAACAGAGAACCAACAGAAACACAAAAGCTGGGTGGGAGTTCAGATTGGAAGAAATAAATTTAAAAAACTACCGACAACAAACATACTTAAACAAAAACTACAAATAGCACATGTAGCTAAAAAGTTAAAGACAACAGCAAATTAAGTTGGAGAAGTAAAACAAAAGATATCGGAAAAGAAACAACAGTACAAAACAAAATAGGACCTTCCAACAATGACAAGAGATTTTACGAAGCAATTAATGGAGCGAAAACAAACATTAGTGAACACCCAAATGCAACAGAAGCAAGAAAAGGTTTTGGAGTGATATATGATGAGGAAAGAACATAAGCAGTCAAAAGGATAAGTGATATTAAGAAGAACTCGGTTGAATTGAGGAAAGGACCTGTAGCCAGTGTTCATGTAATTACGCTTAAAATCAGTACTCAGAAAGTAGAAATTGGGAAAACACCAGGCCATGATGGCTACCATGGATTTTGGTTAGGAAAAAATGTCGTCTATCCACAATTTCGGCACCAGTTTCATTCTAATATCACTTATCATTTTGCTGGCTATGTTCTTTCCTCATCCATAATATCACTCCAAAACTTTTCTGCTTCTGTTGCATTTGGGTGTTCACTAATGTTGTTTTCGCTCCATTACTTGTTGTAAATCTTTTTTCATGTTTTGGATAGGCCTATTTTTTTGTACTGTTTGTTCTTCTCGATATCTTTTGTTTTAAAGCTTTCTTCCAACTTAATTTGCTGTTTCTTTTTAACCTTTTTAGCTACATGTGTATTTGTGTTTTTGTTTAATGTATTGTTTTGTTGTCGTAGTTTTTAAATTTATTCTTCCAATCTGAACTCCCACCCAGCCTTTTGTGTTTCTGTTTGGTTCTCTGTTTGTGTTATGTGTTCGAAGGGGTGGCATCAATTCTATCACCAGACTAGTTTTCTCCTGCTAAAGGTTGTTGAGTTCAGTGATATTGTTTGTTGGGATGGAATAAACGGGTTAGGCTATAGATAGATATATATGAACAGATAGAGGATAACGATAGATAGACAGGATATGAACCGACTAAGATATATATAAATATATATTATATATATATATATATAGTATATATATATATATTAGGTTACCAAAATGGGCCTAAAATGCGTTTTTGACAAATGACTTTAGCCCCGCCCCCCCTACAGAGATAATTTACTCAAAAATCAGGGAATTACGATTCTTAATGAATTTTCATTTGGCTGTGTTGGGTTATGTTCATGAATGTCTTTAATAATTGGCATTATTTATTTGATTTCAAAACTTTCTCATTTTTTCAGATCCCTTAATTTTGAACCCCCTTACTTTGGGGGTTCAAAATTTAGACTCTTTTCCCTTAGGACTTTCGTCGCTAGCTTGTTTTGTATTGTTTATTGTTTATGTTTATTTGTATTTAAGAAAGTAGAAAATAATCTCAGGTTTACAGTGACCTGACGCCTTACCGACGGGATTTCTCATCGAACTCAGAAAATCATATTTGTTTGCACTTTATTTTGCACCTCTCAATGGGGTTATCAGGCCTCAATTTCACCTAAAAGTCCAAAATTGACAACTTTTTCTCCTCAGTAAATTCTACGGCATCAGAATCAATGAGAAAAAACATAAATCGATAACGACAATTTTTCAGCAAGATCACGTAGACTTATAATGGCTGACGAATGTAAATTTTGGGGTACACCGTTTGAAGCCCCATATCTCCCCCAATTCCAATAGAATTCAACCATCTTTACTAATGTGATATTCCTTAAAAAAACATCGTAACTCTAGTAGAAAATCACTTTAGGCACTTAGTCTGCAGCGAATTGGCCATTTTTATCCACTCTCAGGGTTATCAGGTCTCAAATTTCACCTAAAAGTTCAAAATTGAGGCCCCTTTTTTTTCTAGTTTGTAGTTTTGAAGACCCTAGCAACATATATATGATACATATACACATCCTGACACACATCGACATCAAGACATTTGACCGCCACCTTCCAAAATATCAAATTTTTCTTTCTAAGTCAACCGACTGACCCCATAAAAATAAAAAGTACCATTCCCCTACACACCTAACCCCATTCAACTTTCTTCTCACTTCAACCCAAATTGCCTTTTCACCTATAAAAGGCAGATGTACAAGTACTAATCTCAAAAATAAAGTTTCGAAAGCTTCAATCCAAATAATGAGGGCGAAATATCACTGGAATTTAGCTGTCTGTGTTATTATATCCAACACTTTACTCTATTCTCAAACCACACCACACACAACACACACACAACACACATATATATATATACATTATATCCGCAACCCCTCCGCATGAGGTTGGATGCGACACAATGTCAATTCTTAAGCGGAGTTCAACAGTTTCAATTCAGAGTTTTCCTTTCTCCTAGACCGGTTTCCTAACTAAGGTTAAAGAGCACAGTCTGTCCTACTATTAACCCTAGCTGGAGGGAGAGTAGGATTCGTACCTTTCCCCAACGGTATTAACGCTTATGAATGCAAATTACCACATCCAGGATTTGAACTCGGGCGACGAGTCCCATTTCCCATGACTGTAACCATTACACGACGTGCTCTCAACACACACAACACACCCACACAACACACACACAAACACCACACACACATATATAATATATATTTGGGAGAAATATGGGAGGTTAATGACAATATGTGGGAGAAAAGTAGAACAAAACACGGGATGTTATGGCACTGGATGTTATTGTCGACGATGGCAATGTTTCGGTTATTTAGACCTTCTTCAGAACTCAAATATAGTTCTTGCTTCAAATGCAGGATATATATATTATATATATATAGTAATATATATATTATATATACATTATTTTTAACTTGAAGGCACTTAACAACGCAAGGGCATAAAATTTATTTAAAATGGAAATGAGTAATCCACTCGACTTTCATCGATAGATTCTTCCAGGGTTACTTTTTTAAATTAACGGTTTACGATTAATCTTTGGTTATCCTAACACCAAAGATTACACGTAAACCATCGATTAATTTAAAATGTAACCCTGAAATCTATCGATGACAAACCTCGAGTAGTTACTCATTTCCACATTCTTAAAATAAATAATATATATAATATAGTATAATATAATATATATATATATAACCACCAGGATTAGCTACCAGCCAATCAACCGCTTGATACGTGGTTAGCTAACTATTTAATCGCGATATGAACAGCCTTTCTTTGCAGGTAATTTTGACATTGACGACGGTCAATCATACGAGGGACTTTGCTCGAACGCAACGCTTTCTACACCAAGAAACAACCAAAGATAACCAACACTGACAGACACCGGGAACAACCAAAGGTTCCCACAGGAATTGCACTCTGCTTAACACAATAGGGATTTCAATCGGAGTGCTCCACTTGAGGCCTAAATATGGCCACAAAACGTAATATTTTTCTTACAGCAGTCTGGAAAAAACCTCTTTGCATAACTATAGTATCCTGAGAGTAATAACACTACTACTAATAGTAGTAATCTAGACTATTGTTAAATATTTACATGATTGTTAGTGTTTAAGGCAAACTGCCCTGTTGTGAGGCTTATAATCACACTAACTACAGTGTTCAGCTTAGTCTCTTCAGGCCTAAGATCTTAGCCCTGAAAGGGACTAAGCGAAACTGTTAGTAAGTATATCTGACTCATTAGGTTAACTTCATATTTATAGTGTGAATGGTCACTGTTTCAGCTTTTGCTGAATTGTGTACCAAAGGCATAATTAATTGTAGAGGCTCTAAAAATAGATGGTTATATTAATAATATAGAGATAAATATATTAACGTTTTACAATATGTATTTATTGGTGACAAGAACAATGCACAAACCAATATGGTTTCAATGCGATCAATCATTCAGGTGAGATTTTTCAAATCTTGAAACATCTTCACCTGATGATTGCATAGCATGAAACCAATAATGTTCTGATTAGTCCTTGTCATACCCAAAAATAAGATAGTAAACGTTATTAATATTTATCTATTATATTAATTATATTATATTCATTTATATATATAATAATATATATATATATAATATATATATATATATAATTATATAATATATATTATATATAAAATGGATTGTGTAGTGCATGTGTATGTTTGTGTGCTGCTCGCGTTGATAATTAATTTTGGCCTACCCAGGCTGTGATAAATAATTCAGATTAGATCATAGGGCTATATTATATTTTATACATTTTTAGGTATATTAATGCACCATTAATTAAATTTGTTTTGAAAATGTATCAGACTAATTCGAAAGAAAACTTTATAAACTTTAAAAATTTGAATCCTTTATAAACTATTTTTTCTTTTCTTAAAGGCAAAAATATTCACACTCAAAATGGCGACTTTTAATAAAAATCACAGACTAGACCGATTCTCAGATTTACAGAAGGTCATTAATATTATTGAATTTCAATACATTATACATTGCGCCCAGGTGGAAAAGATGTCCTGGACGAGTATCAAATATATAAAACTCCAAAAATAATTACATATAAAATGTGGTGAGGGGTTATAATATATACATACAGATATATATATATATTAATGTATGTATGAATGTAAGAGTTACCGCAAAATTGGCAACAGATGACTCGCAACATGCAAAATAAGAGATACTACTTAATTTTACGAACGAAATAGGAACTAAATATGAATTTTTGTCGTCCGGCTTTTTCGCAGAATCAGATTCAAACTTACTTTCTATTATTATAGGTTCTTTGTTCACACTTTACAAATAATACATATATAACTATTATTATGCGTAACAGCTGAGCGACATCAATCTTTGTGTCCTGAATGCTTTTTTACTGTTTAGTTCTAATTACCCACCAAAGGTTTATACTAAAATATTCCTCTTAATATTTAGATTGAGATACGTTTGACAAAATCCATTTATTATTTAACTTTCCGTAAATTTTCAATTAAGTCAAAAAAACTGAACACGTCTCTCACATATGACATTCTGGTCTGACCACTTTCTCCTCTCTAGTACTCTGATTACCTTCTTGTTATATATGTAAGTCTCTCTGTGAGGGTACGAAGAGGAGATACGGAGAGTTATGAAACTATTTGTACTGTTACGGTTCTAAATAAGCCAACTGTGCCAATATATATTTGCTCTTAATAAATTTAATCTTCGTCAACTTTCGCCTATTCTTAGAATATCCTTACAATTAATGATTTTACATGTTTTTTTCTTTAATTCCTCCGGTACGTATTGTATCTTGTCTATATATTTTTTTAATAATTCGCTCGCGAACTCTCTTATTCCGCTAATCCGTTCAAGATCTACCAGACGAGTCTCAATGGGCGAACCACGAGCCACGTTTTGTCTCATGCATCTCTATATATATAATATATATACTAAATCTATTATATATATATACTATAATATATACTATATACTGGTAAATTATTATCTTTTTGAGAGATTATTATCAAGGGCTCATTCACTTAGTAAAGAGCCTTATTTATTATTTTTCATAATTATAAAGTCTGGTCCTACCAATTGGTTTTCTGAATCAGAAACCAATGGTAGGACCGACTTCTAAATTATTAAAAATATATAATATATATATATTATTATAATATATATATGTGCTGTGTGTGTGTGTGATGTGGTGCTGTGTGTGATAAAAGCGAAATTAACAAAGAAATGAAAAAATAATGCTTACTCCGCGAACCACGTATCACAGTTGCTAGTGAGATTGAACTATACTTCTAACTATTAGTGGGATAAATTTATATAACAAATACACACAAACAACATGCATAAAATGAAATGCCAGCTCCCACCTAAAGATCAGTGATTGACGATATACTTTCTATATTGATGGTAAATCACAGGCATTTAAAATAATTTGAATAGAATATTCCGTGCATGTGGGCCGAAAATTAGCACCGAAAACACGTGTTACTAAATACAGCAATAACATGTAATCCTAACCATAAGTATATATATATATAATATATAATATATAATATATATATAATAAAGATGAATATATTAGGGTTTACATATCTATTATATTGGGTACAAAGGAACTTTCACAACCAAATTGTTTCATGCGATGCATTCATCAGTGAAAGATGTTTCAAATGAAACATCTTCACCTGATGAAATCATCGCATGAACCCAATATGTTGTGAAAAGTCCTTTGTCAATCCCAATAATAGATATGTAAAAACCCTACTAATATTTATCTTATTATATTATATATAACAGGCCTATTTATATTGGAGCACTCTAACCAATTTAATACTGCCTTTGGTACACCATTCATCCACAAAAGCTGAAATAATGACCATCTCACACTACAGAGTATATATATATTATGATATATAATATATATATATATTATACATATTAATATTTGAAAGTAATTACAATGCACATAAAAAATAAAAACAAGAAGATGTTATTTTTTGCTTACGATTTCAAAGTAAGACTATTATCTTCAGAGACGAAATTCGCAGTAAAGGACGGCGTTTTTTTTATGTTCGTTATTTTTTTTTTTATGTTATAAACACGCGTCTCGTGTGTTCTTTTTTTTAAAAAAACGCCACGGCGAAGCCGTCAATAGTCATTTAGCCGTTCATTCATTTCAATTATTATTTTTTCAATCCTAATTTATATATTTATGTAATATCATTTGATATGTTATAATGACAATGTCATACATGTATTATATTACTGTAAGGAACGTGTTTTAATTAATAATGCATCTCCATGAATAAGTGCTTTAACTGTCAAATGTGTTTGACATGTTCCACATTTGGTGTTGTTGTTCTTTCTTTGAGTATATAGGATGTGCGATTAGTCTTGTCATGACGCAATGCGGAATCGAGAACGATGACTTGTCTGCTTTCTAGACTTCTTAAAGTGGTCTCCAGCTCCCAAGATGGTTTGATTAGGAGACGAGTTATTGGATGTTTATTCCAGTGTTGTTTCCATTTTGTATGAATTAAAGAGGTGTTAAAAACGGGTCTTAGTTTTGTTCCTTCCGAATAATTATTTTGGAATATTTGATATATAAGGTGTGCTAAGTCCCTCCACGTTTACACTTAGTGCCCCATATAATTGTTTTTCTTCCCATCTTTTTTCCCTAAGTTTTCGTGTTTTATTTACATTTAATAAACCCATAGATTGAAACAGACCACCGATTAGCATTTAAATATTTTCATTATAGTTTTTCCTATTTCTTACGCCTTTCTATAATCCACAAAGATAGATAGTAGTATAGATATGAAAGTATAGATAGATAGCACAGAATTGAGAGATAGATATGTACAATAAAAGCACATTCTAAACAAAACTTTTTACAACTTATCATATCGTCGTGTTAATAACAATCACTAGAGAGAGTAATATCACCTACTCTAAACAAACCATTAAAACTCTAAGAGGTCCGTTAGTGTAGGGTGTATGAGATCGGCGATCAGCTTGCAGTGTCGCGTTTCAACATCACCCACTGGCGGGTCCTTCCGACTCTATAGCTCTGCTGATGAGCTAATAGGCCGAAATGACATAACAGAGATTGATTTTTCTCGATTTGTTTAAGCCATACATTTATGGTATCCCGCCTAATTCAATTCATTAATTAATTAATTTTTCAAAAATTAGGTCCGACTCCAATTAAGCACTTATCTCCCAAATTATCGGGCTGAAAAGCCATTCTAGACAAACCTGTTATATAATATATATATATATATATAGGGTCCGGGTATCCCTTTCGCGATATATATATAGCTATATATATATATATATATATATATGAGTATAGATAAAAGGATATGAAAAACAACACAATAATCTGTTAAAGTGAAAACATTTATATATATTCGATGGCTAATATTGAACATATTTCGATTTATAAAATCATCTTCAAGTTTGTTTAACTCAGCCTTATAAATAGCGAGACGAAAAAATATGAATTCAAACGAAAAGATGATGCTGCAAAACGTTTTGAATTCATATTATTTTCGTTCGCCGCTATTGATAAGGCTGGAGTATAAACAGCTCTGAGATGATTTAATTATAATCAAAAAAAATATTGTTCTAATCATTACTAGAATATATTATAAATGTTTTCACTATAACTGACAATTGTTGGTGTTTCTCATATCTTTTATCTATACTATATATAGCCGTCGGATTCCATTCCTTTCTCTCTAACTTTTATCCTATAATATATACATATATATATATAGATATAATATATATTATATAATATATCATAATATATTAGATATATGGGTTAATATCGTTACTATTAGTGTCATCTTACTGCAGTCATGAGACGAGAACATAGATAAATAGATAGATAAGGATATGAAAAATAGATGGATAGGAACAAAATTGAGGAGATGAGAACTATGAACAAATAGCATTGATAAGACTAGATAGAGAGAGATAGAAGATAGAAAAATAAATAGGTAGATAGATAGATAGATAGGAAAAGAGATTGAATAGGAACAAAACTGAGAGGCGAATATACAAAATAGATAGATAGATAGATAGGATAGCATAAAATAGAAAGATATAGATGTAATAGAAAGATATGTAAAATAGATAGCTTGATAGATAGGAACACAATTGATGATAGATATGAACAGATAGATAGATAGATAGATTAGATAGATACAGAAATATATGTAATAGATAGACTCGGTCTACAAATTGATTGATGATATGAACAAGAAGATAGATAGAAGAATAGAATAGATAGGATAGAACAAAATGATTATAGAGTATGAACAAAAAAATGATAGATAGAATAGATAGATAATAGATAAGGAACAAATTGATGATAGATTGAACATGAATAGATGATTAGATACGTAGATTATAGTAATAGATAGATAGATAATAGAACAAATTCGCATTGAAATATGAACAGATAATAATAAGTGATAGATAGATATAAGTTATTAATATATATGTAAATTAATAGATAAGGAACAAAATTGATTGATAGATATGAACAAGATAGATAGAATAGATAGATAGATAGAAGATAGATACTAATATATGTTAATTAGATAGATAGGTACAAAATTGATAATAGATATGAACCAAGATAACTTAGATAGATAGATAGATAGATAGATAGGAACAAAATGTTGATAGATATGAACCAAGATAGATAAATATAAGATAGATATAAATACTATTGTAAATTAAAGATAAGACACAAAATTGAATGATAAATCATAACAAGATAGATAGATAGATAGATAGATAAAGATAATAGATATGGTTTGATTGTAGTATCGTTTAACACTTCTTTCTAGATACGACAGATACATGTTTAGATAAAGATCATCCTTTAAACCGCATCAGATATCAAAAAATTCCTCATGTAAAATCGCCTTAAATGACATTATCGATATCCAGTTCCAATAACAGAAATCTATTTTCATTCTTTTGTGATGCTAACAACCAAAAACATTGCAAACATATACACCACATACAAACACACAAACCACACCGCTCGAAGCGCGCAAACACAAACGCAGCAAGCGGCACATATCACTCACACTCACACACGCGCACACCGCTCACAACACACACACATACGTTGCATTTACTCCCAAATACCACATTACACAACACAGTACGCACGCCACGCACACACACAACATTGCACCACATACGGCACACAATAACACCGAAATACACACTCAACCCACACACATACGCATCACTTTATTCCATTATACAAACTCACAAACACAACCAACCGCGTACATACAAAACTTTACATACGCACACACACGCAGTGAATATAGAATCGCCACCACGCACACATCACAACACACTCACCCCACTTCACGCAAACACTAACTCACACAGATACTCATTTACACACAACTCACTACACGCTTCATACACACGCACACACACTCACTAGCCATACTCACTCACAATTACACAAACATTTCTACTCACTCAACCACCACCATCACTATACGCTTACAGCACTTACACACACTCTCACGCTAAACACTAAGCTCACCACATACACACGTTCACACTCACATACCACTGAAACACACTAACTCAGCACACATACTCACAACGCGTACATACATACTCAACTTACATACGCACACACACACGCATGAATTAGAATCCACACACGCACACATTCACATACACACTCACCCACTCTCAGAAACACTAACTCACACAGATACTCATTTACACACAAACTCACTACACGCTCATACACACGCACACACACTCACTCACATGCCCATACTCACTCACAAATACACAAACATATTCTCACTCACTCAACCACACACTCACACATACGCTTACACACTTACACACACTCTCACGCTTACACACTAACTCACACACATACACACGTTCACACTCACATACACACTGAAACACACTAACTCACACACATACTCACTCACACACAAACTCACAACACACACATACATACACACACACTCTCACTCACACACACATACTCACTCACAAATACGCAAATATATTCTCACTCACTCAACCACATACTCACACGCTCTCACACACGCTCTCACACATACACTCACTCACTCACTCACTCATACACACACACACACACACACACAAACTCACAACACGCACATTCAGACATACACACTCTCACTCACACACACATATTCACAAATATGCAAATATATTCTCACTCACTCAACCACATATACTCACTCATACACTTACACACACACTCTCACACCTACACTCACTCACTCATACACACACACACACACACACACCACACACACACACACAAACTCACAATACGCACATACAGACAAACACACTCTCACTCACACACACATACTCAGAAATACGCAAAATATATTCTCACTCACTCAACCACATACTCACTCATACACTTACACACGCATTCTCACACATACACTCACTCACTCATACACACACACACGCACGCACACACACACACACAAACTCACAATACGCACATACAGACATACACACTCTC
>CM042165.1:79647345-79657345 GCA_023376005.1 Doryteuthis pealeii
TGTCTTAGAAGTAACGGTCTGAGCAGTACCTCCGCCTTCACCTTCATTTAGTGGTGCTGCTGGTGATGGCGGCGGCGGCGTCGGAGGCGGAGGCGGCGTCGAGAGTGTGTGTGTGTGTGTGGTGGTGGTGGTGGTGGGGAGCAGTTAGGTTGGCGTGTGGTGGAGCACAAGCAGCGAGAATACTACCCCGACAGCTGCAGTGATAGTAGTCCTGCCACTGAAGATACATACGAGTAGGTATATATATATATATATATATATATATATATATATATATATATATATTATATATATATATATATATATATTTTTATATATATATATATATTATATATATTAATATACACACATATATATATATAGTTATTTACTAAGCGTAACTTATATGCGGCACAAGGCCATAAGTAAGGGTTACCCAGTGAGAATCGAACTCACTAACAATTGTCTGCTAATCTAGCTTGCTACCCATTATACTACATGAGGTTCCGAAAAAAATATATATATATCTATGTGTGTGTGTGTGTGTGTGTAAGATACGTACGTTTAGAGATACATATATATATGTGTGTGTGTGTGTTTGTATATATATATATATATATATATATTATATATATTATGGGGAGATACCAGTAGTACTACTATTACTGTGTGAGGGTGGAAGGGGTTCTTATTAATACAGATATTTCTGCGATCTGCCGTGCTACTAGAACTACTATTTTTATAACGCGGTCATTGAGACTGCACTACATCAGTAGTGACAGTTACTGTCGAAAAGGAAAACAAAGATTACGCAGCCTCCACGAAATTGCCATTCAATGGTATCAAAGTATTTAATGGAAATGAAGGTATAAATTCACTTACAACGGAGCGTATCGAGGATTTTAGCAGTATCCGCAAAGAGAAAACGACAACCTTTTTATTCCCCCCTCCCTCCTCGCGCAACACGGGTCTAAAAATCGGTCTTAATTTTCTTACCCTACCTGACGCAACAACTGTCTTTTAATCATTTTGGGCTCTGCTTCCAATACAATGCATTTTTTTCTCTCTCTTTTTTTTTTTGTACCTGTGGATAAGATAACTGGGTCTCCTTCCTTCCTGACTGTAAGAGTTTATTTCTTATGGTTATTTTTTGTCTTTATTTTTTTAAAATTTTTTCTATTTTTTATTTTTTTTATTATCCATTTTTCAAATATGTATTATTCCGTCTAGGAACTACAAGTTTCCTTATTCGATAACGGCCCTCACCAAATCAGCGTATTAGTAGCACAGGGATCTGTGCGGTAAAGTGTGGTACTGGTGGTAGGTGTGGCGCTCCACCTCAGACGCCAAAAAATCTTCTCGGTCTAGCGCTAGTGAAAAGGGGATATACTCCCTCATTGTCTGGCTGACACCGACTTTAAGTCACTCCGACGACTACCTTTACTATTTAGATTGTTCGGATTATTGTCCTCATCTTCATTGATACACACAACGTTTCGGTCGATGTGCTCTCCGGTCTTCTTTTGTTTTACCTGTGGATAAGATGACTCGGTCTGCTTCCTAACTGGAAAAATTGTGATTATTTCTCTGTCTTTATTTTATTTATTTATTTATTTTGGTCTACTTTTTTCAATTTTTCATTTATTTTTCAAATTTGTATAATTTAGATTATTCGGACAATTTTCCTTATCTTCATTGTTATATACAGTAAGTTTCGGTCGAATTTCCCGCCGACCCTTTTCAGGTTTTTCTTGCTGAAGAACACCGGGGACCACGTCGACCAAAACGTTGTGTATATAACAATGAAGACGAGGACAATAGTCCGAATAATCCAAATAATACAAATTACCAAGCCTAATCTAAAAAATCCAGATAATATTTTTTAATTTCTACTAAGAAAGGCCTGCTCTCTATGTACAAACTCTGATATAAAAAATGGCAAGTTCTCTCCACTTGGCAGACTGGCGCAACACAATCTTCATAACATAATTCCTCACCCCATACCACTTACTTGGGTGTTGTGAATATCTCTAATTCTATCTGGGAGACATGTGGTGTGCTGTGATATTTTAAAATTGTTTTTTTAAAAGGGTGCTTTTAAAAAGGGGCTAGGTATTATAATTTTCCAGCACAAGGTAGCTGTTTTTAGAATAGAGGTAAAAAATAATTAACTTTGATAATAATTAACCTTAATAATAATTAACCTTAATAATTATCAGTAACTGACATAAGCCGTTGTTCGAGTTCAGTTAAAGGCCAGGATTTCTAAACATTATTTTCAAGTAAAACTCTCCTTTCTTCCTTCCTTCCATCCATCCTTCCTTGAAAGTTGAAGCAACACGATCTTCCGACCTAATCTTGTCTTAAATCGTTTACAGAGGCTGGGATTTCAAAAATCTCCTATCATGCTTTCAAACTGGAGTGTGGTATCTGCCGTTTTCTTACTTCGGAGAGAAGGATTTAGAGATAGAAGCACCAGGATCACCATGGACCCCTGTTACAATGGGAAACCTATGGATTCACGAATCGTTAAGATAGAATTTAAATTTCACTTTGCTGAAGGGTTGAAACTTTGTATAGGTGGGTACAGGGTGCACAAAATTAGCATTCGTATGCATATCGAGTTTTCCTGTTAGGGTAGTATAAATTTATTGCCCTAGTAAAAATATCCCCATGATATGCCATTTTTAGTGAGTTACAATCACAGAGTGACATATTTATAGATATATAGATAGATAGATAGATTAGATATAAAGACATGAAGATACCCTGATATCTATAAACATAATAGCTAGCTAGATAGGTAGCTGGATATATAGCAACAGATATATATAGATATATCTATAGATTAATATATCGATATATGGATAATATGAATGGGTGTAGATAGATAGATAGATAGATAGATATGTATACATAATAAAAAGATAGACAGATTTATATAAACAGACATAGATTAAACAATAGACAGATAGAAATATATAAACTGACCTACATAGCAAGATCGATCAATCGATATATATATATATATATATATATATATATATGGATGGATTGATATACATAGAAATATATGAATAGGCATGGATAGGAATATAAATATATAAACATAGTTATATATAGATATATAGTTATATAGTTAGATATAGATATATATGGACAGATTTGAACAGGCATAGATGAATAGATAGATAGATAGATAGATAGATAGATAGATTAAGAGTGGACACCGACCACACGAAACGATATTTCATTTAGATCATATTTTCTCTAAATTAGAGCATTATAAATTATTACTCTCGTAAAAATACGGCTAGGATGTGTCTTTTTCGGTGGGTTACAATCATATACATGTCTCTATAAATATAAAATATTCCGTAATAAATGTCTTGTAGCACTTCTGATATTTAACACTTCATCAATACCTTCCCTGATTTAAGAAAATGAAATCTTAAGTTAGTTTCTGTAGCGTATTTGCGAGTAAACTCCTGATTCAACGCAAAAACATGGAATAACTTTCCAACGGGACAGTAATTGAATCTGGCCACTAGGGCCGGTTAGTAGCTCAGTTGGTAGAGCGTTCGGCTAGAAACCACAAGGTTCCTAGTTCGATGTCGGCCCTCGCCGACTCAGCGTATGAGTAGCACATGGATTTGTGCGGTAAAGTAAGGAGCTGATGGTAAGTGTGTCGCTATACGTCAGACGCAAAAAACAATCTCATTCGTCTGGCGCTAGTGAAAAGGGGATAGACTCCCTCGCTGATTGGCTGATACTGACTTTAGGCAACGCCGACGACTTGACTTTACTTACTGTTGACTTAGTAAAAAAATATCTCAAACTCCAAGATTTAAATGATAACTTTGGATTATTCGGACAATTGTCCTCGTCTTCCTTGCCGGTATTTGCCTCATACCCCCACTTGTATGGGCTGGGCACAAGGCCTCGTTTTAACGTGGGCCCACCCACAAGCCGAAGCTCATGGGTGGGAATGAACAAAAATTGCGTCGATCCCTTCGGCATTCCCCCAGAAAGGGGCGCCTCAGGCGCTGGGCAATAAACCCAATCCTCGTCTTCATTGCATGGCACAACGAATATAGGTGTTTAGTTGATACAGTTCTAAGTGTCAATCATCTCTGGGTTGCTGGTTCAATACTGGCCAACGGCAATAATAATATGGAATAAGTAACAGAGCTCAACACTTGTTCCTGGTCATGGTTAATGGAATGAGAACAGTCCATCTCATGTATTAAATAAAATTCGAAGTTCTGTGAAGGCTCCCGATTAGGACATGAAGGTTCCTGAGTTCGACATGAATGTTCCCGAGTTCGAGTAGATTCCCGAATCCGACAAGAAACACCTGAAAAGACAGGAGTGCACATCGGCCGAAACGTTGTGTAGATAACAATAAAGACGATTAGTATTATCTGCGTTATTCGGACTATTGTCCTCATCTTCATTGTTATCTGTACAACGTTTCGGCCGATATGCCCTCCAGCCTTCTTCGGTATTTCTTGTCGGACTCGGGAACCTTCTTCGACACGGGAACCTTGTTTTCGGACTCTGGAACCTTCTTGTCGTAATCGGGAACCATCACGGAACTTTGAACCTAACCCTTTATTCAATCCACGATGGGTATCCTGTTCTCATTCCGCTAACCATAGCTGGTTAGGGGCGTTAAGCTATGTTAATTATTATTCTATGTTACTGCTGCCCTTGATCAGGATTGAACACGCAATCTAGAGATAACTGTCACTTAGAACTGTCTTCACCTGACTACCTTATCCACTAGGCCATGTGTCCAATTGGACAAATAAAGACGATGACAATTGTCTGAATAATACAAATAATACAAATTACAAAGCCTCATCTAAAAAAATTGAGAGAAATTATATTGTATCGTTCATTTCGGCCTATTTTAATCAGCATCATTTTAACTAGTACAAAATACATAATACATAATATAGGATATATAGATATATATCTCTCTTCTTTTTTCTTTTTTCTCTCTCTTCTTTGCCTCTCTGTGTAGTACTCCTACATTTTTTCCTCCTCTCCTCCTTTTCTCTCCTAACACTTTTCCTATCTCCTCCTTATACTTTCTTTTCCCATTCTTTCTTTTCTCTATCCTCGTTCTTTCGTTTCTCTACTCTCTGCTTCCTTCTTCTCTCACTGACACCTGTTCACTAAATGATCAGTTCCTCCTCTAGTTTTTTTTTTTAATTATTAAAAAAAAACTCTAAAAATCGTCTGTTAACAAACAACCGGGTGTTGACGGTGTAAATGAAAAAAATGTCCTTATGAATCGAGATCGCAAAAGGGGTGTCTAAAGGTCATATGATCCGGAAATTCCCCCAGAATCAATAGCTGCGTAAATGATAGCACCGTGTCAAAGTAAACCGTGCTATCACAATGACTCTGATGATAATTACTGATGCCACATTTTGATTGACGACAGAGATTGTTGAATAATCTGTTGCGATTGAACTCTTGACATGTTGACCTCTTGACCGGCGTAGAAAGGATCAATTGTGACCGTTCTAGGTTTATTAATCACAAGTCAAAATATCTTTATTTGACGCCCTGTATTCTTCTCCTTTCCAACAGTGAAATTAATGACACCGGTTTCAGCTGGAGCATCTAATATATAAGATTCATTGGCAATTCAGTCTCGAAAGACTATGATAAAAGTGTTTGTGTGCCCCTGAAGTTGCAGCGCCTCCTGTGACTATGAAGTCCTATGTTTGAGAAACATTCAATCATCTGCTGAGTCTGGTAATATCAAGGGCATGTACGACGGCATAAAAAAGGCGCTTGGACCATCACATCGCAAAATCGCTCCTCTGAAATCAGCCTCAGGAGAAATCATAAAAGATCGAACTAAACAACTTGATCGCTGGGTAGAACATTACTCAGAACTCTACGCCAGCGACAACACTGTTTCTGATGCAGCTCTACGTCATGTAAGGCAACAACCAGTAGCAGAAGAGCTAGATAAGGAACCTACAATTGAAGAACTTTGCATTGCCCTAGACAGACTAAACTGTGGCAAATCACCTGGAAGCGACGGAATCACAGCTGAAATCCTAAAGTGTGGGAAGCCTGTTCTCCTAGAAAAACTCCACAAGCTCCTCTGCCTATGCTGGAGTGAAGGGGTTATCCCACAAGACATACTATATAACATATATATATACAATAACCATTCCTAGTGATACAATCTATGGGTAGTCATTAATTGTGAAGCTAGTAATTAAATTCAGGTCTGTCATCTTAGAGTCAAGGGAGCCAGTGGAAATTTAGCAGTGACTGTTGGTAACCATGTGATCCCTTGAAAGGCGCCATGATAGACACGTGATAAAGTTTGGAATTTAGATTCGACCTGACGTGGAAGTAGAGCAGACACGTTTGTATCTCTCTCTGAGATCGGTCTCCCCGCGCGGTGAATAAGCAATATGGGCTGATAAAAGCTTGATCAAGCGAACAATAAGTCTTGTTTTAATTACAATTCCCAGAAGAAAACGAACCCTTATTAGAAGAATTAAGAAGAACAGAGAACTCAACTAGACAGGAACATGGTAACTAGAAGAGTAATACAGTTAAAAAGAAACAAGATCACCCTCTCTCTAATGTAAATCTGTCTCTGTCTGCCTGTTTGCCTGTCTGTCTGTCTGTCTCTCTCTAACTCTCTCTCTCTCTCTCTCTGTGTTATCTCTGAACACACACACACACACACACACTCTCTCTCTCTCTCTCTCTCTCTCTCTCTCTCTCATCGGAGAACTCACTCTCTCAAGAATATGCCCGATATTCGATGTTTGATGTGGGTATATAACACTAGTAGGACCTGTGTATATACCACAGTATGATGATTCAATTATTACAACATTTGATATATTTACTTAACAGCTATAGCAAAATAGTTCAATATATAAAAAGTATAATAATCTTGATTTAACTCTCTCTCTCTCTCTCTCTCTCTATATTATATATATATATATATATATATATATATATATATATATATTTATTTCCTTCTTTTCAGTATGTTCGATTGAAACAGATTAGTGTTATCGCTACCGTGAGCTAAGCCCCTCTCTGTGTCTTTCCCCTACTCTCTTTCCTTCTTTTTTATAATATTTTTCTTTATCGAATGTCCTTCTCATTCCTTTTCTCTATTTATGATGAAAACGGAATGGTCCATTATTTAGCTTAAGTAACTACATTCATAAGAAATATGAATTCGGCGGATTAGCAAAACCAGATAATCAGGATTTTCAATTTTTGTATTTAATTTTGGACGATTTGGACGATCTCATTTCTAAGCAGAGGGTGTTATATAAAATATTTCCTATCATTAGTTGTTAATAGGCCTGCATTTAAAGACTTGAGCCTTCAGATATTCACATAGGATATTGGTTGGTTGGTTGGATTTTACGGCATGTCAATCTATTGGGTCATTTTATGCCAAAGACGTTTTTGTTTTATTCATTCGTGATGGGTACTCAATTTTTCTTTAATTTAAAAAATTTTTTTTTCTATTTAACCTATAGTTGGGATCCTAAAAGGTACTACCACTCCGGGTCAGAGTGGACCTCCCAGGGGAAGTAACCACAACGAGATAGTTCCGATGAATGAGCCAGCGACGGGATGTCACCGCGTAGTCAAATGTGGTTCCCCGGAAAAAATATCATCCCAGAACATCAATCGATGAGCTTGGCTGCTGCTGCGGCTCAAAGATATAAGACCCATCCCATCACCACTACACGCGTCTGTGCGGCGGCAATTTTAAATCCGTGACATCATTCTGTCGATCTTTGCATTGTGAAAATGGGTCAGCGAGTCGGTCATCAGTTGATGAACTTCTCCGTTCAGTTGAACAGTAGAAAGGAAAGCGAAATACTGGATGAATAGAGGGGTCGGTTTAGCTCAGTCGGTAGAGCACCGCCTAGGTAATTTGCAAGGTTCCTGATTTGATACCGCTCCCTATCAACTCAGCGCATGAGTAGCACAGATTGGGTAATCTGATTTGTGCAGTAAAGTGGGAAGTAGACGGTAGGTGTGGCGCGACACCTCAACAAAAAAATAATCCCACTGGTCTAGCGCTAGTGAAAAGGGGATAGACGCCCTCGATGCCCGGTTAATACCGACAATACGCCACTTGACAAACTACATTGACATCGCTCGAAAACTGAAAACTCTATCTATATATATATATATATAAAGGGCAGTTTGTGTGTATGTATGTCCGGAGGAAACTATGAAAATAAAACATTTAATGACAAAGTAAATATATATACACATTCACTATCACCAGTTCTTGCTTTTTGAGCAAAAATAATTAAAAAATAAAATGTAAATAATTATTTTTAATTCTAATAATTGATTTTTTTTAATTTAGTATTTTGAATAAGCGACATGAATGTTTCTTTTCCGAGTGTCTGGATCAACGCAAGGTCTTTTTTTTACGTAGGGATTCTAATGGGGATTCCAGCGAATATTCAAATCGCGATTCAACAATAATGGATCTGCGATACTACCTTTTTTTACATCCCCGCTACCCAGGCGACACCGGGTAGCCACTTCTAGTGAAATATAAAGTTGATACTACTCAGAGTGGATCTGGGAGTAATGGCAATTTAGGGAATTATGACTCTCACAAGATCTCCAGAATTAGATCCTCAGAATCGAGAGAGCAATGGATTTTAGAGTCAACTTTGAATGCTATCAGCTTTTCGAGGTTCGAATAGCTAAATGAGAATAATTATCTTAATCTATTAATTTATACCCTTGTTCATTATTCTTCCGACCGTTATCATCCCTAAGCGCCCTCTAATTAAAATGAGACCGCCCAAATCGTCCAAGATAAATGCAAAATGTAAATCCTGATTATCTGGTTTCGCTTATCCACCGAATTTCTATTTCGTTTGAGTGGCATCACCTCAGCTAAATAATGGACCATTCCGTTTTTATTATAAAGAAAGACAGCTAAGAAAAAGGACATACTAGACAAAACAATATAACAAAAAGAAAGAAAGAAAGAAAGAAAGAAAGAAAGAAAGAAATGTATAGGGGAATAGAGAGAGGGAGTGAGCGTGGGAAAGCGATAATGCTAATCTGTTTCAATTGAAAATAATGGAAATAGGAACAGATGGAAAGAAGAAGAAAAAAGAATTGAAGAGAGTTAAATCAAGATTATTATACTTTTTACACATTGAACTATTTAGCAATAGCTCTTAAGTAAGCCTATCAAATGTTGTAATAATTAAATTATTATACAGTGGTATATCCACAGGTCCTGCTAGTAAATAAATAAATAAATGAATAAATAAATAAAACGAAAATACTTCTGAGACAGCTTGGCAGAAGCTGATAATTTATTGAAAGATACACGAAAAAGAAATTCTTTTAAAATGGGTTAGTTATGGGTGGATTGGAAGTAACTTTTGCTTTATACTTCAACAATTTCGTTATTTATTTATTTTTTCTGCTGAGAAGGAAGTTGATAGGGATGAAGATGCTTTAGGTCCGACGTCTCATGTGACATAAAATACGATAAGTTTAACTATTATTACTCCATTATGATCGCTGGGTTAGACTACATAACTAGTTTAGTTGTAAAATCATTTGAAATTTAATTGTATGTTTTGCGATTCAAATTTGTAAATTAGGTGTGTAAATTCAACCACCTGCTTTCAGTTACGGGACAGTTCCCTCCAAACGTGTAGCCTCGTGTTCTACAACTGCGTCCCGCGTTAAATTAACATTGTTATTATCGTTGTTCCTGGGTGCAGTTTAGTGTCATACCCGCTGTGTGTGGAGGCGAGGTGGAGATTACCTCTCCGCGGGGGATAGAGTCAACGTATGATACATCCCGCCGACAGGGGGTTAAAGTGTTTGCAGATTTCTCGTATCTTTTTGTAATTAATGTCTTTTTTTTTCTTTTACTACTGCAGAGGGGTAAGAACACATCCGCAACCAGTAGTAGCTGATGACTTTTAGTGGAGATCAAGTGACAACAAGGCGA
>CM042165.1:79662345-79667345 GCA_023376005.1 Doryteuthis pealeii
TTGCCTAGGTGGAGGCGGGGACTGAATGCTCGATGCCGTCCACGCGAGGTGGAAATAAGGGCAGATCGTTCTGCAAAACTCAATTTAAGACGACGAGACTTCTCGATTCTGTCTGGCTATCTGTCTGTCTGTCCGTCTCTGTCTGTCTGTCTGTCTCTGTCTCTGTCTGTCTGTCTGTCTGTCTGTCTCTCTCTCTCTCTCTCTGTCTGTCTGTCTGTCTCTCTCTCTCTGTCTCTCTCTCTCTCTCTCTCTTGCTTGGAGGCTAGGATTCGAGGAGACAAACGTTAGCGTGGACGGAAAATGAGGAACGAATCAAAGATACGGACAGTGCCGGTTCTAAAACAGAAGCAGGTTGTGTTCGTTATCCATTGTCACTTAATGGTTCCGACCATAACAAAGAAGCTCGTTGTATCCATTAAAACAATGGCTATAGGGGGTCCACTAGAATAAAATAGGAAATCAAAGAGGTCCATCGATAAAAAGGTTTAATCAAAATTAACTGACCTAAATTCCACCATCGTATGTCACCCCGTTGAAAGAAAAAAATTACCAAAAATTAGGGAATTAACCGAATTTATTGAAATTTTCAGTGCTGATATATTAATAGATAAAAGATATAATGTACCGGTTATTTTATTCAAAAACTTTTACATTTTTCAGGTCAGTCAACTTCGAACCACGTATCTTTGAGAATCTGTGTGACACCTCAAAGCTACGTGGTTCAAAGTTAACTGATCTGAAAAATGTAAAAGTTTTTAAATAAAATAACTGGTGTATTATATCTTTTATCTATTAATATATCAACACTGAAAATGTCATTAAATTCGGCTAATTCCCTGATTTTTGGTATTTTTTTTTCTTTTAGCGGGGTGATACGATGGTGGAATTTAGGTCCGTTGAGTTCGATTTAACCGATAAAAAAAGCTTGAGAAGCTCTGGTTTAGTGGGAGGTTGAAAGAGTAGTGAGAGTTATTATTTTTTTTAAAGGACGCCGTATAGGAGAATTTCTGAGACTGAATGGAGAGAAGAAAAGAACAGGGGTTCAATCGCTTGAGGCGGTTTGTGTGTGTTTTGTGTTTGTTCCTCACCCCCCATCCGATGATTTGTCATCACCGACATAGCAGTTATTAGGGACTACGCTACACAACGTCATCTTATTCCTGAAAAAATACCACTCACTTCATTACTGTCTCAACCTCCCTTTAGAACAGGGGTCACCAAACTACGGCCCGCGGGGCATTTTATCAGGCCCACCGACGGTACTTGAATTTGTTAAAACGTACGGAACCTGAGACGTTCTGATACCATTTAAATTTAAATATCATGTTAAGCTTAATAAATATTCAGGAACTTGACTACTGTAGGTAGGTTACAAAATTTCGTGCGTGTGATCATTTCACTTGTTATTTAAGCGATCCCGAATTTTCACTTGTTACGACTGCTTGAATAACACTGGTAATTTTCAAAGAACTACTGTAAAGCAATCAATTGGTCAAAAGTTATGAGACTGTAAGATTCAAGGTTATAATAATGTTATAACTTGAAACGAAACAAACTCCGACAAGGGTGTTAAACATATAACAAGATGGGCTTTAATCAAAAGAACATGGAATAACATATGACATGAAATACAAGATACATAGTAGAGAATACAAATAAGATATAATAAAAGGACACATTCATGAATGGAAATACAATATTTAGGTATAAAAGAGATACCTAAATGTACATATAAAATATAGGAGTCAATGGATAGTCCATATGGTTAAAGTCACTTACTGACTTAGTCCGTACGTGGGGGAGGCCCCCACGAGGGTGGGGTGTAGACACAAATGTCTAACCCATGTTTCCAGTCCAAGAAGAAGGAGAAAAGAGAGTGGGCGAGTTTGAATCCGGCGCTTAAATACTACAGACCCCTGGTGGTCGGAAATGGAAACCCAGCGGGAAGATAACTCTTCCAGGCAAAAAGGGCAGACAATCCGAACAAGACAAACCATTTTGGAAAAGGCACGCACTATATTTCCATGCATATAAGCGGGCCGATTTAGCTCAGTCGGTAGAGTGTTTAACGAGGAACCTCAAGGTTCCTGGTTCGATAACGGCCCTCGCCAACTCAGCGTATGAGTAGCACAGAGATCTTTGCGGTAAAGTAAGGAGCTGGTGGTAGGTGGTGCGCTCCACCTCAGATATCTTAAGGTCAGTACTGCATGCGATACGTCTAAGTAGGGTTTGTTCTTAAATTTCTGTTGCACTGGAAATAAAACCGAAAATGATCCAAGAACGTTGCCAAGAGGCACCAACTATCTCAGCCACTGCACTGGTCATAGATTTATTGCTGGCTCTAGTTTGAATATATACTGCAGATGTTTGAAATAAATGAATGTAGCGAACAATGCGGACGGATGAGGATTTTTATAACAACCTTCCTCTACCGAGTCAAATGCACCTGTTTGTCTCGTAAATCAACATTTAATATATTAGATGTTGCTTCAATTTAAACATTGAGTGCCGATGTTGGAAGAAACGACATGACACACTTAGATACAAAAACACAGAAATCTATATACGCACAGATATGCACATCCATCCCCCTCTCTCTCTCTCTCTCTCTCTCTCTCTCTCTCTCTCTCTCTCTCTCTCTCTCTCGATATATATATATATATATATATATATATATATGTATGTATGTGTGTGTGTGTGTGTGTGAGGAAAAGACAGGACACGCTTAGCAACAAAACAGAGAAAACCGATACACGCAAAGACGTGGACATCATCCCCCCCCACTCTCTCTCTCTCTCTCTCTCTCTCTCTATATATATATATATATATATATATATATATATAATAATATATATATATGATAGTTTTAGATTAAATCAGAGAAGAGTGAATATCTTATAATGGCAAAGACTGCAAGTGGTTTGATTTTTTCTATTTATTAGGATTATACAGTAGCAGCGACACGTGTTTCGGATTTTTACATCCTTATCAAGCTCTTATTTATCTTATTCTTCTTTTAGATAGGGCTTGATAATTTGTATTTTGGACTGTTGTTCTCATCTTTATTGTTATAAAACAACATTTCGTCCGATGTGACCTCCGGCAGTCTTCAGGTATTTCTTGTCAAAGTCGCGAGCCCCATTGTCGAACTCGGGAGCCTTCATGTAGTCATTGTAAATTTAAAATTATAGATTGGGAAGAAGATTGGAGAAGTATCAGCGCATAGGTTATGCTATAGTGACCTCTTATGGTTTGGTTTGGTTTATTTTACGGCATCTCAACCTCGGTGAGTAATTTAATGCCGTTAATGTTTGGAAATAAATTCATTCTTAATGGTTAAACAAATTTTATGAACCTATTTTTCTATTTAAGCCATAGATGGGACTTTAACAGGTACTACCAATCTGGGTCAGAGTGGACCAGAGAGAATTGCCCAGACCTCCAGAACTGAAACCTCACCATTAGATAGTTTAACGTCATTCCCAAGACATGAAGATTCTCAGACAGCACCTTCTAGCACATATATGATAAAAGGGGAAGCGCGTGGTGTAATGGTTAAAGTCATAGGAAATGGACTCGTCAACACGAGTTCAAATCCTGGACGTGGTAATTGCATTTCACTTAGCGCTAATACCCCTGGGAAAGGTAGGAATTCTACTCTCCCTCCAGCTATGGGTAAATACTAGGATAGACTGGGCTCTTTAACCTTGGTTAGGCAAACGGTCTAGGAGAAGGAAAACTCTGAAATTCAAACCTGTTAAACTCAACTTAAGAAATTGACCTTGTGTCACATCCTGCTCGTGCGGAGGGGTTGGTAAATATATATATATGATAAATGGGGTTGGCAGTAAGGGCAATAAGGTTGGGACAATCGTATAGGTGCTAGGGCTTGACGTGTCCAGTTACCTCTTAAGTTGACCAATAATTAAAAAGTCTATTAACATACTTACGATCTTGTCTCACATCCTACACATTCTTCATTTCTCACCGAGTTATGTGTTAGTAAAAAAAAAAGTAAAGTCGTCGGGGTGGCCTAAAGTCGGTATCAGCTAGACAGCGAACGAGTCTCTCCCCTTTTCACTAGTGCTAGACCAAGGAGATTGTTTCAACGTCTGTGGTGGTGCTACACACCTACCATCAGCTCCTCACGTTACCGTAAAGATCCCTTTGCTACTCATATGCTGATTTGTCGAGGACCGGTAGAAACCCAGAACCTTTAACGCCCGGTCCGATGTTCTACCGACTGAGCTGTACCGGTCCAGTATATTTAATTGACAGGTAAACAGTCTACAGGAAGGGGAACTTAGAATTCAGTTTAAACGACTCCGCTCGGAAGGTTGAGACTCAGTAAAGATACCCGGCCTCTGAAAACGATGTTAGTTTTATATAGGACTGGCAAAGTCATTTTTGACCAAACGACTTTAGCCTCCCCCCTACAGAAAATAATTTACCAAAAATCAGGGAATTATCGGATTTTAATGAAATTTTCAGTGTTTATTCATCGAAGAATGATCTTTATAATGCCTTATTTATTTTTTTTCAAGACTTTCTAATTTTTTTCAGGTTACTTAATTTTGACCCCCCTTATGTTGGGGGCGTAAAATTGTTTCACGTTGGTCCTTACCTGATACTAATTACAGTATAAATAAAGAGATAAAAGACCGAAGTTATGAACAGAAACAAAAACAAATTTTTACGGTTGCTCTTCTATGAGAAAATAAGTACCAAAAATCGAAAAATAAAATGTAAAATAATAATAAATAATTAATTTTTTGGAGATTTCTTTTTTACCCATTTCGATAATTATTTAATTGGCTATTATTTTATGAAAGAAAAAATTATACATCGATGTTTTTTTCTGCTCAAAAAGGGTAGGGGTTACATTTTCAATCGAGTTTTTCTTCAAAACTTATTACTTTTGTCTAAAAAAATAAGGTTTGCATTAAGTAGATATTTATTTTTAGAATCTAAAAATATAACATTTTAAACTTAACATCAGG
>CM042165.1:79672345-79687345 GCA_023376005.1 Doryteuthis pealeii
TGTTAGCTGATGGTCTTTCACTGAAGAAAGAACCCTTAAGAGTATTCTAGCCGTTCTTAACAATGCTATTGTGTTGCTGGTCTTGATTCTCCCTCTGATTTCCAATTCTTCCACTCTGTTTTCGAAACTCTTGGGACCCGTTCCAGGGGCACTAACTACACTTATTATTATTATTATTATTATTATTATTATTATTATTATTATTATTATTATTATTTGCTTCTTTGGAGTTTTCACATCAGCATTAGCTGATGGTCTTTCAGTGGAATCTGAGTGACAGCAAGTCTCCTCGGGTCTCCAGGACTCTTCTGAGTATTCTGGCAGATTGCTGCAGTGCAGTGTTCTGAATGGTTTCAATCCTCCCTCTGATTTCCAAACTTTCTAAACCCTTTTCCAATACTTTTGGGATCGTTCCAAGTGCACCAACTACAATCGGTATCACTTTGACTGTCATCTCCCATAACTTTTTTAGTTCTCTGGCAAGGTCCAGATATTTGTCCATTTTTTCATTTTCCTTTAGCTTCACTCTGTGATCTGCTGGAACTGCAAAATCCACCAGATCTGGTCTTCTTGCTGGGATAAGGTGATCCGTTTTAATTTCAAAGTCCCAGAGAATTTTTTTAGAATATTTTAATTTTTATTATTATTATTATTATTATTATTATTATTATTATTATTATTATTATTATTTCTCTTCTTGTGGTTTCTTTTACACTAGCGTTAGCTGGAGGCTTTCTCTGAAGCCAAATGTGAAGACATGTCTCTATAGGTCTGCAGGACTCTTCTAGTTTCTTCATATCAGTTTTCCATTGTCTTATTCCATATATGTAAAGTATTCAACACGTATATTTCTTCATTCGCATTCATTATTCAACAAAAAGAACGATGTAATTATTCTCACTGATAACCTCTGTAATTGAAACACTGACTGATAATTATTAAAGGCGTAAAAACAATTGAAATGGAAACTTAGTTCTGTCCCCATCAAATAAAATGTTGTGTGCATCTATTGATTATTAATTAAATAATTGATTTGAGTATTTTATACATATATTTTACACAAAGATAAAATGGTATTTTTATTTATTTTTAAATTTTTAGTTAACTTCTTAAAGGGCGAGAATAAAAAATAATTTTTCAAATTGATTACAAATTTCGCAAATAATTTTTCCATTTAAGTAATACAATTTTTTAATTAATTTCATAGTCTATATAATTTATCAATCTAAATAATACATAGTTTATTTATTACAGTGAACAGGAGTCTAATTTTGAATTAGAAGGAACAGCTTTTATTCATTTTATTAATTGTTCTTTATTCAATGTATTTGCGATTTTGGTAACTGTGACGTAAGCAGTGACGTAATTTTGGTTACAGACAAATTGAGACCGAATCAAACACATAACAATTTTTTTTTTTTATTTTGTCAGGTACAGGATACCGGAGAAATGTTCTTTAGCCTCTGCCTCTACTAAATCAATATCTAACTCAGTCGGTAGAGCATTTGACTAGGAACCGCAAGTTTCCTAGTTCGATGCTGGTCTTTGCCAACTCAGTGTATGAGTAGCACAGAGATCTGTGCGGTAAAGGGAGGTAGCTGTGGCGCTCCACTTTAGATGCCAAAACAATCTCCTTGGTCTAGAGCTAGTAAAAGAGGATAGACTCCCTTGCTGTCTAGCTGATACCGACTTTAGGCCACCCCAACGACTTTACTTACTTTACTTTATATTCTTGTAAAATACCAGTTATTTGTTCAGAATTTTCATCTGAACTGGAAATAATATCTCATCTTCTTCTAGCCTAGCTCTAACTAATGGGCGTCAGCAGAAACAGAATCGTTTTCTCAACCCCTGTTCTCCGAATGCTATCATTACAAAAGCCCCCAACAACTGTCTTATTTTTTTTATACGAGGGCAGAACCGCTTCATAGAGAGTCACTTTCAACGTTGGTAGAATAACCTAAGGACTAGGCGCATATTTATCGACTTTTTGTTTTTACTTGCGACTAGTTCTCCAAGCCCATCTGATCAACTACTACTATCACAGTAATTGACCCTTGGGTAAATTCCAGTAGCAAGAGCATGCGACTGACGCCAAAGACCGATGAAGTTCCGCCCCGGGGAGCCTGATATTTCGAGTGGCTCATAATCACGTACTTGTAAATAAAATTGAAAATATGGCATCAACAGCGATTTTTCATTATTCCTAATAAACTTTACTCCTGATTGATTATTTCTGGGACTCATGAGCAGGAATCTACACTACGGGCATGTTTTACTCTCTCTCTCTCTCTCTCTCTCTCTCTCTCTCTCTCTCTTCTTTCTCTCTCTCTCTCTCTCTCTCTCTCTATATATATATATATATATATATATATATATATATATATCTTATTATAATGGAGATTTGTGTTTTTTCTGTCTGTAACCGAAACATATTACTATTCAAGTCACAATTCTCTTTTGTTATTTACGTCACATTCTACAGGATTTTATTTTTATTTAAACCTCAATTATTAATAAAATTGTTTTACATTATTAATACTGTTGACCATATCTACAAAGAATAACATGCAATTGTATTTATATACAACAACAAAATAGTGGTTTACAGTGTGAATGGGAAGGCTAATTTGCATATTGATATAAAAAATCTGATTTTAATAAATATGTGCTTTGTCTGTCTGTGTGTGTGTGTGTGTGTGTGTGTGTGTGTGTGTGTGTGTTTAGCAGCATTTTTCTTGTAGGCATATATTGTTAAATAATGTAGTCATTTTTTTGTCTGCAAGTTTTGTCCTTTGTTTTTTCGTATTGCCGGGATTATTTTTGTAATATCTCAGTCAAAAGTTTGATATACATCAGCCAATTTTCGCCAGATATTACAAAAATAATCCGGCAGTACGAAAAAAACAAAGGACAAAACTTGCAGACAAAAAATGGGTGCATTATTTAACAATATATATATATATATATAATATATATATATATATATATATATATATATATATATGATACTAATAATATTGTTAGGTGTAAAATAAAGGGTCTACCATGGTTTCAATCAAAAATTGATTTCGTCAGTATATATAATTCAACAAAAATTCTACTGCTATCATTCGTTTGAACCCAGTACCAATTCCTACTACCTCCGACTACCAATTCCACGTTACTGCTCGTTGTTTTAAAAACGAGACACGAAACATCCCATCAGTTTCGCACCTGAAGATGGCAGATTGACATGCCGAAAGCGCTCGTAAAGAAACCTTTGGTGGATTGCTACACCAGTTCCACCCTGACATTAAAAAGATGGCCAGAAAATTAGAAAGGATCGAACAAAAAACTCGTCCGATAAGAATCGACAGTACAGTTTAACGAAACATATATATATATATATATATATATATATATATATATATATGTAAGGTAATCCAAATGATTGGTAAGTAAGGGATGATTCTATTTGGGATCATCGAAACCTCACCGTACAACCATATTGTATGCTCTTGTAGATGCAAACATATATACTCATACTATTTATAAATCCCTAAAAAGAGCTCAATGTATATTAATCATTAATTAAACTATATACAGAACAATATTTAACTTTCAAAGAAAGAAAATCTGACAAACCGTCCCGTTATATTTTTATTTCGACCAGAAACTCAAAAAACACCCCTTTTTAACATTTTAAAACTTTTTTTTTTATAATCATGTCTAGACAAAATGTTTATTCTATTTTTACTTATTATAAAAATTATACATATACATTTTTTTTTTTAAATGTCAGATTAACAGGAAGTTAGATACACTTGTCTCTCTTTCTTGACTTAAAATTGTAAATTTATACTTGTTGTCTGACCTACATTTGATGAATTTTCTGGTATTATTTTCTTTGGGTTAATCACTTTAATTTGTGATTTCTGTCTGATGAGACTGAACTTTTAAGGAGTTTTAGAAATTTCTTTAAATTTCTAAAAGCCTTTTGAGTTTTAGTCGAAATAAATCTATTACAGAATGACGGTTTTGTTTTTTTTCTTTGAAAAATAAATATTGCTCTGTATTTAAGCTAAATTATTGATTATTATACATTGAGCTCTCTCTAAGGGATTTATAAAAATACTTGTATGAATATATGTTGCACCTACAAGAGCCTGCAATATGGTTATACAGTGAGATTTTGAGATCCCAAGCAGAATCATCCTTACTACCAGTCATTTGATACCTTACATTTATATATATAAAGTAAAAGTAGGATTGGTCCATGGAATTTTTTGAATAAAAAATGGTCCATAACCGAAAAAGGTTGTTAAGCACTGATTTAAACAACCCAATATTATTAGAACTACCAAATATATGCACCCTTCGGGGGCAAGTATTTTAATTTTTGATCTAATAAAATATTATTTCAAATTAGAAAGGCTAATAAAACTAAATAAGAATGCAGTTAAATAAGAATTCAGAAAAACGATTTTAAACAGAGCGGGGGTATAATCGAAAAAAAGAACAACTGAAACCTATTCTTTCATCACTCCGGTTTTTCATTGCTAAGTTTTTCCTAATTTAACTATTTAGTTAAAATAGGAAGTAGAAAATAAAATTACAGTTTTTTCTTCTTGTTAATGGATTTCTTTAAAGATTTGTCCCCGAGAATTTTGCTCATATTCATTAAGATAAAATCAAACAATTAAAAATCAATAATGCTAAGCACATATTTATTAAAATCAAATTCTTAATATTAATATGAAAATCAGTCTTCCGTTCACACTGTAAAACGGTATTTTATTTTATATATAAATACAATTGCATGTTATTAGTAAGTAGATATGGTAAACAGTATTAATAAGGTAAGACAATTTTTATTGAGGTTTAAATAAAGAATAAAATCATGGAGAAAGTGACGTTAATAACTAAAGAAATTGTGGCATGAGTAGAAATATAGTTTTCGATTACAGACAGAAATACACACAATCTTCATTATAATAATAATTAATTATGAAAGTGGTGATAATATGATCAAATGCGTAAAATAAATAGAACATTTCTCATTCTAAATCACGTGGGTGTAGCACGTTACATATATTTAAAAAGTATTAGTTTAATCTTCCAATATAAACCTCTAGCGACAGCATGAAAGATAAATTGGATATATCGATATATTCGGTGGAAAGCAGCTGTACGGCCACTGACCCCCTATCACACAAACCATCCAAGTGAGATGAACAAGACCTGCAAGGGAACTGTTGCAAAAACAAGGACAAACTCCTAAGTGACGTCCTCCTGTGGAAACCAGTACATGGATATGACAGTGTGGGCCGTCCAACAAAGACGTTACATCGACTGTGCGGATACTGGATGCTGCGCAGAGGAGTTCCCGATGACAATGAATGATAGTGACGGTTAGCGAGAGATTGTCTTGGATAACAGTGCTACTAGGGTGACATGTCCAGCATTAACAAAAGTCATCGAATTGTTCAACAGATTGTTTATAAGAAACTCGGCGCGTGTTGTAATGGTTAGAGTCGTAGGAAATGGACTCGTCAACCAGAGTTCAATTCCTGGACGAAGCTGTTTGCATTTCACATAGCGCTAATACCCTTGGCAAAGGTATTAATCCAATTCTCCTCCAGTTATGCATAAATAGCAGGACAGACTGGGTTCTTTAACAATGCTAGGTAACCAGTCTAGGAGAATGAAATCTTTGAATTTAAACCTGTTAAACTCCGCTTAGGAAATTGACCTTGTGTCACATCCTGCTTGTGCGGAGTGGTAGGTAAATATATTTAAGTAACTCAGTTTTTTATCAAGTTGGGAATTAGAGCCGGACACTCAACCAAGAGAACCTGTAGTAAATGTTCAGACGGAACGAACCCCAAAGATACAGACAAGTCAGTTTCCCTGCAGAAACGGAACAAACAAATCTGAACGCGAAAGACACGTGAATATCCGTTTGAGATGTCAGTAACCGGCACCCATTTCCTCATATTTCAACGGTCTAAGGAACTGAATAAAGCGTAGCAAGGGGTTAGACGGAACGAACCCCAAAGATACGAGACAAGTCAGTTCCCCTGCCGCAAAGGAATAAACTAACTTGAATGCGAAAACACAGGCGAATATCCGTTTGAGAAGTCAGTAACCGGCACCCATTTCCTCATATTTCCACACTCTAAAGAAGTGAACAAGCAAAATGGCCGAAGCTCACTGGACCCCCCCGGTGGGGAGTTAGAAATGCTGTAAACACTACTCTGACTAGCAAATAAACAAAACACCCTCAGCGTGGGTGTAATAAGTATTTTTTTGAAATATATTCCCTAAGTGAGTGGAATTCAATGTCAGAGGGTTTAAAATCATCAAATGTTTCAAAGGATTAAAAACATAAAACAATTTGAAATGAAAACTTAGTTCTGATAACTTTAGATATATATCAAGATAAAACAAACTATATATAAATATATAATACTGGGTATGTATTTTTTAAATTGTTTAAAAAAACAAAAAAAAAAAAAACAATAAGGACCGTCTAAGGATGCATGCTCAAAGATTAAGTGTATTTATTCTATCTTATGACGATTTTGGGTAATGTGACGTAAGCAGTGGCGTAGTTTGGTTACAGAAAAATAGAGACTTAATCTCCATTATTAATAGATGTTTTATTCCCTTGACAAGTTGTCTCATAAGTAAATGGAACTGATTAGGATTTAAAAAGAAATGTCCATTTAATTACAAATCAATTTATTGGTTTCTTTGAGAAACCGCACACTTCTGAAATGAAGCTGCAACTGACACTATTTTATGTTTGGGTCCGGTTTAGCTCAGTAGGTAGACCATCGACCAAGAAACATCAAGGTTCTGAGTTGTATACTAGCCCTCACCAAAACAGCGCTTGAGTAGCACAATTTGCATTATTTATTGGTAAAGTGGGAAGCTGGCGGCAGATCTGGTGCTTCACCTCAGACGCAAGAACAATCTCCCTGATCTTTCAAAAAGGGATAGACTCCTTCGTTGTTCGACTGATACTGACAATAGAAGACCCCACCGCTGTAATTACGATTTCAGCCGTTCCGAAATGGAAGCTGGGTTTTGATTTTTTTACAAAATAGGAAACTAAGAGTAAGTATTTTCGTGATCTCCCACCAGGTCAGATTTTCACAAGGATTTTTAATGTGGCGAGCCACACACAAACCGAAGCTTATGCAGTAGATAGTGCAGAAAGTGATCTCTTCGGATTTAGCGTAAGGGTTATCGTCATAAGAAAGGGGTTCGGTGATCCGAGTTCAAATCCTGGACAAGGCTGTGACGCTTCCCTTGGATAAGTAATTAATCAATCTGTTTTATCCCAGCTACGGGTAAATAGTAAGGCAGACTGGGCTTTTTAACCTTAGTTTGGCAACCAGTCGAGAGGAAGGAAAACTCTGAATTCAAACCAGTACTGACACCGAATGACAATTTCCGTTCTTAAAATATTCCTATAAACCCGTTACGTCAGCGAAATATGCAACGGTCTTTGGCCTTATAACCATTCGTCAAAATCCGGGGGGATAAAACTGAACAGGGACGCTCTACCGGATTTAAAAATGTGTGTGCATGTGCGCTTTCCAGACGGCTCGCGCAAAAAAAAAAAAAAAAAAAGACTCTATCTAATCTACAGGGGAAACAAACACACACATACACGCGCGCGCACACACACAGAGACACACACATACACAGATACACGCAACATTAGCGCGCGCGCACACAAACTTTTGCCCGACTTGATCAGCGTTCGCAAGCAGCCCAATTCAAAATCAATAAACACAGTCGCTGTGGCAGAAAGAAGAGAACTAATTACATTAGCGGCAGTTGTTGAGAAACATATTCACGTCACGTGGTAATAGCAAGCTTTAAGCTGATTTTTCAAAACGAGGCGAAAAAGCTTTAGAAAGAGCGAATTTTACACTCACCGGATCCGCACAAGCAGAGAGTAGTGAATACTTGTAATAAAAGTAGTCTAATATATTTTTAACGATCGGTGTTCTGTTCAGAGTAATGCATTTTAATGCAGAGATTACTCTAGACGAGATTTCATTATTTTATTAATATCACCATCCCGTGTTTTTTTTTATTAAAATGCGATGCCAAGATAATATGGGCGTCCCGGGTATGGCACTAAACTTCTCGCAGTATGGTACTAAACTTCTTCTAGGATTCCAGTCCCGGAGCACTGGTGAGGGTGAAGTCCAACCTTCATTGCTCTTACTCATAAAAAATAAAATTCGGTTTGGTTGTTTTTACGACATATCAACCCTTTTCAGGTCATTTAATGCTAAATCAGGATTAGGAACCACAAGGATCCTAGTTCGATACCGGCCCTCGCCAACTCAGCGTCTGAGTACCACAGGGATCTGTGCGGTAAAGTGAGAAGATG
Organism: Doryteuthis pealeii; assembly: GCA_023376005.1. Lineage (NCBI taxonomy): Eukaryota > Metazoa > Mollusca > Cephalopoda > Myopsida > Loliginidae > Doryteuthis > Doryteuthis pealeii. The sequence goes on from CM042165.1 coordinate 79,680,744, forward strand.
GTGGTATATGTGGCGCTCCATCACAGGCGCTAAAAAACAATTTCCTTGGTCTAGCACTAGTGAAAAGTGGATATAGACCCCTTGCTGTCTGGTTGATACTGACCGTAGGCTACTTTGATATCAACTAATGCTAAATCAAGGCATTTTGATAAACAAAAGATTCAGATTGCTCATAGTCCCTGCTGTTGCTTAAATAGTCACCCATTTAAGTATTGAACATTGTTACATAATTTCATAAGCAGCTTATGATTTATACCTGCAGTTAGAATATTTTAATCGGGGTCCGTTAGATTTAAAATTGGAGGTGGGGAAATTTCCATAGACGTTAGGGTTGTGATTGGCATGAGGATAACCCGACTTCACCTTCCGGTAGACGCGATTAGGCGTGAGAGCCTGATTAGCTTCAGAGAGCGTTGTTGTCAGTTCTCGCGGTCCCTCTCCCCCGGGGCGGAATCAATATGAGCTGGGTTATTAAATAAAAGCTTTATCAGAAAACAACCAAGTTTTGTTAATTGATTATTAAAAACAAGAAATGACCAGTCCAACAAGAAAGAAGAATCAACCATTAAGAGAAAGCCCTGAAGAGAAGTCAGCCCAAAGAAAATGGCGTCCGTGTTAGAAGCAGTAAAATTTGGTGATCTAGCGGTAACTGGTGCTTTCAACGTGACTTGAACGCAAGCCCATTACTCCTAAGTCAATTACCAATTTTTATTCACGTGAGTGAGTAAAAAAAGTAATGCCATTTTATTTAAGACAGGTATAATTACCAACAGAGAAACATGTAGCATACACCAAAATGAAGCTGGTACTTTGTGGATCACATCGCGCTTCTCCACCGTTTCTCTCAATAGCAATGATCCACTTTGGAATGAGAGCATGTATCCCTGCCCTGTAAAATTCTGTTGACTCTTCTCTGGGTCACTTCTTCACGACAGATTTCACTTCCTCGTCACTGAAATAATGTTTGCCTCTCTTCGGCACAATGAAAGAGGTTTTGAGAAGCAAACATTATTCCTGTTACGAGGAAGTTAAATCTGTAGCGAAGAAGTGGCTCAAAGAACAGTAAACAGAATTTTACGGGGCAGGGATACGTGCTGTTTCTTTGCTAAGGATAAAGAATGATTACATCGGGTCGAGTGGCGCAGTGGAAGCGTACTAGGCCCATAACACAGAGGTCCGTAGATTGAAACTACGCTCTGCTAATTTTAAGGGCCGGGTTAGCTCAGTCGGTAGAGCGTTCGCCTAGAAACCACAAGGTTCCTAGTTCGATACTGGTCCTCGCCAACTTAGCGTATGAGTAGCACAGGGATCTGTGCGGTAAAGTAAGGAGCTAATGGTAGGTATGGAACTCCACCTCAGACGCCAAAACAATCTCCTTGGTCTAGCGCTATTGAAAAGGGGATAGACTCCCTCGCTGACTGGCTGATACCGACTTTAGGCCGCCCCGTCGACTTTACTTTACTTTTTACTTTATACCTAAATATTGTATTTCCATTCTTGAATGTGTCATTTTATTATATCTTATTTGTATTCTCTATTATGTATCTTGTATTTCATGTTATATGTTATTCCATGTGCTTTTGATTAAAGTCCATCTTGTTATATGTTTAACACCCTTGTCAGAGTTTGTTTCGTTTCATCACACCGAGGGAAAGATGGATTGGGCCAATTTCAGGGACATCTTGAGTGAAAACCTCATTGCTTCATCCAGGACACTGAAGATGGGTCGTGGTTGGGTATTCCAGCATGATAATGACCCAAAGGCATACGGCTTAGGCAACAAAGGAATGGCTCAAGAAGAAGCCCATTGAGGTAATTGAGTGGCCTAGTCAGTCTCCGGACTTTAATCTTTTAGGGAATCAACGAGCTGAAGCTTCGAGTTTGGTAACCAGCTTCAGGAAACGCCTGGCAGCTGTGCTTGCCTACAAGAGTTTCTTCATCAAGTACTGAGTTATTTCTTATCATATTCTTACCAACACCTCCGCACGAGCAGGATGCGACACAAGGTCAATTTCTACTGCTAGCTTTTATCAATCTATATATAATCTATATATAAATATATAACAAGTAGGATGTGACACAAGTTCTTAAGCGGAGTTTAAAAGGGTTTGAATTCAGAGTTTTCCTTCTCCTAGACTGGTTGCCTACCCAAGGTTAAAGAGCCCAGTCTGCCTTACTGTTTACCCATAGCTGGAGGGAGAGTAGGATTCATACCTTTCCCAAGGGTATTGGCACTAAGTGAAATGTAATCACAATGTCCTGGATATTTTATAGGGCGAATTATTATTTTTTTCAATAAAATACAAATGTTCAAAAACGGAAATAATGTGATTTTCTAAAGAAGAGTATATTCTATCCCTCACTTTCAAGATGGACCTTCCCTGAAAATTATACACCATTTCTACTTTTGTAAGGTGGCAAACTCAGAAAATCTGCAGGGGGTGAAATACTTATTTTCCCCAATGTAGATAGATAGATAGATGGATAGATAGATAGATATGAAACTACTGATATAGGAAAATGCTGCAAATTGATAGATACAAAGACAGTAAACTAAGAGGTAGGAAAATATTGAACTTAGATCGATCTATCGATAGATAGATAGATAGATGATAGATATATAAATGTAAACAAAATACACAGACAGACAAACAGACTGACAGCCAGGGAAACAGACAGACAGACAGATAGATAAATAAATATATATGAAACTACTAATATAAGAGAATACTGGGCATAGATAGATATATAGAGATAGATAGATAGATAGATATGAACACAGAGATATATATATATATATATATATATATATATATATATATATATATATATAATATAATATAATATAATATAATAAATATATACAGGTTTTACATATCTCGCAGAATAATGTGAATGTGTGCGAGACCCGTTAGCATAATCTTTGCACTGTCCATAAACACACATATACATTCATAACAACACCACATACACACGCATAACATTTCATCCAATCATACACATCCTATGTCTGTTAAACTTTTTGTAATTTTCGATTTTCCTTGCATTTGAAACAACGTCACCTGAAGATTGTTTGCGCTTACGCATGCATGAAACCAAATGGTCGTGACTGTTCCTTTGTCATCAAAAAAATAGATATTTAAAACCTTTATATATTTATTATATTATATTATATTATATTATATCATAGCTCTATTTTTTTATATTGAGCACTCTACCAATAATACTGCATTTTGGCACACCATTCTAGTAAAAGCTGAAACAGTGACAATCCCACCCCACACACACACACTATATATATATATATATATATATATATATATATAGTGTGGGATTGTCACTGTTACAGCTTTTACTGGAACGGTGTGCCAAACGCAGTATTATTGGTAGTGTGCTCAATATAAATAGAGCTGTTATATAATATAATAAAATAGATATATAAAGGTTTTACATAGGCAGTTGAAACAACGTCACCTGAAGATTGCTTACGCATGAAACCAAAATGGTTGTGACTGTTCCTTTGACATCAAATAAATAGATATGTAAAACCTTTATATATTCATTTTATTATATTATATTATATATATATATAATATATATATATATATATATATATATATATATATTATAATATAATAAATATATAAAGTTTTACATATCTATTTATTTGATGACAAAAGGACAGTCACAACCATTTTGGTTTCATGCGTAAGCAATCTTCAGGTGACGTTATATATTTGTATATATATATATATGTGTGTGTGTGTGTGTGTGTGTGTGTGTGTAAGTGTGTGTGTAAACAAATAGATAGATAGATAGATAGATAGATAGATAGATAGATACATGCATACATACATACATACATAAAAGTATAATAAGAGAGATAAATGCAAAAAAAATCATAGATATGAGCAGAATGGGATACAATGAGAAAGATAATAAATAATAAATAGTTAATTGTATGAGTCCTAAAGGTAAATTATCATATATAATTGATTTTCTTCTCATCAGTAAGCGAAATTATCCCCGATTATTCTAAACGTAGCCCCAAGAGTCACAGGTAGCATATTAAAAGCAGTAGGGCTTTGGGATTTCAAAATTAGAGCAATTCGTTACATGTAACTTAATGTGGCAATCTTTCTTACAAGAAAAGAATGTTAATGGGCCACATCATACTCTAAACGGATTAATGGGTGCGTGTGTGTGTGTGTGTCTATGTCTGTGCCAGTATATGTGTTTTTGTCTGTGTGCCTAGATAGGTTGGTGGTGGAAAAGATTATATTCTGGACCTTTCTAATATAGCTAAATAAAATATTGGTCGTCCATTTTGGGGAGCCCAATGTATAGTAATTTGATAATTATATACTGAGCAATATTTCTACCATCAGCCTTCCAGCCCCAATATGATGAACAAAAATGGGAGGGTATTGGCCATTAGAAGAATACGGTCGGGATAATCATATAGGTTCTAGGGATTGATTGTAACGCGCCTCTGCGAGCGACTCTCTAGCACAAGTAAGGACCAAAGTTACCTGTAGTAGGTCACGTATTGCTCAGCCACCTGGATCTCGTCCTAACACATCTCGGGTCACCATACACGGCCAACAGGTGGCCCTAGTGGGTGGGGGAGTCTTACTCTCTGTAGAGGAGCAGTCGACGTATTCTACATCCCCAGTTGACAGGGTGACTTATATTTATACAAAATAAATAAAACTTTTAAAACAATGTGGTTGAATGCCTCTGTCTTTTCTTAAAACGATTCACTTCTGCAAATAATAAAACATTTTTCTTATATATATATAAGTTCCTTACAGTACCTGCTATTGCTTAAGTAGTCACCCAATTAAGTATTGAACAGGCTCATCTACCGGGAACCAGCGCTTTCAATGTAACTTTATCATAATGTGTGCGTGTGTGTGTGGGGGGGGGATGGAGTTTCCCTTGAATATCAACATATCAGAGCCCAAAAGTGCAGTTAAAGATGAATATGATTATATATACTAGCAAATATATGCATCCTCCGGGTGCAAGTATTTAAGTTTTGATATAATAAAATATATTAAATTAGAAAGGCTAATGAAACTGAATAAGAATGCAGATAAAAAGATCTGCAACAGAGGGGGTATAATCGAAAAATAGAACAACTTTGAAACTAACTATTCCATCATTTTCCATTACTCCCCTGTTTCATTGGTAAATTTTCCTAATTTAACTATTTAGTTAAAATAGGAAGTAAAGGATAATATTACAGTTATTTCTTCTTGTAAATAAATTTCTTTTAAGATTTATCCACGAGATTTTTGTTTATATTTCTTAAGATAAAACCAAACAATTAGAAATCAATAATACCAAGCACATATTTATTAAAATGAAATTTTAATATCAATATGCAAATTAGCCTTCTCGTTCAAACTGTAAACCGCTATTTTGTTGTATATATAAATACAATTGCATGTTATTAGTACGTAGATATGATCAAACAGTATTAATAATGTAAAACAATTTTTATTAATAACTGAAGGTTAAAAGAATGAAATCATGGAGAATTTGACGTAAATAATTAAGGAATTGTGACTTGAGTAGTAATATAGTTTCGGTTACAGACAGAAAAACACACAATCTCCATTATAATAAGATATATATATATATATATATGAAAGGTAAAATGGAAGTGAATCCGACAGTATGTATACAAAGTTTTTTCTGTCTTTCCTTATAATATAGTTGCTTTGAAAAAGACCACTTTATAAGGTCGAAACAGATCTGTCAGCAAACTAATAGCATCTTGTTTTTTCTAAAAACTTTCTCTCTCTCTCTCTCTCTCCTCTCTCTCTATATATATATATATATATATATATATATATATATTATATATAATATATATAATATATAAGGAGAACGGAAATAAATCCACGGTTTGTGAATATAGAAATATGAAGAAGAGAAACAAAAATTCCTTGGATGTTTATTTATGAATGAATAAATAGTTAGAGCGTTTTGGTTTTTATATACATTGCATATATTAGCCATCATAAAGGCAATATTCACGACCAATGTGAGGAAGCACCTTCACAAATTTTATTTTCAACTGAAATGAAAAAAAATGTGAAAATTTTTATAGTGTTCCTTGTCTATTTCTCATACTGTCATGACTTTTGGAAAAATTAACCTAATTTATTAATGGCCGGGATAGCGCAGTCGGTCGAGCGTTCGGCTAGAATCCACAAGGTTCCTAGTTCGATACCGGCCCCCGCCAACTCAGCGTATGAGTAGCACAGGCGGTGATGTAAGGAGCTGATGGTAGGTGTGACATTCCACCTCAGACGCACAAAAATCTCCTTAGTCTGGCGCTAGTGAAAAGGGGATAGACACCCTCGCTGATTGGCTGATAGCGACATTAGGCCACCCCGACGACTTTACTTTACTTACTCTAAACACATTCCTTGAGATTATCTATGATCCTTTCAGTCGACCCTCACAGATTTGGAAAGACTAACATAGATAGATAGATAAGTATATTTAGCTCAGTCGGTAGAGCGTTCTGCTAGAAACCACAAGGTTCCTAGTTCAATACCGGTCCTCGACAACTCAGCGTATGAGAA
>CM042165.1:79693081-79708081 GCA_023376005.1 Doryteuthis pealeii
ACAGGGTAAAGATGAAGGAAAACGAAAAGATAAACAAATTCATGGACCTTGACAGAGAATTGAAAAGGCTGTGGAATATGAGGGTGAAAGTGATACCAATTGTAGTTGGTGCACTTGGGACTGTTCCAAACAGCTTGGAAAAAAGACTGGAGGATCTGGAAATCAGTTGAAGAATTGAGACCATCCATACTACTACATTGCTGCAATCGGCTAGAATACTCAGACAAGTTTCCTCAGGTTTCCAGGAAACCTGAGGAAACTTGTTGTCATTCAGACTCCAGTGAAAAACTCATAATAATCCTTTGTTTACACAAATTGTTTCAAGTATTCCTATCAAATACTAAAAATTTGCAAACAGTTAAAAATAATTTCAAATATTCCAACGGACAGGATACGACAGAAATCAATTTTGAGTTGGTTTGAATTAAGAGCTTTCTTTCTATTCGAACGTTTGCTTAATTAAGTTAAGGACCCAGTAAGTCCTGCTGTTTACCCATAGTTGCCAGAAGAAAATATGGATTCATATCTTTCCCAAGCTTATTAGAGCAAAGTGAAACGAATACTGCCTCTTCCTGAATTTGAACGCGGATCGCCGATTCCATTTCCAGGTCGTTAAGCGAAGAGCGCCTCTAAGATCACGCCGAGTATGCCGTGTTCCATTTGGAAATATTCTATTCCAAAATAAATAAAAATTGGGTTGTCATTTATCTAAATAATATATATATATATATATATATATATATATATATATATATATATATATATATATATTGTCTGACAAGGTTTTGTTTATGCGACACTTTTTAAAATAAGATGTGTTTCTTATCAGCAATATTTTGCCAGATTCTAATTCGTCGACTACACACCTGGGTTACCATGTGTCTATGACAATTATTTTTTTCCCGAACCGAATTTGTAGTATTACTGCTCTCCCCCACGCACCCACACCCGCACACACACACACACACACACACACACACACTTGAAGACATCTTTATTCCAGAGAGATAGTAGCTTTCTGCTTAGCGTAGCTAGAGATTAACTCCTCAGATGCCGATGACAACTAAGGAGCTGCTCTCCCGTGGGACTAAGCGATTTACCAAGATAAAACTAACAGCGACATCCAGTCTATCAATGCTGCAAAAGAAACCCACATAACAGATGATACATTATTGATATGTCATACGTCGATAACAATGGTTCCTTGATGACGCATCCATAAGAACACACCCCTGCACATCCCAGCAACCACCCACCCACTAACAAACACACTCATATCTATATATCAGTATCGGTAGAGCGTTCGGCTAGAAACCACAAGGTTCCTGATGCGACACCATTTTTGCATTGTATCTGGGTCAATTTGGACGGTGTCATTTTTAACCAGAGGGTGTTGCAGGATGATAACGGCCAGAAGATTTAGGAACATCAGTAAGTAAAAGTAAAGTCGTCGGTTAAAGTCGGTATCGGCCAATCAGCGAGGGAGTCTATACCCTTTTCACTTGCGCTAGACCAAGGAGATTATTTTTAGCGTCTGAGGTGGAGCGCCACATCTACCACCAGCTTCTTACTTTTTTACCGCACAGATCCCTGTACTACCCATACGCTGAGTTGGCGAGGACTGGTATCGAACTAGGAACCTTGTGGTTTCTAGCCGAACGCTCTACCGATACTGATATATAGATATGAGTGTGTTTGTTAGTGGGTGGGTGGTTGCTGGGATGTGCAGGGGTGTGTTCTTATGGATGCGTCATCAAGGAACCATTGTTATCGACGTATGACATATCAATAATGTATCATCTGTTATGTGGGTTTCTTTTGCAGCATTGATAGACTGGATGTCGCTGTTAGTTTTATCTTGGTAAATCGCTTAGTCCCACGGGAGAGCAGCTCCTTAGTTGTCATCGGCATCTGAGGAGTTAATCTCTAGCTACGCTAAGCAGAAAGCTACTATCTCTCTGGAATAAAGATGTCTTCAAGTGTGTGTGTGTGTGTGTGTGTGTGTGTGTGCGGGTGTGGGTGCGTGGGGGAGGAGCAGTAATACTACAAATTCGGTTCGGGAAAAAAATAATTGTCATAGACACATGGTAACCCCAGGTGTGTAGTCGACGAATTAGAATCTGGCAAAATATTGCTGATAAGAAACACATCTTATTTTAAAAAGTGTCGCATAAACAAAACCTTGTCAGACAATATATATATATATATATATATATATATATATATATATATATATATATATATATATATATTATTTAGATAAATGACAACCCAATTTTTATTTATTTTGGAATAGAATATTTCCAAATGGAACACGGCATACTCGGCGTGATCTTAGAGGCGCTCTTCGCTTAACGACCTGGAAATGGAATCGGCGATCCGCGTTCAAATTCAGGAAGAGGCAGTATTCGTTTCACTTTGCTCTAATAAGCTTGGGAAAGATATGAATCCATATTTTCTTCTGGCAACTATGGGTAAACAGCAGGACTTACTGGGTCCTTAACTTAATTAAGCAAACGTTCGAATAGAAAGAAAGCTCTTAATTCAAACCAACTCAAAAATTGATTTCTGTCGTATCCTGTCCGTTGGAATATTTGAAATTATTTTTAACTGTTTGCAAATTTTTAGTATTTGATAGGAATACTTGAAACAATTTGTGTAAACAAAGGATTATTATGAGTTTTTCACTGGAGTCTGAATGACAACAAGTTTCCTCAGGTTTCCTGGAAACCTGAGGAAACTTGTCTGAGTATTCTAGCCGATTGCAGCAATGTAGTAGTATGGATGGTCTCAATTCTTCAACTGATTTCCAGATCCTCCAGTCTTTTTTCCAAGCTGTTTGGAACAGTCCCAAGTGCACCAACTACAATTGGTATCACTTTCACCCTCATATTCCACAGCCTTTTCAATTCTCTGTCAAGGTCCATGAATTTGTTTATCTTTTCGTTTTCCTTCATCTTTACCCTGTGATCTGCTGGTACCACAAAGTCCACCAGTTGACAAGTTCTCATTTTTTGTAAATCTATACTAGGTCTGGTCTCCTTGCCGGGATAGGTTGATCCGTCTATTATTTTTATTATTATTATTATTATTATTATTATTATTATTATTAGTAGTAGTAGTAGTAGTAGCATTATTATTAAATAGGAGTTATTTGAAACCATATTATTATCAGCAGCAGTAGCATTAAGGGGCACCAAGAGTACGGAATCCGTTGTATGTCTTTTACCGCCCATCTTTCTTGAAAGGTCCACCAGCAACACGCAAGGTCTTTTCAAAGTGGGGAGCCACGCAAAACCCGAAGCTCATGCAAAAAGTGCGTGAATCCCTTCGGCATTCCCGTTTTGGGGCCTCAGGCGCCGGGCAATAAACCCAACCGTTGCCCTTTTTGACAAGATGGCAGGTGTTGCCTGTGGGATGGTCCCCTAGGATTATATATCTTACTGGTCCTAAAGCATAAGCTACTGGATACAGTGCACGATGTGTCAGGTAAATATACTTTACCTATCTGTATGTTAACATCACCTTCCTTTGATAAATTCTTGAAAAGGACTGACTTCGGCATTGCCTAAACCAACCAACCAACCAACCAACCAATCTTCTTTTCAAATAGTTTTTTTCTTTTAAGGTAATGACGGTAATAATAAAACGAATTTTGCTTTTGTTTTCCGTTTTTGTTGCAATTTTTCTTTCGCCAGTCTTCAACTTCGTTACACATAGTAAAATCATGACATATAGTACCTAAATGAGGATATGGAATNCTGTGCAGAACAAGACCCCAAACACTCCCTTTACTTGTTGGGAGACATCTCCAATCCGGTGGGACTTGAAGGGGTTTAATATACTTTTCCCACACTTTCTCTCTCCTCGCCCCCTCCTGATGATAAGATCATGATCTTTACTTTCCATTTTTTGCATCATGCAATGATCACGTCATCAGCTTTCGAGTAAACAAGCACACATATAAATAACCGGTTAATAAATTAATATTCACCATTCCCTATATACTGACATCATTTCTATTTTGTCTGATCGTCTTTTGCACCGCAGGTCCCGTAGCGGAGTTGTCCGGGTGCCTGTTGGCCCGTCAATAGTATTACCCCTGGCCGCTCCTATAGTAGCTCGTTGCCGCTGTATCTGCCGCAACACCTGACCTGAGTAGGAACACAGCCGATGTAGACTCCAGTAAGAATTCGTAGATCAGCAACCGAGACAAGAACGAGCTTGTATGGGTTCATATCGAACGGATCGGTGCAGCACATATTTGAGGCCAAAAAAAAAACCCTAATCGAAAAAAGAACAAACATAAGCAGCCCCCGAAAAAAAAAAAAAAAAAAAAATTGGGTTTTAAACACCAGTCTGTGTCCTTAACAGTGTCCTGATGGTGTATAATACCCGAAAGTACCTTAAGTATTGACACATAAAGTTTTCCCTTAGATCGTAACATCTGTGTTGTTCTATTGTATTTAGAAATATTTTTTTCTCTCATATTGTCGATTCATTTCCTCACGTATTTCCATATACTATATCGTATATAGTATATATATATATATACTATATATCTTATATATGAAATGGAGGAATTGAATCCGACAATATGAGGAAAATGAGTAAAGAATAAAGAATGTAAGGATGGAATAAAATGAATTTAAATCGATATCGACATGATAGATCGATATTCACGTTACACATGTGTGTGTTCGGCTCACGTTTTATGTTGTCGAGAAATATTTCACACACATGAGAAGAAATGACCTCGATGAGAAGTGAAAGCACATTTCTTGTTTGAATGAATAAATGTTCTACTGCGTGATGAAGGTCGATTCTTCTATGTGCTCGATATAGTTCTTTATGATATAGGGTATATCTACTATCCTTGTCGATGCTAATCAAAGAGTCCAGTTAAAAAATTTGAAGGAGAATTTATCCATTAAAGATTGCCTTTGAAGAAATTCTTTTTGAAAAGGATTATTTTTTGCATTTTTATTCCATTAATTTAGTAACTATCAATGATATAATATATATATATATAAATGTGATGGTAGCTGGAGTGTGTGTGTGTGTGAGTGTGTGTGTCTGTGATAGTGTCGTGTGTGTGGCAATCTCTTCCATTTATACATGTAGAATTAAACGAAAGACACATCTTCTCTGTTTAACAATTTATTTGTGTTTTCAAGTTTTCTGGCCAGAGTTTTTAATATTTCGGGGTGGAATGTCGTGATAACTCCCCAAGTTCAGGTCCCGAGTACTTTCGGGCACTTCCAAGTGCCATCATCATACAATAAGACGACAATTACCAACATCCTTCCAAAATTAATTTCGCAATGCAGGTAAGACATCCATTTTAAAAGTGCGCTATTAACATGACACATTTCTCATCCATAGATTCTCCTTCCAGCCTCCACGCATAAGAATTAGTTAAGTGATATCGTATTTTTGTGTTAACACTGGAACACATCACATCACCCCCTGCGTGATTGCGGCACTGTTCAACAGTACCGATACAGTACTCCGGGACTTTTAACTTGGTGGACTAGATCGCAGCGAATTCCGCCCAAAATATTAAAGAAATTATAAAACTGTCGAGAAAGATCAATAAAGATAAAATTTGTTAACAGAGAGATAGGTTAATACTTTTGTACTTGTAAGTGTATACAATATATACATATATACTACTATATATTAGACGTATTAATAGTAAATACACGCTGAACAAATACCTGGTTAAGCACTTAACCTTTTTATAGATATTTTTTCTAACTTCTATGATTTACGCAAAAACACCCATCAGTTTTTCACACCATAATCTATCCTGATGAAAGAGCTTTTCATAATAAACCGATACACACGGTTTAATGCGGTAATGATAAATAAATTCATTTTATTTTTTGGAAATTCGTTTTTCAAAATTTCTCTAAATTATACCATATTTATTCATATATATATATAAAAGTATATATATCAAATATAAATATTATATAGCTTATGATAATAAATCTCAGGCTATAGTATATAAATCTTCTCACAATTACTTGTTTCTATCTATCCAGTCTAGCTCTTTTTATAGTTCATTCTATCTACCTATCTGTTTATTTTTCACTCGTATATCTGTCACTATCTTGGATCTGTTGTATGAAAGTGCACACGAGGGCGATGTCATCGTGACGAGCTTGGCAGGCATCCTTAGGTGCGAAAGTTGTTTAGCATTTCACCTTTTGATGCGCTTGATAGCCGTACTTGGGAAAGGTAAGTGATACAAACCATTCTCTACCCCCCAGCATAGTGGGAACCACTTACCTGAAGTGGCGCAAACAGGGGCTATAGGTAGGGCAAACCAGTGCTCTGTGAGAGCAAGGAGAAAGTCGCATGTATTCAAACCTGAATAAACAACGCTTTAAATACGACATTGACCTCGTGTCGCCATACCTGCTCGTTGCGGCGAGGGTGGTAAATGAGTTATATATACAAAGTAAAGCATCTGTGGCGAGCCTAAAGTCGTATCAGCCAATCAGGGGAAGGGATGTCTAGTTCCCTATTCAATAGTGCTAGACGCAAGGATGATTTGTTTGGCGTCTGAGGTGGAACGTCACCTATCAATCAAGCTCCTTACATTTTACGCGTACATGATATACCCTGTGGCTTCTCATCACCCTGAAGTGGTCGAGGACCGGTATGAATCTAGGAACCTTGTGGGTTTCTAGCAGGAACGCTCTACCGACGTGAGCTAATATATACTTATGCTTATCTATCTATGTTGTAGTCTTTCCCGAAATTGTGAGGGTCGACTGAAAGGATCATAGATAATCCTCAGGCGATGTGTATTGAGGAGTAAGTAATAGTAAAGTTCGGTCGGGTGGCCTAAATGTCGCTATAAGCAAGTCAAGTCGAGGGATGTCTAGTCCGCTTTCACTGCGGTCCGCGAGACTAAGGAGATTTTTGTGCGTCTGAGTAGGAAATGTCACACCTGACGGGACAGCCAGCTCTACATCACGCTGTGCAGACTCATACGCTGCGTTGACGGGGGCCGCGTATCGAAATCAGTGAGAACCTTTAGTGGTTCTATCCGCGCGAGACGGGATCGACGAGAGACAGGGACATACGAGACATAGCACGACTTGAAACTTGTGCACTCGGGGCCATTTATACAGAACTGTTGTCTAGTTTGTCTCCGCTAAGTCATGAACAGTATGAGAAATTAGACAATGGTAACACTAAAATTTTCACTTTTTTTTGATTCAGTTGAAGAAATAGAAATTCGTGAAAGAGTGCTGTCCTCAATTGGTGAGCGAGTAGAGAATATTGCTTTATGGAATGCTCATGAGAGTGCACATGTATATACTGAGACCATGTCAACACGCCTTCCTAACATATATTAAGGTGCCTAGATATCATGAGAATGAATTTAACAATCGCCAAGGCAAATTCTTGTATATCTTCTTCTTCAGATTTGACATCATCATATTAAAACACGAGTCTGGAGTTTTGTTCCGTTCTCCTAAGTTCCTGGCGACTGTACACGTATATATATAAGCTATAATATATATATATTATAGTACTATATAATATATACGATATAGAGAGGAGAAAGAGAGAGAGAGAGACGAGAGAGAAAGTGTTTAGAAAAAACAAGATGCTATTAGTTTGCTGGCAGATCTGTTTCGAACCGTATAAATGGTCTTTTTCAAAGCAACTATATTATAAGGAAAGACCAGAAATAAACTTGGATACTACCTGTCGATTCACTTCCATTACCTTCATTATATTTATATATATAATCTTATTATAATGAGATTGTGTGTTTTTCTGTCTGTAACCGAACTATATTACTACTCAAGTCACAATTCCTAATTATGATTACGTCAAATTCTCACATGTTTCATTCTTTTTAAAACCTTCAGTTATTAATAAAATGTTTAACATATTAATACTGTTGATCATATCTACGTACTATAACTGCATTGTATTTATCTATACAACAAATAGCGGTTCTACAGTTTGAACGGAAGGCTAATTTGATGATTGATATTAACAATTTCATTTTAATAAATATGTTGCTGGTAATTATTGATTTCTAATTGTTTTGGTTTTTATCTTAAAAATCTAAACAAAAATCTCCGTGATGAATCTTAAAAGTAAATTTATTTACAAGAGAAATATCTGTAATAATTATCCTTTACTTCCTATTTTAATAAATAGTTAAATTAGGAAAATTTACCAATGAAACAGGGGAGTATGGAAAATGATGGAATAGTTTTAGTTCTCAAACGTTTTATATTTTTTCGATATACCTCTGTTGCAGATCTTTTTATCTGCCATTCTTTATTCAGTTTCCATTATGCCTTTCTAAATTTATATAATTTTAATTATAGTCAAAACTAAATACTTGCACCGGAGGATGCATATATTTGCTAGTATATATCATCATATTCATATGCTTTAACACATGCACGTGTTCTGGGACTCGCTGATATTGTCTGATGAGTATCAAGGGAAACTCCATCCCCCCCAACAGTTGCACACACGCACACATCTACTGATTGAAAGTTACATTGAAAGCGCTTGGTTTCCCGGGAAGATGAGCCTGTTCAACTACTATTGGGTGACTACTTAAGGCCAAATAGCAGTTACTGTAAGGGAACTTAATATATAGTAATAAAAGTAAAACATGTTTTAGTATTATATTTGGCAGAAGTGAATCGTTTTAAGGAAAAGACAGAGGTACATTCAACCACATGTGTTTAAAAGTTTTATTTATCTTTGTATAAATATAATCACGCCCTGTCAACTGGGGATGGTAGAATACGTCGAAATAGCTCTCTACAAGAAGTAAGACTCCCCACCAACACTAGGCCATCACCTGTGCCGTGTATGGTGACCCGGATGTGTTACGGACGAGATCCAAGTGTGGCTGAGCAGATACGTGCCTCTACTACAGGTAACTTTGTCCTTACTTGTGCTAGAGAGTCGCTCGCAGAGGCGCGTTACAATCAATCCCTTAAGAACCTATATGATTATCTACCGACGCTATCTTCCTAATGGCCAATACATTCGCCACTTTTTGTTCATCATTATTGGGGCTGGAAGGCTTGGAGAATGTAAAGATATTGCTCAGGTTAAAAGTAAGTTATTCAAATTACTATATCATTATTCATGGGGCTACGCCAAAATGGACGGAACCAATATTTTATTTAGCGAACTATAAAAGTTGAAGGTCCCAGTCAATATATCTTTTTCCACCACCAAACCGTATCTAGGCAGACACAACAGAAACACTTATAGGTAGGATAGAATAGATGTATATATATAATTCCTTTATAATATATATATTAATAATATACATATATATTTTTCATGTCATATAACCTTTTTAACAAAATTAATTAAAAATAATAAAATTCGAAGGGCAATACAATGCGTAAAAAATAAAGGACAAAAAGATGTTTTATATGTCTAATCGGATTTCAAAAGCAAAGCTTTATCATAGAGAATTTTTTCAGAATATGACGTGCTTATGGTTGTTTTTTTATTGTTGTGGTTAATAATTTCTCTTTCTTATTTCCTTTTCCTCTCCATTTTTTTTCCTCTCTTTCTTCTTCTCCTCCTTATGAATGGGCCAAATAACTGTAATTTCTTTTTCTTCTTTCTTTTTTTTCTTCTTAAAAGTTTGTTGAGACAAAGGCTGACATCCGGTAGATGTTGCAAATGTGTTGGCGAATGTGTTTGCGATGTATTGCTTTTGGATATTAATTATTCAAATCATATATGATATATATATATATATAAATATATATTAAATTATATATATATATATATATATATATATATATATATATATATCTTCAAATTATATATATATATAATATATAATAATTTATTATTATAAATATATATAATATATATATATAAAGAGAGAGACAGACAAGACAGAAGACAGAGACAGAGAGATAGTAAAGAAAGAAGATAAGATATTGTCTCAATTAAGAAGATTGTTTATTAGATCTAAGTATAATGTTTAAGATGAATTGTGTACTTTGTTAATGGTTTCTTAAAAAAAAGGATTGTGAATTTTCTTGAGAGACTATGATTGAAAACAGATAGATAGATAGAAAGTACTAAGAAAGAGATAGACAGATATGAAAATAACTACGGATGAGAATAGATAAGATTGACGAAATAGATTGATAAATAGGAAAAATAACTAAGAAAGCGGTTATGTATAGATTGATAGATAGATAGATAAAAAATATTTTAAAAAAAGAGATAGATAAATAATAGGAAAATATCTAGAAAGAGATAGATATATAAATAGATAGATAGGAAAATAGTAAGAAAGAGATAGATAGGTAGATGGATGATTGATAGGAAATACTCAGATAGAGACAGATATATAGATACATAGAAATATTAAGTGATAGATAGATAGAAGATAGATAGAATAGATAGATAGGAAAAATAGTAAGAAAGAATATTAGAAGAGGATAGAACATATAGATAGATAATAGATAGATAGGAAAATAAGGAGATACATAGATAGATAGATAGGAAATACTCAGATAGAGACAGATATATAGATATAAGAACAGATAGATAGATAGATAGATAGGAAAATAGTAAGAAAGAGATAGAATAGATAGATAGGATAGATAGGAACATACTCGGAGACAGATATATCGATACATAGGAAACATATTAAGATATAGATAGATAGATAGGATGGATAGGAAAATACTAAGATAGAGAGATAGATAGATCAGATAGATAGATAGATAGATAGATAGTTAGAATAGATAGATAGAAAATAGTAAATAAGAGATAGATAGATAGATAATACTCAGATAGAGACAGATGTATAGAACATAGGAACATATTAAGATAGATAATAGAATAGATAGATAGATAGATAGATAGGAAAATAGTAGAAGGAGATAGATAGATAGATAGATAGTATAGATAGACAGATGTATAGATATGTGAGCATGCAGCTATAAAATGCATTCAAAATGCATGTGATGCATTTTCTATTCATTCATCAACGATGCATCCACAATTTCTTGCCATGTCACGTCAAGATTAATGTAACATTCTGTGGAAAGCACGCACCTAACCCGTCATAACCTGTCGCATGTTACGTGGAGTGGGGGGGGGGTGATGGCTAACACCAAAATAACCCCTACCACCACTGTCCACACAAGATTACACAATCACCACAAAGGATCCAGCCGAGGCTGGTTGGTTGGTTGGTTGGATTTTGTGGCATGTCAACCCTTGGGTTATCTTATGTCAAATATTTTTTGTTTTTATTCATTCTTGCTGTGTATTCAATTCGATGGATAATAGATAGATAGGAAAATTACTAAGAAAAAGATTGATAGATACATAAGTGAAATAGATCATTAATTATGACTGAGCCTATACTAGTAGTGACCACCTCAAAACGAATTTAACAGGTTTGAATTCAGAGTTTTCCTTCTCATACACTGGTTGCCTAACCAGGGTTAAATAACCCAGTCTGACCTACTATTTACTCATAGCTTGAGGGAGAGTAGTTGGATTCATACCTTTCCCAAGTGTATTAGTGCTATGTGAACAGTAGCGTCGTCCAGGATTTGAACTCGTGTCGACGAGTCCATTTCCTACGACTCAATCCATTACATCACGCACATATTAAGAAACAGATAGATAGATAGATAGATAGTGTTATAGGTGATATAATCTATGGACAATAATGGAATGCGCCGACGGTTACTATAAGTAATAGGAACAATTGTGGTTTGACGGAAGCAAATGCGAGTCAGCTCGTAACTATATTGGTCGGACGCAATCTCCACTTTCTTTGCTGTAAAGTTCTACTCTTTTGTTAAATACACTTGTCTACATTGTTACCCGTCGTGTTTGTCTTATTTTGACCCCTTAAAACCCCACAACAGATACATAGATAGATAGATAGATAGATAGATAGACTGGGGAGTTCTGTTGATTGGTTGGTTGGTTGGATTTTCCATCATGTCAACACTTAGTTTATTTTATGCTGAAGAAAATTTTTAAAAAATCTTGTTGGATATTCAATTTTTTTTAACTCAATTTTTTAAACACATTTTTAAACTTATTTTGCTGATCTATTTAACCCATAGATGGGACCCTAACAGGTACTACCACACTGCGTCAAAGTGGACCTGGGGGTAATGGCGATGAAGGGAAAATCCACATTCCCCAGAGCTAGAAAATTGGAAATGCGGTCATACCCAAACACGCATCCAGGCTAGATCACAGGACAATATCTATATATCAATACTCTTTTTCCGTAATCTTCCGACATTTATCATCTTGTAATACCCTCTGGTTAAAAATGGGACCGTCCAAATCGATAAAATGCAAAAATGTAAATCCTGATTATCTGGTGTTGCTTATACACCGAATTCTTATTTCTTATGAGTGTTTCCACCTCAGCTAAATAATGAACCATTCCGTTTTATTATCAAGAAAGAAAGGGAAGGAAAAACATTGTGTAGACAACAATAAAGATGAGAACAATAGTCCGAAAAATCTAAATAATACAAATAATCTAGCCTCATCTAAAAAATTCAGATAATTTTTATTCACTCAAAATCAATCACAAGCACAAATAAAGACACACACACACGAACTCAACTGCGCACACACACACACACACACATGCACACACATGTTGATATGTATGTGTAGATTTATTATATATAATATTATATATATATATATAATATATATATATAATATTTACCAACCTCCGCACGAGCAGGATGTGAACAAGGTCAATTTCTTAAGTGGAGTTTAACAGGTTTGAATTCAGAGTTTTCTTCTCCTAGACTGGTTGCCTAATCCAAGCCCAGTCTCCCTTTATATTATATAAGTGTGACTGTGAGTGTGTGTGTGTATGTGTGTGTGTGTGCGTTTGCGTGCGTATAATTGAGTTACTCATTGTTTTAAGTAGATATTAAAGTGATCGTTGGAGAGGAAATACTTCCCTTTGTTGCTTCCATACAAATAATAGAACGTCTCTTAATTGAACGTCATAGACAAATCGCTGTTATCTCCTGACAACCGCGGAATTTTAATAGTCGCACAGAAAAGTATTAATTAGCAAAAAGACCAGTTCCATCAAATAGCAATCACACAAAGAATACTTGTATACATTTGTAAGTGTGCATCTCCCAGGGTATGCATTACGGAGATACGGAGGATAAAGAAGATCCTAAATAGAATAATCCCCAAATTACCTATCTATTATATATACTAGCAAATATATGCGCCCTCCGGGTGCAAATATCTAAGTTTTAATATAATAAAATATCATATTAAATTAGAAAGGCTAATGAAACTGAATAAGTATGCAGATAAAAAGATTTAGAACAGAGGGGGTATGATTGAGAAATAGAACAACTTTGAAAGTAACTCTTCCATCATTTTCCGTTACTCCCGTCTTTCATTGGTAAATTTTCCTAATTAAACTGTTTAGTTAAAGTAGTAAGTAAAGAATAATATTACCGTTATTTCTTCTTGTTAAGGGATTTCTTTTAAGATTTATTGAAGATATTTTTTGTCATATTCAATAAGATAAAACCAAACAATTAGAAATCCATAATACTAAGCATATATTTATTAAAATCAAATTTTTAAGATCAATATGCAAATTAGCCTTCCCATTCACACTGTAAACCACTATTTTGTTGTATATATAAATAAAATTGCATGTTAATAGTTTGTAGATATGGTCAACAGTCATAATGATGTAAAATAAATTTATTAATAATTGAAGTTTAAATTAAAAATAAAATCATGGAGAATGTGGTATAAATAACAAAAGGAATTGTGACTTGATTAGTAATATAGTTTCGGTTACAGACAGACAAACCCACAATCTCCATTATAATAAGATATATATATATATATATATATATATATATATAAGTAAAGAAATAACAAAAGAGTTAGAGATTTAGCGTCATAGTCTATTTCAGGGAGCTTAGACTATAGACTATAATGCTAAATCTCTAAGTCTTTTGTTATTTCTTTACTTATATATTTGCTCTGTGACTTTAACATTAAGAGTACACATTGAGCTCTCAAACTGCGACAGGTTTTTTTAAATAAAACTCTTGTGTCGTAAGGAAGATTTCTTCTCTGGACTTTTGGATCATATATATATATATATATATATATATATATATATATATATATATATATAATGTGTAATCTTTTTGCTTCAACCTTAGTTAATTATCTTCTACATGCCATCTTTAAATTCAATCTCTTTATTTATCTATCTCTCTTGCTTTATTCATATCTGTTTCTGTTTCTACTTCCCCTCTCTCTTTCTCTCTCTGGTATCCTCTTCCTTTCTTTTAATATATATATATATATATATATATATATATATATATATATATATATATATCCAATTGCGGCTTCAACTTTGGCATCAGTAAATAATCCAAAGTGCTCAATATATTATTATCAGTAATAATAATATAATAATAATAATATAATAAAAAATAATAATAATAATGTTATTAAAGCAAAAATTATGAAATAATTGTAAACCTTTAATTTTCCTCTATTATATATATATATATATATATATATAGCTTACTAAGCATAGCTTAGATGTGGCATAAGGCCAGATGTATGGGGTAGCCAATGAGAATCGAACTCACAAACAAAGGTCTGCAAATCTAGCTTGCCATTACACCACGTGAGGCGCCCTATATATACAAAAGTAGTAAAGTCGTCGGGGCGGCCTAATGTCGGTATCACCCAATCAGCGTGGGAGAATATCCTCTTTTCACTTGCACAAGACCAAGGAGATTGTTTTTGCATCTGAGGTGGAGCGCCACACCTACCACCAGCTCCTTACTTTACAGCACAGATCCCTGTGCTACTCATAACGCTGAGTTAGCGAGGACCGGTATCGAACTAGGAACCTTGTGATTTCTAGCCGAAAGATCTACCGACTGAGCTAACCCG
>CM042165.1:79713081-79743081 GCA_023376005.1 Doryteuthis pealeii
ATCTTTCCCAAGTTTATTAGAGCAAAGTGAAACGAATACTGCCTCTTCCTGAATTTGAACGCGGATCGCCGATTCCATTTCCTGGTCGTTAAGCGAAGCGCGCCTCTAAGATCACATCGAGTATGCCGTGTTCCATTTGGAAATATTCTATTCCAAAATAAATAAAAATTGGGTTGTCATTTATCTAAATAATATATATATATATATATATATATATATATATTGTCTGACAAGGTTTTGTTTATGCGACACTTTTTAAAATAAGATGTGTTTCTTATCAGCAATATTTTGCCAGATTCTAATTCGTCGACTACACACCTGGGGTTACCATGTGTCTGTGACAATTATTTTTTTTCCCGAACTGAATTTGTAGTATTACTGCTCCTCCCCCACGCACCCGCACCCGCACACACACACACACTTGAAGACATCTTTATTCCAGAGAGATAGTAGCTTTCTGCTTAGCGTAGCTAGAGATTAACTCCTCAGATGCCGATGACAACTAAGGAGCTGCTCTCCCGTGGGACTAAGCGATTTACCAAGATAAAACTAACAGCGACATCCAGTCTATCAATGCTGCAAAAGAAACCCACATAACAGATGATACATTATTGATATGTCATACGTCGATAACAATGGTTCCTTGATGACGCATCCATAAGAACACACCCCTGCACATCCCAGCATCCACCCACCCACCCACTAACAAACTCACTCATATTTATATATCAGTATCGGTAGAGCGTTCGGCTAGAAACCACAAGGTTCCTAGTTCGATACCGGTCCTCGGCAACTCAGCGTATATGTAGCACAGGGATCTGTGCGGTAAAAAAGTAAGAAGCTGATGGTAGGTGTGGTGCTCCACCTCAGACGGTAAAAATAATCTCCTTGGTCTAGCGCAAGTGAAAAGGGGATAGACGTTAAACAAATAAACCAAACCAAATCTATGGATAGTTATAATTACAATCAAACATTTAAGAATGAATAAAATTTCGGCATTAAATAACCCATAAGGTGTTGATAAGCCGTTAAACAAATAAACCAAACCAAATCTATGGATAGTTATAGTTACAATCAAACATTTAAGAATTAATTAAATTCCGACATTAAATAACGCATGAGGAGTTGATATGCCGTTAAGCAAACAAACCGAATTAAACCAAACCAAACCTATTGATAGCAATGATTACAATCAAACATTTAAGAATGGATCAAATTTCTGCATTAAATAACCCATAAGGTGTTGATGAACCGTTAAATGAATAAACCAAACCAAGTCTATAGATAGTTAAGATTACAATCAAACATTTAAAAATGAATCAAATTTACGAAGTATTAAACGATATATTTAGGTCAACAATACCATTCGCGCCAATTCTGGCGGTGTATTATCGAGAAAGTTCACTTTGCGAGCATCGCTTGATGGGATGTGACATTTCCACGGATTTTTCGACGGTATCTTCCGCCTTTTTTATGGCTTCTTGAGTGCAACACGGATTATTTTCATCGTCTTCTGATTGGACTCGGGAGACATTAGTAGGTTTTTTCTATTGCTAATCTTGTTCTGTAAAAGCTTTTACGCTTCGTATCAGCTGAGAGCGTGGAGTTATTTCTATTTATGAAATGCAATACTACTACTAATACTATTGCAAATAATTCGCCCTGTTGGCTGGGGCTTTATAATAAAGCGACTGCACCTCTGCAGAGAGGTAAGACTTTTCCCAATGGAGTCACCTGTAGTCCGTGGGTGTCGATTCACGATGCTTAAGGACGGAATACTAGTGGAGGAGCAGTCCATAACATGGAACACTCCACTTAGATCCTTCTAGCCTATGTAAGGGCCAAAGTGAAATGTTGCATGTCATGGACTGCTCAGCCACCACGATTCCGTCCTTAAGCATCACGGTCGACCACCCACGGCTAAGAGGTAGCCCTATTAGGGGTCT
The DNA here is from genome assembly GCA_023376005.1 of Doryteuthis pealeii. NCBI lineage: Eukaryota > Metazoa > Mollusca > Cephalopoda > Myopsida > Loliginidae > Doryteuthis > Doryteuthis pealeii. The sequence goes on from CM042165.1 coordinate 79,715,028, forward strand.
TAACCCTCTGCAGATGTAGAGTTGGTGTATTCTGAAGCCTCATTTGAGAGGGTCGTTTTATAGAAAATCTTAGTACTGTCAGTAATATTCTCTACCATATAGACCCCGATAGAAAGAAAGAAAGAAAAAAGAAAGAAAGAAAGAAAGAAACATGTTATTTTCACACATCACATTAAAAAAAAACACAACAAATAATTAGTATATCGAGGGGCTGAACTTGCACAAAGGTGTCAAAATTAGGGTGGCCCAGAAAAAACAGAACCCACAAATTTTGTAATAAAACTGTTAGTTTTAACTATGGGGGTCTAGGGTTGGGGTTGGGGTTAGGGTTAGGATTAGGGTTAGGGTTAGGGTTGGGGTTTAGGGTTAGTTTGATGGAAAATGAATCAATAATTTTAATAATAAACCCAGAAAAAACAGAACCCATAAATTTTGTAATAAAACTGTTAGTTTTAACTATGGGGGTCTAGGGTTAGGGTTTAGGGTTAGGGTTAGGGCTAGGATTAAGATTAGGGTTAGGGTTAGGGTTAGGGTTAAGGTTTAGAATTAGTTTAATGGGAAAATGAATCAATAATTTGGGTTCTGTTTTTTCTGGGTCGCCCTGTATACCGGTGACCCAGAAAAAACAGAACCCACACATTTTGTAATAAAACTGTTAATTTTAACTAGAGGGTTTGGGGTTAGGGTTAGAGGTTAGGCTTAGGGGTTAGGGTTAGGTTGGGATTGGGGTTTAAGGTTAGTTTATCGTTGTATCAGGTGAACATTTCTCTGTGTCACCTAAGTCGTTGCTATTACAGGTCTTTGTCGGCTAATAAAGGTTTGGTTTCGTAAATACTGCCGACCTCTTGTTTGTCATTATATTTGTAGGGACCGTTGTTGTTTGGTGAGTGTGTGGTTGAAGATGATCCGAGTTTTGATCTCCTCAATTTAAATGTATAAGACTACGAAAAATGAAGTTTCCGTAGAAAACATAAGAAGAAGACAAAATTGATAAAAGAAACAAACTTTATATACATTAATTTACAATTGGTATATTCAATTGTTCTTTCAGCGGTGTTGCAGACTGTATGTGTCTGTACGTAGTTGTGTGTGACAAGTGTGACATGTAGTGTTTATATTTGTGCGATTGGTTGTGTCAACATTGTAGCAGTTTTGTCTGTGATTGAAACTTTTGATTGAAATTTGTTGTTGTTGAGCGAGAGAGAGAGAAAATTGGAAACGAAAATACGAGACCAACCTGATATATCATTTTGTGTCTTCGGGCAGCGACTTCTCCCCCATTGTGTCGATGTTGGGTGAGAACTTTCGCTCCTACTGTCGAGTTAGGAGCATCAGCTCCAACTCTGTCGAGTCGGAAAGAGCATAAGCTCCCACTGTAGTTTTTCAGCTAAAAGGGTCTTTTTATAATTCTCTTTTGTAATTGTCTACGTGATCATTAAGTTAAATTTAATATTGGAATGTTCAAATATAATTGGTTTTCTAATGACGTAAATTATCGGATGATTTTGTAACATTCTGATGGCGTACATATTTTCAATGGAATTTAAACCATTGTTTCTATTGTTGCTAAAATATTTCAAAACTAATATTTATTCGATTATCTTTTGTTTACATAATTCTAAAATTAACTTATACAATTGTAAAATTACTTGTTTCAGAAAACTTAATTATTTTAATTTGGTCAATTCCATATGCCGTAAAAATATAGGGGCCAGTCCCTATATATTCTATTACCTCAAAATATGATTTGTTTAAATAACGTCTTGATCAGATGAGCTATGAGGAAATATTTCCTCATCTTTGTTGTTTTTTTAAGCTCTGCATCTTGCGGGCTTTACAAACTTTCTGATAATCCAGGGTGCAGGGTATGAAAACTATCCTTCACGTAGTGAGACAAGTCTATATCTATGTTTCTGTTTTCTCTAGAATTTCATGTCAGAAATTAAAAACTGTAAGACGAAGAAAGATCCGTTAGATAAATCGGACCATATGAGCTTTAGGCATCTCTTTTTGATGTTTTTCATTTACACCGTCAATATTCGATTGTTTTAACAGACGATGTTTTTTTTTAAATTATAAAACTAACCCCTAACCCTAACCCTAACTCCTAACAAACAACCGGATATTGACGGTGTAATTGAAAAACATTTCCTTTCTTAATCGAGATCAAAAAGGGGTGCCTAAAGGTAATATGGTCTGAAAAATACGTTTTACGGAGATTCGAAAAAATACGTCATACCTCTATGAAGAAAAGGAAAAGAAGTCTTGAATATAAGCACTTGTAGATAATCAAGAAGAAATAGTCGGTGATTTTTAACAAGCGCAAATGAAAAAGAAAGAAATGAAAAGATATCACTTGAAAATGAAGAAAAAATAATAGTTTTCTAAATTTAGTCAGGAAAATAACATGATATTATTTTTTTTTCTTTTCCAAATAGATTTGTGGTTGGGACGAAAGAAATCAGATGTCATACTTCAAAATAAAACCTTTATCGATTGTTCATAGGATGGTGCATATCAACCAAATATGATCTTGTGACGAGGTAACTCGCACCTACATAAACTGATGGATATACCGATGGCTGTTTCTTCTAGCAGGACAGTCTATACGCATATGTGGATGAATTCAAGAGTTTTAGACGCATACACATATAAGTTGACATTTTTGAACATACGCACGTAATTATATAAAAATTTATTTATACGTCAGTATATAATTACGTGCGTATGTTCAAAAATGTCAACTTATATGTGTATGCGTCTAAAACTCTTGAATTCATCTACATATGCGTATAGACTGTCCTGCTAGAAGAAACAGCCATCGGTATAAAAACACCAGTCCCCGCATCAGCTGTCATTGGGCGAGGAGATAAGATATCGGACTACCATGCGGTCAGTCTGAGTTCGAACCCTACCCAAGGATAGTTGTGTCTAGCCACACTGAAGAGGCATGATATGCCGAAACACATGTCTGTGGATGACTTATTAATTATTAATATATATGCTCCCATAAATTTGGTAATGAGCTCTCTAATTGGTAATTTAAATTAACTCTCACTACTAAGCAAATAAGCAATGATCATTTCTCCGGAAATTTGATCTCTCAGTGACCGAATGATACATACATTCGTATGTATTTAATAGTTTAAAAACACCAGTCCCCGCATCAGCTGTCAGTGGGCGAGGGGATAAGACATCGGACTACCATGCGGTCCGTCTGAGTTCGAACCCTACCCAAGGATAGTTGTGTCTAGCCACACTGAAGAGGCATGATATGCCGATACACGTGTCTGTGGATGACTTATTAATTATTAATATATATATATATGTATAATCCAAACGTCCAGAGGAGAAATCTTCCTTACGATATAGAAGTTTTTTTTTAAAACCTGTCGCAGTTTGAGAGCTCAATATGTGCTCTTATTGCTAGAATCACAGAGCATATTTATAGGTAAAGAAATAACAAAAGACTTAGAGATTTTTAAGTCTTTTGTTATTTCTTTACCTATATATATATATATATATATATATAATATATATATATAGAGAGAGAGAGAGAGAGAGAGAGAGAGAGGGAGACGGAGGGGGATAAAAACAGCATAAATATGGCAACCTATTGATTCTAACGCATCTTAAAATTGCAACGTGAAACTCATAATCCTGTTTTTTTATTATGTCATATTGCCCTGTATTTTGAGCATATAGCACTTTTTTACATACCCTGGACACCAAATTCTTTTTTTTTTTTGGGGGGGGGGTAATATTCCCAAACGACGTATTCTAATCCCCCTATTCGCCAGGGTGAAAAGGATTTGAATAAATACTCAAAAGATATTATGTTTACGGAAGCAAATATATCTTAGTAAAGTAGGCAGAGTGGCCTATTAACGGTATCAACCGGACAACGAAGGAGTCTATCTCCTTTTCACTAGAGCTAGATTAGAGAAAATTGTTTTTTTTGTGTATGAGATGGAGCACCAAAACTTACCACCAACTCCCCACTTTATTGCACAAATCAAAACTGTGCTGTCCATGCGCTGAGCTGGCGAGGGATGGTATCGAACCTGGAACCTTGTGATTCCGAAGCGGATACTCTACACACTGAGCCAAACCGGCATCCAAAATAGACATACCTAGTATAAGTTTATTTTTTGCAACTTTGACTCTATCGTTTCCACAGCAAATAAAATTACTTTTAAAAGAACTTTACCAAGATAAGGAACAACAAAAAGTGCTTTGTATTTTAAAACAATGGTTGTTGTGTTATTGATCCGGCTTTTCCATGACAATCGATTAGCGATTTATATTGTTTGTGTCTATAGAAAAGCCAACCGCCAACGGTCAACCTCTATATAATCAGTAACCCTTTTTATTATCTACTCTCTTCGATGTAACGTTTTGCATTTCTCGGAATTTTTTTTAGATGAGGCTTGATAATTTATATTATTTGTATTATTCAGATTATTATCCCCAACTATATTGTTATCTACACAACGTTTCGGCCGATATACTCTACGGCCTTCTTCACGTGTTTCTTGTCGAACTCAGGAACGTCCTCGGACTCGGGAACCTTCTTGTTGAACTCGGGAGCATTCATGTCATAATCAGGAGCCTTCACAGAACTTCGAACCGAACCTTTATTCAATCCACCGGGGATAGACTGTTCCATTCCGTTAAACAGGAACGGATACAAGTCTTAAGGTGTGTTAAATATTCTATGTTATTATCACCCTTGGCCAGGATTGAACCTACAACCAAGAGATGATTGTCACTTAGAATTGTATTAACTTAACCCTTATATCCACTGTGCCATGTGATGGACCCGGTCATGTTTAACGGAATGAGAACAGTCTACACCTGGTGGATTGAAAAAAGAGTTCGCTTCGAAGTTATGTGAAGGCTCCTGATTACGACAGGAAGGCTCTAGAGCTAGACAAGAAGTTCCCGTGTTCGAAGAAAAGGTTGCCAAGTCCAAGAAAGTTTGGGAGTTCGACATGAACCCCTGAAGAAGCCCGTAGGGCACATTGGCCGGAAATAAAGATAATACAAAGCGCATATTCATTAAAATCAAATTGTTAATCTCAATATGCAAATTAGCTTTTCTGTAAACCATGTTTTATATATAAATAGAATTGCATGTTATTAGTAGGTAGATATGGTCTACAGTATTAATAACGTATAGCAATGTTATCAATAATTGAGGTGTAAATGTACATAAAAATATGGAGAATATGACGTAAATAGAAAAGGAAATTGTGACTTGAGTAGTGATATAGTTTCGGTTGCAGATAGTCAAACACACAATCTCCATTATGATATATATATATTATATATATATATATATATATATATTATATATATATATACCAAACTTATTGGTAAATCCACGCGCTGAGAAAAAAAACAGCTTGATTGTAAAAATATACTACCAAACATCAACCGGGGAGAAAAACATTTGGGAAAAAAGAAAAGACCAAGAATCGTACCAACAAAAAAATCTATTGTTACAATATTTTGACCAAAAGAAAAAACAATTTATATGCATATATATATATAATGTATCTATTCATATAAACCGCCAGGAGACTAAGGTTAATAAGTAAAAAGTGCTCACTACCTAAGTAGAGCAAATAATAAAGATAAATCTAATGAGTCAGACGAACCTACTAGTCAGATCTCAGACCTGAAGAGCATTAAGCGAAACTTTTAGTAGGTTCGTCTGACTCATTAGATTTATCTTTATATATATATATATATATATATATATATATATAAAGGTGTGTGTTTGTGTGCGTATGTGTGTGTGTGTGTGTGTGTGTGTGTGTGTGTGTGTGTGTATAAGATTGTATGTACGTGGGTGCATGTCCGTGTATGTAGTCTGTATTTTCATGTGAATATCAATATGAATCTGCTGATATATATATGAATATGAATCTGCTCATTATATATATATATATATATATATATATATATATATATATATATATATTATATAATACGTATGTGCTACGTAAGGAAAAGATTGCCAAATACTTCTATCGACAATAATTACAAGATTTTCCGAAAACAAATAAAAGATATTTAAAAATTACAAAAAAGAACACACAATATATGCATACAATGAAAGAAATACAAAAAAAAAAAAAGAAGAAAAAAAACTCTCCGACTTTTTCAGTAAATTTGGTAGAGAGAAAGAATCTTGAAGAATGCCATGCAAAATCTCTACTTTTCATGCCATTTATTATCATGTTTTTCTCTTTGACTCTTCTCTTCGATTGTTTTTTGTTGTTATTTTGTCTTACTTTTTTCACCGACATATTGCATGGTATAAAGACAAAATCCCAAAACATTTTTTTTTTTGGTCTGTAATCGTAATTTTTGACTCATGTGCTTCGGGAAATCGCAAAACAAAAGCAAAAAATCGTATATTGAACACTGGCAAGCGTTGATGTAAATCTTAAGTTTTAACAAGGTTCGTCGGTATATATATATATTATATATATATATATATATTAGTATATATAATATATATATATATATATATATATATATTTGTTATAAGTAGTGTGGGGCGGTGATGTGTTGGTTGGTTTTTTGGTTTGAGCAGCTTGAGAGTACATGATTTAAAAGAAGCGGAAGACTGTGACAAAAGAATAGGAGAGATTGCATATACCAATAAGAATTATTGAAAAAAAAGAAATAAGAACGAAACGAATCAATATCATAAAGTACGTGAAAAAGGAAAATCGACGAAGAAAAAAAAAAGAAATATGGTCAATAAATAAGAAAAATGCGGGTAAGTAAAGATGAAGGAGAAAAATTAAACAGAAACGAAGAAAAGAAAAAAAACACAAGGGATAGGAAGAAAAAAGAAAGAAAGGAGAAGAAAGGGAAAGAAAAAATCACCATCGCGAAGACTGATAGATGACACCGGCACGTACTAAAGGAAGAAAGAAAGAAAGAAAGAAAAGGGAAAGAAAGAACAAGATATAAAAAAGAGCAAGAAGAAAGGACGCGCACCGACAAGGGACAGAAAAGAAGGAAAGAAAAGGCAGACAAAAGAAACACAGGAACAAGTAAAGAATAAGAAAGAACAAGAAAAGATAAAGAAGGAAAGAAAGGAAACGAGCAGAGAAACAGAAAGGAGGGGAAGCAAAAGGAAGGAACATCGGAAAAAAAAAGAAAGACAAAAAGAAAAGAGAAAAACAAACACCAAAAAATAAAGAAAGAAAGAAGCGCAATAGGAGAAAGGTACAAGGAAGACTTAAGAAATAGCATTAAAATAAACTAGGAAAAGCTAAGAATGATAAAGACACAAGAAAGACGAAAAACGAACACCACCTCGCCCGCTGGAGAAATAGCAAACCCTTGCTCACTATGCCCAAAGAAAGAAAAACAGGCCAACACAGAAAAAGAAAAAGAAAAAGATCAAGTCCGATCAAAACAAAAAAACTCCGGATAACCAACAAAAAGAAAGGAAAGAAGAAAGATAAGAAAACAAAAAAGCAAGGAACAAGAAGAAAACAGAAAGAGTAACATAAAGAAAAGTAAATCATGAAGAAACTAAGAAAAGAAAGAAAGACAAGAAAGAATTGGTGTAAGGACAGTCACGATAAACCGTGAAAGACCAGCCAACAGATATCACCGAACCAGTAGAAAGATAACAAACGAAAAGAGAAAGAAAGAATAGAAAAGACTAAGAAGTTTAGAAGAAAGAGAGCTATATAACACAAACCAGACTATCTAGCTTACACCGTAATATAAGCGCAACTAGCCACACGCATAGAAGTCGAGCAGCTAACAGCGAAGACTGGAAATGAAGATCGGCTCCGAGAAGTAAGAAGAACGAAGAAAGAAAAGAAAAAGTGCAGGAAATGAAAGATTCTCTAAAAGAAAGAAAAACAATCGTCATAAAAAGAAAATTGAGGAATTAAAGGATATGAAGAATAATCATAACTAAAAAGGTGATAAAAAGAAGAAAAGAAATTGGAAAAAGATGAAGACTACGAAACAGAAAAAATGAAAGAATGAAAGAAAGAAAATTTGACAAGAAGAAAAATGGGAAAAGAAAAGGTGAAGAATACAACAGAAGAAGAAAAATGAAGGAAGAAAGAAGAGATGAAGATGAAAAGTCTCATTAAAAAAAGTATGTAAAGTCGTCGGGGTGGCCTAAAGTCAGTAACAGCCAATCAACTTAGCGCTAGACCACGGAGATTGCTTTCAGCGTCGGAGGTGGAGGGCCACACCTACCATCAGCTCCTCACTCGTTGTGCTACTCATACGCTGATTTGTCGAGGGCCGGTATCGATCTCAGAACCTTGTTGTTCCTAGTCCGGCTTTCTACCGATTGAGCCACCTGAACCTCCCGCCCCCAAAAAATGAAAAAATGACAAGATAAGAGATAATAAAGAAATGAAAATCTTCCTAGCTATTTAAAGGCGTTTTTTCCCGAAAAGTTAATGCGATATGAAAGCGATATTTTACCCCCGCCTTTTCCCGAGAAGTAAATGTAAATATTTAAAACTCCCCACCCTCTTTAGAATATTTTTTAGCGGTTTGATGGCGTTTTTCTCGACAAATAACTTTTTTTAGTGGTTTGAAGGCGTTAAATGTAAGCCACCACCCCGGGTTTTTTTTTATCGACAAGTAAATGTAAATATTTTAGCCCCCTTTAAAATACCTTTTTTTTGGTATTTACATTTTATTTTGATTCAAAACAACTGTCATGAATTTTTAAAATAAATACGACCGTGTTTCGAAAATAAAAACAATCAATATATTATTAAACCAAACAACTGTAAAACCGTTTAACAACTAGGGAGTTCAATAGTAGCGCGGGTTGGATTTTCAGCAGGCACCGCTTAGCGTTTTTATAGGGCTGGGGCCAGGACGCATTTATGCGATATGCACCCATATATTTTTTGAACAAATGGAGGCAATAGAGAAAATGGCGTCATGACCATTAACAGTACAACCACGTGATGCGTTTTTCCTTTTGTGAAACATTTCTCCAATGTTTTTGTTTTTTTGTTTTGTTTTTTGTTTTTTTTGTATTATGTATCCGTTTAATTTTATCACCATTAATTTACTGTTAAACTTTTCTCGGCTAAACCTGAGTAGTCAACTTCTGCAACTCATTCAGTTATCTATACCGGCTCTACGCATATATTGAGCACTTTTTTATATTCGTTATTATTCCGACTCTTTCGGTTTCTTTCTATTTTTTTACTTTCTTTCTTTGTTCCGTTGAATGATTCACTTTTCAATATATATATATATAATATATATATATATTATATTATATATTTTGTGTTGTGTGTGTGTGTGTGTGTGGTGTGTGTGTGTGTGTGTGTATTTAGGCAGCATTTTCTAGTAGGCATATATTGTTAAATACTGCAGCCATTTTTTGTCTGCAGGTTTTGTCCTTTGGTCTATGACATATGGCAAATACATCAGCCAATTTTCGAACAGATATTACAAAAATAATCGGGCAATACGAAAAAACAAAGGACAAAACTTGCAGACAAAAAATGGCTGCATTATTTAACTAATATATATATATATATATAATATATATATATATATATATATATATATATATATGGGAGTAAATATGGAAATAAGTCCGAAAATATTAAGAAATTTGGAAAACGAAGTGTTCCAAAAATAAGATGAATTTATTCAACGACGCTTAAACGTTTCGGTTTATTTAAACCTTCATCAGGTTAGATTATGGGGTGAAGAAATTGATGTATGTTTTGTAGATTTTTCTAACTCCTGTCATCTACAAAACATCCATCAATTTCTTCAACCCATAATCTATCCTGATGAAGGTTTAAATAAACCGAAACGTTTAAGCGTCGATAAATAAATCACCTTATTTTTAGAGCACTTCGTTTTCAAATTTCTTAATATATATATATATATATATATATATATATAATATATATATATATATATATATATATATATATTGAGCACATTTCTATATTCGTAATTACTCCGACTCATTCGGTATCTTTCTTTTTTCCGACAGTCAAAATTGTGACTCCATCGATTTTTCTTTCTTTCTCTTTCCGTAGAGTCAATCACTTTTCAATATATATATATATATAATATATATATATATATATATATATATATATATATATGAATATCATGAACGAAATTATGTACTTTGAAAGCTTTCCAATATGAAGTTATACGTTTTTTTTTCTGACTGATTTTTAGAAGATTGTCTCCTATATAGAACACATCTACGCAGAACTTCCTATATACGGATGTTGAAATAAATAAGAACGTGTAAGTGCTCATGTATTGGTGTGCGAACCCTAAATATAATTGAGCTCTAACCTTAATACACTTCCGTAAAAAGCATTCAGAATTCAACAAAATGGGGACGTTCTATTTTTTTTAATAACATAATCACTTTCTTGCTTTTGTATTTGTTCATGAATATAGCTCAATTACAATTGTTTAGTGCTCCCTCATTTTCAATTCATGCCCTGTCGGCGGGGCTTAGAATAATCTGACTGTATCATCTGCGGAGCGGTAAGATCTCCGAAAGATTAGACACTAAACTGCGCCTAAATAGATAAACAGATAAATAGATAGATATGTGTCTCTATCTCAGTATTTTCCTAACTATCAATCTATTTATCTATCTATCTATCACATTCTTAGGATTTTCCTATCTATCTATATATCTATCTATCTATCTATCTATCTATTACTTTCCTATATCTTATAAAAGTATAAGATAGATGTATATTGTCTATTAAAAATTGATATTACAAATAAGTATAATGTTTAAAATGATTGTGTATTTTATTCGTGGTTTCAAAAAATTTTTGAATTTTCTTAAGAGATAGATAGACAGACAGACAGAAAGATAGATAGGAAAATATTAAAAAAGATATGTATATAGGTATTTGCCTCATACCCCACTTGTATGGGCTGGGCATAAGGCCTCGTTTTAACGTGGGCCCACCCACAAACCGAAGCTCATGGGTGGGAAAGAACAAAAATTGCGTCGATCCCGTCGGTATTCCCCCTCAAGGGGGCGCCTCAGGCGCTGAGCAATAAACCCAACCTTGCCCCTAAGGGGACAGGTATTGCCTGGGGGACAGCCCCCTGGGATCGACGCTATTAACTTGTAAAGATCCAGGACCGAAGCCACTGGACCCCCACCAAGAGGGGTGGGTTTACAAAAAGATATATATATTATATATATATATATATAATATATATACATATATATATAACATATATATATATATAATAGAGAGAGAGAGAGAGGGGAGGGAGAGAGAAAGATAGGAAAATATTAAGAAAGAAATACATAGATGGGTAGGAAAATACTATGAAAGTAATAGATAGATAGATAGATTGATAGTTAGGAAAATACTCAGATAGAGACAGATATATAGATAGGAAAATACTGAGTGACAGATAGATAGATAGATAGATAGATAGATAGAAAAATAGTAGGATAGAGATAGATAGATAGATAGATAGATAGATAGATAGATAGATAGATAGAGACAGATGTATAGATACATAGGAACATATTAAGAGATAGATAGATAGATAGACAGATAGATAGATAGGAAAATAGTAAGAAAGATATAGATAGATAGGAAAATATTAAGAGATAGATAGATAGATAGATAGATAGATAGATAGATAGATAGGAAAATACTCAGATGGAGACAGATATATAGGAAAATATTAAGAGATAGGTAGATAGATAGATTGATAGATAGATAGGAAAATAGTAAGAAAGAGATAGATATATAGGAAAATATTAAGAGATAGATAGATAGATAGATAGATAGATAGATAGATAGATAGATAGATAGATAGGAAAATACTCAGATAGAGACAGATATATAGGAAAATATTAAGAGATAGATAGATAGATAGATAGACAGATAGGAAAATAGTAAGAAAGAGATAGATATATAGGAAAATATTAAGAGATAGATAGATAGATAGATAGATAGACAGATAGGAAAATAGTAAGAAAGAGATAGATAGATAGATAGATAGATAGATAGGAAAATACTCAGATAGAGACAGATATATAGATACATAAGAAAATATTAAGAGATAGATAGATAGATAGATAGGAAAATAGTAAGAAATAGATAGATAGATAGATAGATAGATAGATAGATAGGCAGATGTATAGATATGTGAGCATGCAGATATAAAATGCATTCAAAATGCATCTGATTCATTTTCTATTCATTCATCAACGATGCATCCACAATTTCTTGCCCTGTCACGTCAAGGATTATGTAACATTCTGTGGAAAGCACGCACCTAACCCGACATAACCTGTCGCATGTTACGTGGAGGGGGGAGGGGTGATGGCTAACACCAAAATAACCCCTACCACCACTGGCCACACAAGATTACACAATCACCACAAAGGATCCAACCGAGGTTGGTTGGTTGGTTGGTTGGTTGGTTGGATTTATGGCCTGTCAACCCGTACGGACTGAGCTAAACCGGTACTGGCATAACCCATCCCGCACCAGGTCTGGTTTGAATTTAGGTTGGTTGGATAGTTGGATTTTACAGCATGTCAACTCTTGTTGGGTTATTTTATGCCGAAGACAATTTGTTTTATTTATTCCTGCTGTTCATTCAATTTTTTAAATTCAAAATTTAAGACATAAATTTATAAACTCATTCTTGGTCGATTTAACCCATAGATGAGACCCTAACAGTTTCTAGCACTTCTGACAACCCACGAATTATGTAACATTAATTGTTGGGTTAAATCGAACTTAACAGACCTAAATTCCACCATCGTATGCCGAAAGAAAAAAATACCAAAAATCAGGGAATTAACCGAATTTAATGAAATTTCCAGTGTTGATATATTAATGAATACAAGATATAATGCACCAGTTATTTTATTTAAAAACGTTTACATTTTTTCAGTCAGTTAACTTTGAAGGACGTATCTTTCGGAATCTGTGTTACGCCTCAAAGATACATGGTTCAATATGTGGTTTAACTGACCTGAAAAAATGTAAACGTTTTTAAATAAAATAACTGGTGCATTATATCTTTTATTCATTAATATATCAACATTGAAAATTTCATTATATTCGGTTAATTCCCTGATTTTTTTTTTTTTGGGGGGGGTGACATACGATGGTAGAATTTAGGTCCGTTAAATTCGATTTAACCAACTGTTGTTTGTCCAGCGAACCCATTGTACAATTTCTACCGGAAACGTTTTCGTAAGGTCAATATGCAGATTGATTGGCTGGTTGGATTTTACGTCATGTCAACCCATTGGATCATTTCATGCTGAAGATGTTTGTTTCCTTCATTCTTGATGGGTACACAATTTTTCAAACACATTTGTTCCTATTGAACCCATAGATAGAACCCTAACAGTTACTACCAGAGTGGAGCTGGGAGCATTGGTGACGAAGGGAATGCTCCACATTCCCCAGAGCTCCAGAATTGGAACCTCACCATTATATAGAGTTTAACGTAATTTCTGTCAGTTTTTTTTTATGACAGTTCTATTTTGGATTATAAATGTTAGAAAATATATTGTATACATTTTTTTCGAACAAAATGACCAATGACTTAGTAACAATGACTTACAACAGGAATAAGCAGTTCAGCCTTAAATATATGTATTTACCTAAACCATTCATCACGGGTAGAACAATACACAGGGGTCACAAATAGGGGGAATCTTCGCAACCTTTTGTCACATTCTACTTGTGGTGAATGATTTCAGTAAATACTTACATTTAGGACATTAACATTAAATCGTTATTCATTTCTTGACGTATTTTCTTTCATCTTATGTCTGGACATGAAGACCCTCAGCCGTCGCCTTCTAGTGCATACATGGTAAAAAGTGTCGTGGGTCTATATGTAGAAGTGACGGTTTTGATTATATCTTATACCAAGGAATAGCCCAACAGAAAAAATTAATTTAACATTTGAATTTGAATTTTATTTTAAGAATTCAGATATTTACCATTTAAAATTAGAAAGAATAACGAAATAAATACCTTATCTGTTAAATAAAAGAGATTGGGTCTCTATGTGTCTGTAACCGAAACTACGTCACTGCTTACGTCACTTCCATTTCGGGAATTGAGTAAGTTTATCAATGAGTATTTAATTCATAGTCAGTATCATTACTACATAAAAATATCAAAATTCTATGAAAAATCAATTAATTGTTGAATTTTCACGAAGATTCCAATACTTATTCACCTTTAGATTAATTTATGTTTGAAATAGTTTTTTCCTAAAATATATCAGGGAAAATATATTTTTTACTTGGTCGATCCCCCATTAATAAATTTTATGAAATCTGAAAAAAATGTATTTCACTCGTATGATTTTTTAAATGTTTCTCTGTCTGAATAATTACATTAGAAATTTTAAGAATCGTTTTGGAGGTCCCTACGGTCGTAAAACAAAACAAATATCCCAGTGGAGTGGAGTGAATAAGATGCTTTTTTAAGTAAGTAATTAATCTAAAAAAATATTAAAGGTTTTATCTTATTTAATTTTCCCACCCCCCTCAGGCAATATATCTATTTAAATTCATTATAGACCGCCCAGAGGGCGTCTTTTGCTAGTTATATTGATTGTAATAAAATGCTGTTCTTATTTTGTTTTCTCTCTTCTTTTTTATAACTCTACAAGTCAATCACGTAGAAGCAAAATGTCTGGTATTGTTTTGTTTGTTCAAATATTTATGAGCAGTACTGAAAATATTCCAGACATTTCCAGCGTCACCAGGTACAACAGGCCCGGGGACACAATACACCATTAAGTGCTATACACTGATTTGTATTCGCAAAAGGTAACAGGTTCTTAATTCGTAGGAAATGAGCATTTTGATTTAACCTGATGTTATTTGTTTTGTTTTACGGCATCAGAAAATATTAATAATTTATGTAATATTTTATTTTGTTTTTTAATTGATTTGATTTGATTGCTTGGTTTAATGGAATACCAGTCCTTATGGATTATCTAATGCATAATCCTGTTATATATATATATATATATATATATTATTATAGAGAGAGAAGAGAGAGAGAGAGACAGAGAGAGAGAGAAGAAGACAGAGACAGAGACAGAGAGAGACAGAGACAGAGAGAGACAGAGGAGAGATATGGAGGTCATCTTGGCATAAATTAGTGTTTTTTAAATTATATGCGTGAATGCATGTGCGAGTCCTATGCTTATATTACAAAACAAATATATATATATATATATATATATATATATATATATATATATATGATGTGTTCAATTGGAAGAAATAATATTTATAACATCAAGTGTATTAATATATCGGTAGAAATAATTCTTAAGTTAATGAATACTTTGGTTGATCCTCAGGCACTGCTTTCTAGCACCTATATGATTAAAAGTTGAGTTTGCTTGTCATAAAAGCAATTTGAAGAATACGGTCGCAACAATCATATAGTTGCTATGACTGACATTACCAACCGAGTGATGGGATGGGGCCTCTCTGACTGCCGTCTAACCCATATAAGGGCCAAAGTGGAGTGTTGCATGTCATGGATGTCATTAGGTCATAGATTTCTCAAGCACCACAATCCTATCCACAAACATTAAGGGTCGCCACCAACGGTGTAAAGCTGGCTCTATTTGAGGTGGGACTTACTCTGTTGTAACCTAACAAAGGTTACTAAATGAGAAATAACCAAACAGAGGTTGGAAATGAAATGGAATCTTATAACATTAAAAAAATACAATACTCGCCAGCGGCGTGGAGAAGTTAAACCACTGCTAGTGGTATAAGACTTCTCAATCAGCATAATCCCATATTCATGAGGATTGGGACATACCCATTAATATTCATAGGTAGGGTATATATGAGGATTGGGACATATACCCATTATGTTGTCATAGTAGGGTATATAACCTAACCCTATGCAGAGGTGAAGTCAGTTTATTCTACAAAATGGAAATAATAGCTTAATGCCAAAAGTGTTCAGAGTCCACTCCGGGGCAGAGTGGATCTGGGAATAATGGGATGAAGCGGCACTCCGCACTCCCCAGAGCTCCAGAACCGGAACTTCACCATCTGATAGAGTGTGACGTCATAACCAGGCGATGACGTTTTTGTTTTATTCATTTTCGGTGAGTACTCAATTTTTTTAAACTCAATTTTTTAACGCATTTTTCTAAACTCATTTTTTCTATTTAACCCATAGATTGTACCCTAACAGGTACTACCTCTCTAAGTCAGAGGGGAACTGGGAGTAATGGTAATGAATGGGTACTCCACATTCCTAGAGCTCCAGAATTGGAACTTCACACCATCTGATAGAGTTTAACGTCATAACCAGGACAATAAGACCCAGCCACCGCCTTCTAGCACATATATGATAAAAAACACTGGTTGATGAAAAATGATCTGGCCAACTCACGATGGCTACCCTTAAATACTGTGCTGGGTCAGTCTACTGATTCCGTGTTTCTCTGAATAATTCTGTGGCGCCTGAAAGATTCAATTTGGGGGGACTACCTGAAAAGTACCGCGGGGGAGTTGGGTGCGCCACAACCACTCAATTCCCCAGATTTGGATGGTGTAACCACACCCATCCAACTGTCCAGATATTCTTCTTCTTCTTCTTCTTCTTCTTCTTCTTCTTCTTCTTCTTCTTCTTCTTCTGCTGCTGCTGTTGTGTTGTTGTTGTGTTTGTTCTTCTCTGCTGCTGCTGCTGCTGCTATGTACATCTTATTTTTGTCGCACTTATTTATTTCTATTATATGTATTTTTTTTATCTCTATTCCTTCAATTCTATATATGCCCTGTCGGTGAAACTTAGACTACACTAACTGTATCATAAGAGTGAAGAGACCCCTTCCAAAAAAGGAGTGTCCTGTATATGAAACTAAACTGCGTCTGGTGGAGAATCAAGAATCTTAGGCTCTGGGACTCTGGGAATGTAAACGGGGCTTTTATTGTCACCCCCAGGTCCAACTGACTCAGAATGATATAGCACCTGTCACGGTCCCATTTAGATGTCGGTTTAGCACAGTCGGTAGAATTGTCCGACTAGGTACCACAAGGTTCCTAGTTCGATACCGGCCCTCTCCAACTCAGCGTATGAGTAGCACAGGGATCTGTGCGGTAAAGTAAGGAGCTGATGGTAGTGTGGTGTTCCACCTCATGCTAAACAATCTCCTTGGTCTAGCGCTATTGAAAGGAGATAGACTCCCTCACTTTACTTTATATATATATATATATATAAAATCTTCTTGTATATGTATATTTATACATATATATATCTTATATATATAATTATATATATTATATATATATATATCTTCTTGTGTTATATTATATAATATCTTCTTGTATATTATATATATATATATATATATATATATATATATTTTGTTTAATTTCTTCTCGTTGTCCGTTCTTTCATGAATCTCAATTTCTGATTGGTTATTTGTCTCGCTGTTTGGCATCTCCGACATTTTTTGTTATTCAAAAACAAGATATTTCCCAGCTTTTCTCATTTTCTTTGACTCTCCACACCCATTTTTATATATTTTTCATATTAGTTTAACGGCCTAATTCCTTATCCTATTTACCAATTATATCTATCTTGGCAGTAAAAAAATCATCATAAACTAAATGTGTAAACAAGAACAAGAACAAGAAAATCTATAATATGAGATTAATCTTATTATAATGGAGATTGTGTGTTTGTGTGTCTGTAAACAAAACGATTCACTAATCAAATCACAGTTCCTTAGTTATTAAAATCACATTCTCCCCATGATTTTATTTTTATTTAAACCTCAATTATTAATAAAATTGGTTTTACATTATCAATACTGTTTCCCATATCTACCTACTAATAACATGCACTTGTATTTATATATTATTCAAACAAAATAGCCGTTTACCGTATGAAAAGTTGGCTAATTTGCATATTGACTATTAAATAAAAATTGATTTTAAAATGTGCTTAGTATTATTGATTTTTGTTTTTATCTTAATGAATATGATTAAAAATCCGGGGATAAATCTAAAGAAATCAATGAGAAGAAATAACTGTAATTTATCTTTACTTCCTATTTTCACTAAATAGTTAAATTAGGAAAATTCAGCAATGAAAGATGGGTGCAATGGAAGAGTAAGTTTGAGTTGTTCTATTTTTCGATTGTACCCCCTTTGTTTCAAATCTTTTTATCTGCATTCTTATTTAGTTTCATTAGTCTTTCTAATTTAATATAATATTTATTACATGAAAACTTAAATACTTGCACACGGAGGGTGCATATATTTGCTAGTTAAGATAAAACAAATATAGATTTTCGATGATATAAACGAATCGTGTAACCCGCAAACTAAGGTTTCTCTTACAAAATATCAAATTATATTATCTGAGATATTGGTGACCAAACGGACTAGTGTCACCAATTAATACCATTCCAGCTTTTTAGCTAGTCTCACGGTGAGGTTGAGGATTTGGATACAAGAAAGAGCTTGAATAATATGGGAATTCACGGAAGAAATGTCTTGAGTTGTTAATCAAGAATAAACTAACAACCAGGGCATCTCAACAACATGTTAAGAAGAAGGAGATATCATGATTAAGAAAATAGAACAAGAAGACAGACCAGACATCGACCATTAGCCAGATAGATATTCACTAAACGAAATGTCTTGAGTTGTTAATCAAGAACAAACTAACAGCCAGGACATCTCAACCAGCCTGAAGACGATCTTAAGAAGAATAAACCACAAAGATAAGAGGATCGACCGTTAGCCAAATAGCTACTCAGACCAAGTCATGAAGGGAGTAAGAAGAAATAGGTCAACTACAAGAAAGATTAGTATAGGCCGATGTTATAAGACTAAGTATGGGTATTCAACCACGGGCATACCCAGAAGTATGCGTTGTATGTTAAGACAGCTATATAACATAAGGAATAGCATCATTCCGAGGCAACAGAAGATGAGAACGAAAAGCTTTGTGTTACAATAACAGACCCAACCAGTTTTAAATAACTTTCCAGCGACAAAGACAGCGTGTGCACCGGTCCAAATCGTCGCTACTCTTATTTGAAATTGTACCTTACGTTACTAAAATTTTGCAAAACTTATGACTCACTAATGTATTGTTGCTTCCAAGCATACCATCTTGCTAATCAAAGTTTTAATTTTCTGATACAAACTTAAGCCATATTATGCTCAGTAGGCAATGCAAAGAGAGTGAGAGAAGGGGGAATATAAAGGGAAACGATGCGATATATAGAGAGGGAAAATGAGAAAGAAAGAGATATGTAAAGTAAGTAAAGTCGTCGGGGCGGCCTGAAGTCGGTATCAGACAGTCAGTGAGGGAGTCTATCCCCTTTTTAATAGCGCTAGACCAAGGGGATTGTATTCGCTTCTGAGGTGGAGCGCCACACCTACCATCAGCTCCTTACTTTGCCGCACAGATCCCTGTGCTACTCATACGCTGAGTTGGCGAGGACCGGTATCGAACTAGGAACCTTGTGGTTTCTAGCCGAACGCTCTAACCCTGACTGACGCGAAACGAAAAAGAAAAAATATATACATAAAACCTGATGAGATGTGTAAAGATATACAAATGAAAAGAGAGATGGGTCTGGAGAAAGTAGAGAGAGAGGAGAGAGGAGAGAGAGAGATAAAGAAAGAGAAAGAAGAGAAGAAAGAAGAAAGAGAAAGAGAAGAAAGAGAGAGACAGAAGAGAGAGGGAGAGTAAGAAGGGAGGAGAGAAGAAAGCAGAGAGAGAAGAGGAGATAGAGAGGAGGGAAGAGAGAGAGAAAATTGGAGAGGGGGGAGAAGTATAGTTAGAAAAGAGTGGATTATAGTTCTGTCCATGTCGAGTGAGGGAGTCTATATAAAGAGAGAGAAGAAGAGAGGAGAAAATAGGGTATGGTATCAGGTTGATTGTTCAGGTCATTTAGACGCACGCATCACGCACGATTAACATGTCACGCATATATCTGTGTGGCGGTGAAGAACGGGCGTGGTAATTGGTTGAGCGAGTCCGGGTCGGCGACTTGAAGTTTATTATAGACGACGGCTTATTGCATTTACATAGAGTATTACGCTTGGGAGAGGTAAGCGTCCCAAAGCTGGAGGCCATCGGTTCGACTATTGTAATTGTAGGCAGACTGGGCCTCTTAAACTTGGATTGGAAACCAATCTAAGGAGCAGGGAAAACACTGAAGTTCAAAGGTGTTAATTCCGCATTAAGAAATTGACCTTGTGTCAGATCCTGCCGCGTACAGAGAAGGGTTTGGGTTACATATGTTAAATGACGTAACAATAAAAGTTTTTAGCTGTTATTTTATTTATTGGAGTCGAAGCGATAGTTACAACCAATGGTTTCCTGCTGAAGCAGCATTCATAGGTAAACGATAACGGTTCCTTGTGAAAATGACAGAATGTGTAAATGGTCAAGATTGTGGTGCGTTTTTTAAAACTGGTAGTTTCGTGTTAGTTTCATTGAACGCCAACGCTTCTATCACAGTTAATGTGAGCACTCTTCTATCAACACCGTGTATGTTGGATTTAGCATTAGTTTTTCTAGTATCTAGTGATTGCCACGCATACTAAATTGTGAAGTAATTATATTAATATATATATATATAATACTATATTATTATATTATATTATATATATGATATATTGTTCATTAGAGGTCGAATTTAGCCTGGAGAAGCACTAAACTAACTTTTGTAGGTATATCTGACGTCATTAGGTTTATAATTTTATATATATATATAATATTATATATATATTATATATTTATATATATATATAGACAAGGTATTCGGATGGATCATTTTATTAATAGTTTATAGATTAAAAGCGAAGGTTAAATGTTTAATTTTTATATTAACCATACCTCACGGGGCATTGTTAATATGGTATGTTGTAACTTCGATAATAGAAACAAATTTTAACAATACGCTGTGATGTGTTTAAATAAAAAATTAGAAACATTTTAGTGGTTGGTAGTACTTTAATATATTAATTACGCCTTGATACCATGATGTTTTCTAGAAGTCAAGTATTTACATATTACATATCGTAGGATATATTTCATCACACCACATCACACCACACAGCCACATACACACATACTATATAAATATAGTACAGTATATATAATATATATTAATTATGTAATATATATTCTCATTACTCCAGTATACAACTCAACTAATGCTGAACCTACTTCATATTGGGCGGTCGTTCGCAATTTTCGTGTCTTTTTGAATTTTGGACGACGCGCGGCAACACAGGTGTTCATTATCAACCTCTCAAGAACCCTTTTATATATAATAAATAATATATATATATATATATTATGTATATATTCGTCGGGTTGTGTCTCTGTGTGGGTGGTTTATATCAGCCTCTCAGAACCTCTTATATATTATATATATATATAGTATTATATATACATCACACCCACACAATTTATACATCTGCGTGTGTCGTGTGTCCTTGTGTGGGTGGTTATAATCAACATCTAAGAAATCACTATTATATTATATATATTTGTATATATATATAGTTTATATAGTAAGTAAATAAGTACGTCGTCGGGGTGGCCCTAAGTCGGTATCAGCCAGACAGCGATGGAAGTCTTATTCTCCTTTTCACTAGCGCCCAGACCAAGGAGAATGTTTTAGTGTCTGTAGGTGGAGAAGCGCCACACCTACATGCAGCTCCTACTTTACGCACAGATCGCTCTGCTACTATACGCTGAGTTGCTCGCGGCCGGTTTATCCCGAACTGAGGAACATCGCGATTTCTAGCCGAAGTTCTTACCGACTGAGCTAGCCCGGCCCTTTATATATATTTATATATTCTATATATTAATTATATTATATATATATAATATATATATATATATATTTATATGTATATATATTATATATATAATATATATATATATATATATATATTATTATATATATATATTATATATTATTACGTATATTATGCGTGTTGTGGTGTATATATAATATATAATCTATAATATGTGTATATATATTTATATATATAATATTGCGGTGTTTGTGTGTCATATATTTATATATATAATATATGATATATAATAT
Source organism: Doryteuthis pealeii (assembly GCA_023376005.1). NCBI lineage: Eukaryota > Metazoa > Mollusca > Cephalopoda > Myopsida > Loliginidae > Doryteuthis > Doryteuthis pealeii. The sequence continues at coordinate 79,737,186 of CM042165.1, forward strand.
ATATATATATGCGTGTCTGTGTATCATATATATATTTAGTATATATTATATATATAATGCGTGTCTGTGTGTATTAATATATATATATATATATATATATATATATATTATATATTTATATATGCGTGTTGTGTGGTCAGCGTTGTGGGTGTTTATAATCACCCTATCAAGAAAACCTCTTCACCACAACATACACACACACCGGCACACACACACACCACCACATATATATTATATATTATATATATATGTATATATAGTAATTTATCATATCGTGTGTGTGGTCTGTGTGTCTGTGTGTGGGTGGGCTGTTAATAAAGTTTGATTCTTCAAAAGTCTAGAAAAACCTATACTTGTTCGAATGTAGGACGCGCTATAAAGAAGTAAATAACGATTTGATTGGCAAACAATACAAAGAGAGAACCTGAACATTTTGTGTCTGTGTCTTCTGTTATCCTAACAGATATAAAACTTTTCCTTTTCCCTCTTTTTTATCGGTCATATGATGAAGCGAAATCTGCAAATTATTTGTAAACATTGCATCGTTATATATTATTAATTTGTGCCATTGCAACAATTATCTTACGCATTTGGAATATTGGAATCAGTTGCAGTTGCCATTCAAATGCATATACACATTCACTATCACCAGATCTTGCTTTTGAGCAAATAATGAGATTTGATTTATATTCGTGAGGATAATTAAAAAGATAGAACTTTAAATAGTACAGATGTTATTTTTGTGTTTAGTATTTTGGCATAGGAGAAAGTTTTTTTTCTTCTGATTCAAAAGGCCGGGATAAACGCAAGTTTGTCCTTTTTTACTGGGATTTTAATGGGGCATCCTGCAAGGATTCAAGTCAGTGATTCAGTAGATAATGGAGCTGTGAGAACTTTTTGACCCACCTTCTTCTACCCCTGGCCTTGCCAGGTAGCTTGCTATCTAGTTTTGATATAAAAGTCGCCAAAAACTCATTTTTTTTATTAGCTTTTATCTTACATATATAAGGCAAATGGTATATATATATAGTATATATATATATATATATATATAGTATAATATATATATATTATTATATTTATGTGTGGTGTGGTGTGTATGTAATGTATGTGTGGGTGAAACTTGAAATAAAACAACTAACGACAAAGAATATGATATAACCGTTTTTGCTTTTTGTGGCAATAAATTATGAGATTTCATTTAGTATTACGAAGATGTCTAAAACAAAATATAAATATACAGATATTGATATTATATATGTGAAAAGTCCAGCTTTTAATCTCATAAGTAAAGACCTTGTCCCGATTTGAACTGGAAGTCAACCGATCCATTTCCTTTCCTCTAACATCAGATGTTAAACCACGCCGACTCAATATACATGCTGTGTGTTTGTGTGTGTGTGTGTGTGTGTTGTAGTGTGTGTTTGTTCTGTCTGTCTGTCTATCTGCTGTCTTGTGTGTGCCTTATGAAGCAGATAATACAGTTATTAACCTTTTAACATATTTACATTATATATTATAAATTTCTGGTCGTACGTGTCGACTTTATAACCCGAAAAGGATGTTATTCTGCATTTGAAAATCTCGCATGACACATTAATGTTAAAACACACAATTTGGTTTTTTGATTTGTTTAAAATTTTTACTAATTTTTTTACTAATCAAGTGATATAATTTAATAATTAAACAAAATTAACAAAGCAGATTTTTTATGGGATTGGTTTAATAAAGTACTCGGATACAACAAGCATTTATTGAGTGTTTTAAAACTTGCACTAACAACGCAGTTTCAAATCTCGACCGACGCTATTAATTTTTATTTACCTGGTCCAGTGGGGGTCCAGTGTGCTTCCAAACCGCACTGGCCGGAAGCAGACTGGACCCCCGTCCCGAAGGACAGTAGAGGTAGAGTATGATCGACCTGTAGTACTAAGAGGTATATATGTTTTAAAACTCTCATTCCAAAAGGGGACGTTAATAAAAACTAATCACCAATCTAATCACCAAATACCTGTTTGTCATTTTCAATTAAACATGCCTTATAATACATAAATCATATGGTTGGCATCCTTCGTCTACGAAAGACGATGGAGTGGTGTCAGGTCTTTGTTAACTTGAACTACATAGCCTGGGCAGTTTCAGATGGAGGATGAGCCTGTTGCCGCCGTGCAGCAAATCCTTCTCCACACTGCGCTCTGCATACAAAGGAAAGGAGGGCCAATGCCGTTTGGCAACGGTAGGGTCGCATGAAGTTAGATGGGTGACTGGATTTCAGCAATCACATCACCCACGTTAGGGAACTCCAGCTGCCGATTTATTTTTGGGGTTTACTCCTAGCCTTTCCTTGAGGGACAACAGAGGTATGTGTCCGGACTTCTTGAGTTGATGGTTCCGACATGCTCAGGAGCCATATATAACTATTGGTTGTGTGTGTGTGGTGTGTGTGTATGTGCTGTGGTGTGTGCGGTGCGTGCTGTCGGACTTCTTGAGTCTGTGGGTTGCCGACGCAATGCTAAGGAGCCATATATAGTATTATATGTGTTGTGTGTGTGTGTGTGGTATGTGTGTGTGTGTGCGTGCGGTGCGTGTGCTGCGGCCTTTGTCTAGAATGGGCAAAGGCGTTCCCAAAGAACTACTGTATGGTGAATTAATGAAGGCCCTGATCGGTAGGGAGACAGCCTATGCTTTAAAGAGCCAGCAAGAAGGACACGAAGACATGCCACATGCAGCACTAACACATGGGAGGTTGCTGCAGAAAACTGAGCGGCCTGGTCTCCTTGTCCGACAAGGGACGAATAAGAGCTGAAAAAGAGAGGAAATTAAGCGAACACAGAAATCGAGAGCCCAGAAGGAAGGAGAGACAAAAGCAACTCCAGCAGCATCACTGTTTGTTTCAGTCATTGCAACCAGAGATTGCCATTCAAAAACTTGGCTTGTTCAGCAGCACTCGCGCAGATGTAGGAAAAACTACACCTCGTCTTTAGCAATACCAAAGTATGCCAACAACAACAATATTATGAAGCGGGTCTTGTTTTAGCTCAGGTCGGTAGACGGTTTCGGCTAAAGAAACCAAAGGTTCCTATTCGTTTCCGGCCTCGCAACTCGCGTATCGAAGTAACACGGATCTGTTGCGCGTAAAGTAAGGAGCTGTATGGTAGGTGTGTGCACTTTCACCTAAAGATGCAAAACAATCTCCTGGTCTAGCGGCTAGGCACAGGGATAGACTCCCTCGGCTGATTTTTGGCTGATACGAAATTAGGCCGTCCGACGATTATTAATTACTTAAATATATATATTATATATAATACTAGACAAATACGTGAACCTTTGGGTCACCCATTCAGCTCTGGTGAAGATTAGGGAAAATCTGTGTAAAAAACGAATAATTCTTTTTTAATACGGCCGTGACAAAACACTTAAATCATTTTGTAAGCTTCTGTAAGAAAGGGAATGTTTGACCTAATTTTTAGCTACGGATTGCCTGCTTGTGTAATTGAATCATATAAACTAACATTTCCAAATTCTCCCGTGTTCTCTCTCTTCTCTCTCTCTCTCTCTCTCTCTATTCCTTGTCTTCTCACCTCTCCGAGAAACTAAAATTAATATAACGAGGAGGTATCGAAGAGTACATTGAGGGAAGAAAGTGAAGGCAGAAAGTAAGAGATTGGTCGTTTTTACTTAATTTTCAAATTACGACTAATTAGAAAAATAATTAAAACGGACTTCTTTTTTCCACAAAGTAAGGATTAGTTTTGTATGAATTTTCATGTCATTACACTCAACAGTAAAAAGGGTTCAGGCAACAAAGTTGGTTTTTAAGCAGCTTTACTATAAATATATAATATATATAATATATATAATATAAAGGTTTTTGTGAAGCTGATTTGACATTCTTCTCTATGTAATCTTTCGATTTACCTCCTCGTATATATAATTTTAGTTTTCTTGGAGAGTAAGAAGATGAAGAGAGAGAGGAAGAGCAGAGAAGAGAGAGAGAAAACGAGGAGAATTTGAAAATGTATTTATATGTTCATCTACACAAGCAGCAATCCGTAGCTAAAACTTAGTCAACATTCCTTTCTTTACAAAGCTTACAAAATGATTTTAATGTTTTTTGTCCGGCCGTATTTAAAAGAATTATTCGTTTTTCTTAACCAGATTCTGATTACCAGAGCTGAATGGGTGACCAAAGGTTACGTATTTGTCTAGTATATATTATTATAATATATACGCCTAAGTAAGGTACGGTAAAGTTCGTCGGGACGGCCTAATTTCGGTATCAGCCAATCAGCGAGGGAGTCTATCACCCTTTTCCTGCGCTAGACGCAGGAATTGTTATTGCAGTCTGAGGTGAAGTGCCACCCTACCATCAGCTCCTTACTTTCTGCCGACAGATCCGTGTGCTACTCATACGCTGTTGGCGGAGGGCGGAACGAACTAGGAACCTTGTGTTTCTTAGCCGAACCGCTCTACCCTGAGCTACAAGACCCCTCAATATTGTTGTTGTTGGCATACTCTTGGTATGGCTAAAGACGATGGTGTAGTCTTTTTTTCCTACATCTGCGCACGTGGCTGACACAAGCCAAGTTTTGAATGGCAATCTCTGGTGCAATGACTGAACAAACAGTGATGCTTGCGTGGGAGTTGCTTTTGTCCTATCCTTCTTACTGGCTCTTTCTGTGTCGGCTTATATTCCTCTCTTTTTCACTCTTATTCGTCACCCTTGTCTGACAAGGAGGCACCAGGGCCGCTCAGTTTTCTGCAACAAACTCCCATGTTTTAGTGCTGATAGTGGCATGTCTCGTGTCCTTCTTGCTGCGTCTTTAAAGCGTAGGCGGTGGTTCCCCTACCGAATAGGTGGCTTCTATTATTCATACAGTAGGTTTGGGGATTACAAGCTTTGCCTTCTACTGACAAAGGCGACCACCGACTACGCATAACGCACCACACCACACATCAACAACACCAGCCATATATATAATATATAGTTGGGCTTCCTTAGCATTGGTCGGCATACCTCAGCTCAAAGTCCGACACGCAGCGACGCCACACACACACACATATCACAGCACAACACACACACCACATGATATATATATATGGGCTCCTTGCATTGGTACGGCACCCATCAACTTCAACGAAGTCCGACACAGAACCTACTGTATGCTCAAGGAAAGGCTAGGGGAGTAAACGCCAAAAAATAAATCAGGGCTGGGTCCTAGGTGGTGTGATGCTGAACCCAGTTCTCCTCTATAAGCAACTCAAAGTGCTTAACCTCATGCGACCCTACCAGTTGCAAGACTCATTGGCCACTTACCTTTCCTTTGTATCACAGCCTGCGTGTGGGAGAAGGGGATTTGCTGCACGGGCAACAGCTTCTTCTCCATCTGAAGACTGCCCAGGCTAATGTAGTTCAAGTTAAAAAGACCTTGACCACCAACTCACATCGTCTTTGTAGACGGAAGGAATGCCAACCATAATGTTAGTGTATTATAGGCAATGTTTAATTGATAAATGACAGACAGGTATTTGGTGTTAGTATTGGGTGATTAGATTTTTTTTCAACTTACCCCTGTTTGGGGAATGAATTTTAAATCATATCATGTGACCGTCTTAGTACTCAGGTCAGTACTTACCTTCTACTCGTCTTCGGGACGGGGTCCAGTCTGCTTCGGTCCAGTGAGTTGAAGCACACTGGCCCCACTGGACGCGTAAAGTAAATTAATAGCGTCGGTCGAGATTTGAAATGCGGTTGTAAGTGCAGCTTTTAAAACACTTCAAATCATTGCTTTGTGTAGTCCGAGTTCACTGTTTATTACATCCCATATAAAAGGGAAGTTCTGCGTGTTTGGTTATCAGTTTGTTTAATTCTTAATTATAGTCACTTTGATTAGTA
>CM042165.1:79748081-79751891 GCA_023376005.1 Doryteuthis pealeii
CTTCTTAAGATGTTTCAGGTGTGGTTGAGATGTCTGCTGTTAGTTTGTTCTTGATTAACAAGTCAAGACATTTCGTTTTTAGTGATATCTATCTGCTATGTGCGATGTCTGGTCTGTCTTCTTGTTCTATTTTCTTAATCATGATTTCTTCTTCTTAACATGTTGTTGAGATGCCCTGGTTGTTAGTTTATTCCTGATTAACCAACTCAAGACATTTCTTCCGTGAATTCCCTAATTATTCAAGCTTTTCTTGTAATCATCCTAACTCAACCGTGAGCTAGCTAAAAAGTTGGAATGGTAATTCATTGGTGACAACTAGTCGTTTTGGTCACAATTCTCAGATAAATATAAATTTGATAGTTTTTGTAAGAGAAACATCTTAGTTGCGGGTTACACGTTCGTTATATATCATCGAAAATTCTATATTTGTTTTATCTTAACTAGGCAAATATTACTGCACCCTCCGTGTGCAAGTATTAGTTTCATGTAATAAATATTATATTAAATTAGAAAAGACTAATTGAACTAAATAAGAATGCTAGATAAAAAGATTGAAACAAGCCGGGGGGGGGTACAATCGAAAAATAGAACAATCAAACGTTCTCTTCCTATTGCACCCATCTATTCATTGCTGAATTTTCCTAATTGTTAACTATTTAAGTGAATCAATAGAAGTTAAAGAATAAAACTTACCAGTTATTTCTTCTTGTGAATTGATTTTCTTTTAAGATTTATCCCCGGGATTTTAATCATATTCATTAAGATAAACAAAAAACCCTCCTCCCCCCCCTCCCCCTCATAATAGCTAAGCCACATATTTATTAAAATCGAATTTTTTTAAAATATCATATGCAAATTAGCCTTACTTTCATACGGTAAGGTATTTTGTTGTATATATATATAAATACAGAGGTGGCATGTTATTAGTAGCTAGATATGGTAACAGTATTGATAATGTAAAACAATTTTTATTATAATTGAGGTTTAAATAAAAATAAATCATGGAGAATGTGATTTAATAACTAAGGAATTGTGATTTGATTAGTGAAATCGTTGTTGTTTAGCAGACACACAAACAACATCTCCATTATAAATAAGATTAATCTCATATTTATATGATTTTTCTTGTTCTTCGTTTGTTATCTGTCACTTTAGTTTTAATGATGTTTTTTTTTACTGGCAAGATAGTTACATTGGTAAAATAGGATCAGGAATTGGCCGTTAACTAATATGAAAATATATAAAAATGGGTGGTGGAGAGTCAAAGAAAATAGAAAGCGGGAAGAATATCTTGTTTGCAAATACTGAAAACAAAAATTCGGAGATGCCAACAGGGACAAATAACCAATCAGAAATTGAGATTCCATGATAAAGAACGGACAACGAGAATGAAATTAAACAATACTTATTTATAGTATATAATATTATATACTATATATATAAGAAGATATATAATATAATATATAGCACAAGAAGATTTATATATAATTTTATTATATTATATATTAAGAATATATTTGTATAAATCATGACATATAACAGAAGATTATATATATATATGCTAATAATAGTTAAAGTGAGGGAGTCTATCTCCTTTCAATAGCGCTAGACCAAGTGAAGAATTGTCTTTTAGCATCTGAGGTGGAAACCACACCTACCACACTTCTACTTTACCGCACAGATCCTGTGCTACTCATACGCTGAGTTGGAGAGGGCCGGTATCGAACTAGAACCTTGTGGTACCTAGTGGAGCAATTCCAACGACTGTGCTAAACCGACATCTAAATGGGAACCGTGACAGGTGCTATCATTTCTGAGTCGTGTGGACCTGGGGGTGACAATAAAGCCAGTTTAGCTTCCCAGGTCCCAGAGCCTAGATTCTTGATTCTCAGCACCAGACGCATTTAGTTTCATGATACAGGACACTCCTTTTTTGGAAGGGTTCTTTACACCATCTGTCACATGAAATACAGTTTGTGTCAAGTCTAAGTTCACCGACAGGGCATATGTAATAGAATGAAGGAATAGAGATAAAAATACATCATATAATAGAATAAATTAAGTGGACAAAATATGAATTACATAGCAGCAGCAGCGCAGCAGCGCAAACAACAAAACGAACACAACAACAGCAGCAGCAGAAGAAGAAGAGAAGAAAAGACAGAAGAGAAGAAGAAGAAGAAGAAGAACGAAATATCTGGACAGTTGGATGGGTGTCGGTTACACCATCCAAGTATCTGGGAATCTGAGTGGTTGTGGCGCACCCAACTCCCGCCGCGATACTTTTCAGGTAGTCTCCCAAATTGAATCTTTAGGCGCCACAGAATTATCATAGAACACGAATCAGTAGACTGACCAGTAGGCACGTATATTTAAGGGTAGCCATCCGTTGTGGGTTGGCTGAGATCATTTTTCATCACAGTGGTTTTTTATCATAATTGTGCTGAGGCGGTGGCTGAGGTCTTATTGTCTGGTTATGTTACGTTAAACTCTATCGATGGGAAAGTTCCCAATTCTGGAGCTCTAACGGGAATGTGGAGTACCATTGCATTACCATTACTCCAGTTTCCGCCTCTGACTTAGAGCGGTAGTATACTGTTAGGGTACAATCTTGGGTTAGAAATTGAAAAAATGAGTTTAGGAAAAAATGCGTTAAAAAATTTGAGGTTTAAAAAAATTGGTACTCACGAAATGAATAAAAAAAGTCATCGCCTGGTTATGACGTCAGCACTCTATCAGATGGTGAAGTTTCGGTTCGGAGTCTGGGGAGTGCGGAGTGCCGCTTCATCCATTATCCCAGATCACTCTGCCCCGGATGGACTCTGAACATTTTGGATTAAGCTATTTTTCCATTTTTGTAAACGAATAAACTGACTTCCCTCTGCATAGGGTTTAGGTTTTATATACCCTGACTTATGAGCATTAATTGAGTATGTCCAATCCTCATATACCCTACCTATGATATTAATGTATTCCCAAATTTCCCTCCCAAATTGAAAAGTTGGGATTATGCTAATTGAGAAGTCTTATACCACTAGCAGTGTGTTTAACTTCTCCAGCCGCTGGCGGAGTACTTGTTTTTTTTAAATGTTATAAGATTCCTTTCATTTCCACCTATGTTTGGTTATTTCTCATTTAGTAACCTTTTGTTCGGTTACAACAGAGTTAAGTCCACCTCAAATAGAGCCAGCTTTACACCGTTGTGGCGATCCCTTAATGTTTGTGAATAGGATTGGTTGGTGCTTGGATCTACTTGACCTAATGCACATAGAGGTCCCATACATGAACATCCACTTTGGCCCTTATGTGGGTTAGACGGGCAGTCAGAGGGCCCTCCCATCACTCGGTTGGTAATGTCAAGTCATAAGCAACTTATATGATTGTTGCGACGTATTTTAATTGCTTGTTTATGACAAGGCAAACTAACTTTTAAATCCATATTAGGTGCTGAAAGCAGTGGGCCTGAGGATCAACCAGTATTCCACTTAACTTAAGAATTATTTCTACGATATATAATACACTTGATGTTTATAAATTATTATTCTTCCATTGAACACATATGATTAAATATAATATATATAGTATATATGATATATATATATATAGTTGTTTTGTAATTACAGCATAGGGCACAGTGCATTCACGCAATAATTTAAAAACACTAATTTAATGCCAAGGATGACTCTCATAATCTCCTCTCTGTCTCTACTCTGTTCTGTCTCTCTCTTGTGCTCCTGTCTCGTGTCTCTGTGTCTGCTCTGTCCCTCTGTCTCTTCTATGTCTCTCTTCTCGTCTCTCTATAGTATATAT
>CM042165.1:79751991-79781642 GCA_023376005.1 Doryteuthis pealeii
AGTCGTCGGGGTGGCCTAAGTCGGTATCAGCCAGTCAGCGAGGGAGTATATCCCCTTTTCAATAGCGCTAGACTAAGGAGATTGTTTTTAGCATCTGAGGTGGAGCGCCACACCTACCATCAGCTCCTTATTTTACCGCACATATCCCTGTGCTACTCATACGCTGAGTTGGCGAGGACCGTTATCGAACTAGGAACCTTGTGGTTTCTAGCCGAACGCTCTACCGACTGAGCTAATAGAAAATATATTGTATATATTTATTTCGAACAAAATGACTAATGGGTTAGTAACAATGACTTAAAACAGGAATAGGCAGTTCAGCCTTAAATATAAGTATTTACCCAAACCATTCATCACGGGTAGAACAATACACAGGGTCACAAATAGGGGTCATCTTCGCAACCTTTTGTCACATTCCACTTGTGGTGAATGATTTCAGTAAATACTTACATTTAAGACTGAACTGTTTATTCCAGTTCTAATTCATTGTCACTAAATCGTTATTCATTTTTGACGTATTTTCTTTCATCTTATGTCTGGACATGAAGACCCTCAGCCGTCGCCTTCTAGCGCATACATGGTAAAAAGTGTTGTGGGTCTATATGTAGAAGTGACGGTTTTGATTATATCTTATACCAAGGAATAGCCCAACAGAAAAAATTAATTTAACATTTGAATTTGAATTTTATTTTAAGAATTCAGATATTTACCATTTAAAATTAATAATAAATACCTTATCTGTTAATAAAAGAGATTGGGTCTCTATGTTTCTGTAACCGAAACTACGTCACTGCTTACGTCACAGTCATTTCGGGAATTGAGTTAGTTTATCAATGAGTATTTAATTCATAGTCAGTATCATTACTACATGAATATATTAAAATTCTATGAAAAATCAATTAATTGTTGAATTTTCACGAAGATTCCAATACTTATTCACATTTAGATGAATTTATGTTTGAAATAGTTTTTTTTCCTAAAATATATCAGGAAAAATATATTTTGTACTTGGTCGATCCCCCATTATTAAATTTTATGAAATCTGAAAAAATGTATTTCACTCGTATGATTTTAAAATTTTTCTCTGTCTGAATAATTACATTAGAAATTTTAAGAATCGTTTTGGAGGTCCCTGCGGTCGTAAAACAAAACAAATATCCCAGTGGAGTGAATAAGATGCTTTTTTAAGTAAGTAATTAATCTAAAAAAAAATATTAAACGTTTTATCTTATTTAATTCCCCCCTAGTACAATATATTTATTTAAATTCATTATAGACCGCCCAGAGGGCGTCTTTTGCTAGTTATATTGATTGTAATAAAATGCTGTTCTTATTGTGTTCTCTCTCTTCTTTTTTATAACTCTACAAGTCAATCACGTAGAAGCAAAATGTCTGGTATTGTTTTGTTTGTTCAAATATTTATGAGCAGTACTGAAAATATTCCAGACATTTCCAGCGTCACCAGGTACAACAGGCCCGGGGACACAATACACCATTAAGTGCTATACACTGATTTGTATTCGCAAAAGGTAACAGGTTCTTAATTCGTAGGAAATGAGCATTTTGATTTAACCTGATGTTATTTGTTTTGTTTTACAGCATCAGAAAATATTAATAATTTATGTAATATTTTATTTTATTTTTTGATTGATTTCATTTGATTGCTGGGTTTAATGGAATACCAGTCCTTATGGATTATCTAATGCATTATCTTGTTATATATATATATATATATATATATATATATATATATATATATATATATATAAACGTAATCCAAAAGTCCAGATAAGAAATCTTCCTTACGACATAGGGTTTTTTTTTAAACAACTTGTCGCAGTTTGAGAGCTCAATGTGCGCTCTTATTTCTAGAGTCACAGAGCAAATTTATATTTAAATAAATAACAAAAGACTTAGAGATCATGCATTATAGACTATTTCAGGGAGCTTAGACAAAGTGTATAATTCTCCCGACTCTTCAGATGCGAGAATTAGACATTTTTGTCTAAGCTCCCTGAAATAGTCTATAATGCAGGATCTCTAAGTCTTTTGTTATTTCTTTAAATATATATATATATATATATATATATATATATATAGAGAGAGAGAGAGAGAGAGAGAGAGAGAGAGAAAGAGAGAGAGAGAGTAGAGAGAGAGAGAGAAAGAGAGAGAGATATGGGGTCATCTTGGCATAAATTAGTGTTTTTTAAATATATACGTGAATGCATGTGCGAGTCCTATGCTTATATTACAAACAAATATATATATATATATATATATATATATATATATATATATATATATATATATGATGTGTTCAATTCGAAGAAATAATAATTATCAACATCAAGTGTATTAATAAATTGGTAGAAATAATTTTTATTAAGTTCATGAATAATTTGGTTGATCCTCAGCCACCGCTTTCTAGCACCTATATGATTAAAAGTTGAGTTTGCTTGTCATTAAAGCAATTTGAAGAATACGGTCGCAACAATCATATAGTTGCTATGACTTGACATTACCAACCGAGTGATGGGATGGGGCCTCTCTGACTGCCCGTCTAACCCATATAAGGGCCAAAGTGGAGTGTTGCATGTCATGGGACCTCTATGTGCATAGGTCATAGATTTCTCAAGCACCACAATCCTATCCACAAACATTAAGGGTCGCCACCAACGGTGTAAAGCTGGCTCTATTTGAGGTGGGACTTACCCTGTTGTAACCTAACAAAGGTTACTAAACGAGAAATAACCAAACAAAGGTTGGAAATGAAATGGAATCTTTATAACATTTTAAAAAATACAATACTCGCCAGCGGCGTGAAGAAGTTAAACCACTGCTAGTGGTATAAGACTTCTCAATCAGCATAATCCCATATTCATAAGGATTGGGACATACCCATTAATGTTCATAAGTAGGGTATATAACATACCCCTATGCAGAGGTGAAGTCAGTTTATTCTACAAAATGAAAATAATAGCTTAATGCCGAAAGTGTTCAGAGTCCACTCCGGGGCAGGTTGGATCTGGGAATAATGGGGATGAAGCGGTACTCCGCACTCCCTAGAGCTCCAGAACCGGAACTTCAACATCTGATAGAGTGTGACGTCATCACCAGGCGATGACGTTTTTGTTTTATTCAATTTTTTAAAACTCAATTTTTTAACACATTTTTTCTAAACTCATTTTTTCTATTTAACCCATAGATTGTACCCTAACAGGTACTACCACTCTAAGTCAGAGTAGAACTGGGAGTAATGGTAATGAATGGGTACTCCACATTCCCCAGAGCTCCAGAATTGGAACATCACCATCTGATAGAGTTTAACGTTATAACCAGGACAATAAGACCCTCAGCAACCGCCTTCTAGCACATATATGATAAAAAACACTGGTTGATGAAAAATGATCTGGCCAACCCACAACGATGGCTACCCTTAAATATCCGTGCTACTGGGTCAGTCTACTGATTCCGTGTTCTACTGAATAATTCTGTGGCGCCTGAAAGATTCAATTTGGGGGAGACTACCTGAAAAGTATCGCGGCGGGAGTTGGGTGCGCCACAACCACTCAATTCCCCAGATTTGGATGGTGTAACCACACCTATCCTACTGTCCAGATATTTCTTCTTCTTCTTCTTCTTCTTCTTCTTCTTCTGCTGCTGCTGCTGCTGCTGCTGTTGTTGTTGTTGTTGTTGTTGTTGTTGCTGCTGCTGCTGCTGCTATGTACATCTTATTTTTGTCGCACTTATTTATTTCTATTATATATGTATTTTTTATCTCTATTCCTTCAATTCTATATATGCCCTGTCGGTGAAACTTAGACTACACTAACTGTATCATGTGCAGAGGTGTAAGACCCCCTCCAAAAAAGGAGTGTCCTGTATCTGAAACTAAACTGCGTCTGGTGCTGAGAATCAAGAATCTTAGGCTCTGGGACTCTGGGGAATGTAAACTGGGCTTTTTCTTGTCACCACCCCAGGTCCACACTGACTCACAATGATAGCACCTGTCACGGTCTCATTTAGATGGCAGTTTAGCTCAGTCAGTAGAGTTGTCCGACTAGGTACCACAAGGTTCCTGGTTCGATACCGGCCCTCTCCAATTAGGAGTAGCACAGGGATCTGTGCGGTAAAGTAAGGAGATGATGGTAGGTGTGGCGCTCCACCTCAGATGCTAAAACAATCTCCTTGGTCTAGCGCTATTGAAAAGGGGATAGACTCCCTCGGTGTCTGGTTGATACCGACTTTAGGCCACCCCGACGACTTTACTACATCAGGTTAAAAGGGAATATTGGAAAGGCATGGGTTGTTATAGACTGATTATCGATCATATGAAAATCTGATCACTCTGATAAGGTAGTAAGAATTATTTTTTGTTTAATTTTACATGTATAAATGAAGGAATGCTGCCCAAATACACACACATACACACACACATATCTATCTATCTATCTATCTCTCTCTCTCTCTCTCATATATATATATATATATATATATATATATATATATATATATATATATATATATATATATATATATGGTGGACTCTCCTATAATGAACGATAGATAAGGATCAGCAATGAGTGATTTGTTTCCTCTCATGTTTTGCATGCTATCAAGAAGACATTTTGTGTTTCCTCGTGTGTGATAGCAGCCCAGCCTGGCTGCGAGCTATGAAGCTACACTGACAGATGAAATTTTCTAAAGCGGGTGTCAGATGTTTTTGTTTTAAAGTTAGACGGAGCTGATCTCGATGTTTCAGTCTATTTTCTTCAGTGCTCTTTAATTCTACGGAAACATGTCTTACGCCATTCTTACCGATTTGATGCCAGATTTTCCCAAGCATTCAGGTTAATATTGAGACGTTTCAAAATTTTCCTTCAAGTTGTCTTTATAGCGTAAGAGTGGACGTCCAATAAAACGCTTAGCATTTGGTAATTGTTCGTATAACATCTTCTTATATATAATATATATAATATATATATATATATATATATATATATATATTATATATATATATATATTATACACATATAATATATAATATATATATATATAATATTAAATCTTCTCTTATATATATGTATATATATATTATATGATATCTTCTTTATATATTGTAAATATATATATATGATATCTTCTTATATATATATAATATATATAATATATATATATATATATATAATATATATATATATATATATATATATATATATATATATATATAATAATATCTTCTTAATATATTTATATTTATACATATATATCTTCTTGGTTAGCTCAGTCGGTAGAGCGTTCGGCTAGAAACCCACAAGGTTCCTAGTTCGATACCGGTCCTCGCCAACTCAGCGCATGAGTAGCACAGGGATCTGTGCGGTAAAGTAAGGAGCTGATGGTAGGTGTGGTGCTCCACCTCAGATGCTAAAACAATCTCCTTGGTCTAGCGCTATTGAAAAGGAGATAGACTCCCTCACTTTACTTTATATATAATATATATATAATACTTCTTGTATATGTATATTTATACATAATATATTTTTATATATATATATATATATATATATAAATAATATCTCTTGTGTATATATATATTATATATTTCTTGTATATATATATATATATATATATATATATATATATATATATATAATATCCTCTTATATATATGTATATAATATCTTCTTCTTATATATATATATTATATATATATTATATATATTATGATATATCTTCTTTTATATACATATATAATGTCTTCTGTATATAATATATACATATATATATATATATATATATATATATATATATATATATATATATATATATAAATATAAGTATTGTTTAATTTCTCCTCGTTGTCCGTTCTTTTCTTGAATCTCAATTTCTGATTGGTTTATTTTGTCTCGCTGTTTGGCATCTCCGACATTTTTGTTTTCGATATTGCAAACAAGATATTCTTCCCGCTTTTCTCATTTTCTTTGACTCTCCACACCCATTTTTGATATATTTTTCATATTAGTTTAACGGCCTAATTCCTTATCCTATTTACCAATTATATCTATCTTGGCAGTAAAAAAAAACATCATAAAACTAAAGTGACAATAACAAGACAAGAACAAGAAAATCTATAAATATGAGATTAATCTTATTATAATGGAGATTGTGTGTTTGTGTGTCTGTAAACAAAACGATTTCACTAATCAAATCACAGTTCCCTTAGTTATTTAAATCACATTCTCCATGATTTTATCTTTATTTAAACCTCAATTATTAATAAAATTGTTTTACATTATTAATACTGTTTACCATATCTACGTACTAATAACATGCCATTGTATTTATATATATACACAAAAAATAGCGGTTTACCGTATGAAAAGTAAGGCTAATTTGCATATTGATATTAACAATTTGATTTTAATAAATAAGTACTTAGTATTATTGATTTTTGTTTTTATCTTAATGAATATGATTAAAAATCCCGGGGATAAATCTTAAAAGAAATCAATTCACAAGAAGAAATAAGTGTAATTTTATTCTTTACTTCCTATTTTCACTAAATAGTTAAATTAGGAAAATTCAGCAATGAAAGACGGGAGTGATGGAAGAATAAGTTTGTGTTGTTCTATTTTTCGATTGTACCCACCTCTGTTTCAAATCTTGTTATGGACATTCTTATTTTGTTTCATTAGCCTTTCTAATTTAATATAATATTTTATTACATAAAAACTTAAATACTTGCACACGGAGGGTGCATATATTTGCTAGTTAAGATAAAACAAATATAGATTTTCGATGATATAAACGAATCGTGTAACCCGCAAACTAAGGTTTCTCTTACAAAATATCAAATTATATTATCTGAGATATTGGTGACCAAACGGACTAGTGTCACCAATTAATACCATTCCAGCTTTTTAGCTAGTCTCACGGTGAGGTTGAGGATTTAGATACAAGAAAGAGCTTGATTAAAATGTGAATTCACGGAAGAAATGTCTTGAGTTGTTAATCAAGAATAAACTAACAACCAGGGCATCTCAACAACATGTTAAGAAGAAGGAGATATCATGATTAAGAAAATAGAAAAAAAGACAGACCAGACATCGACCATTAGCCAATAGAATATTCACTAAACGAAATGTCTTGAGTTTGTTAATCAAGAACAACTAACAGCCAGGAACATCTCAACCCAGCATCTGAAGACGAGATCTTAAGAAGAATAAACCACAAAGATAAGAGGATCGACCGTTAGCCAGATAGCTACTCAGACCATGTCATGAAGGGAGTAAGTAGAAATAGGTCAACTACAAGAAAGATTAGTATAGGCCGATGTTATAAAGACTAAGTATGGGTATTCAACCACGGGCATACCCAGAAGTATGCGTTGTATGTTAAGACAGCTATATAACATAAGGAATAGCATCATTCCGAGGCAACAGAAGATGAGAACGAAAAGCTTTGTGTTGCAATAACAGACCCAACCAGTTTTAAATAACTTTCCAGCGACAAAGACAGCGTGTGCACCGGTCCAAATCGTGGCTACTCTTATCTGAAATTGTACCTTACGTTACTAAAATATTGCAAAACTTATGACTCACTATTGTATAATGTTGCTTCCAAGCATACCATCTTGCTAATCACAGTTTTAATTTTCTGATACAAACTTAAGCAATGTTATGCTCAGTAGGCAATGCAGAGAGAGAGAGAGTGAAAGAAGGGGGAATATACTGGGAAACGATGCGAGATATAGAGAGGGAAAACGAGAGAGGTAGAGATAAGTACAGTGGGGAAAAAAAGACCGAAAAATATTATAAAAAAAACCTGATGAGATGTGTAAAAAATATTTCAAATGAAAGAGAAGATGGGTCTGGAGAAAGGAGAGAGAGGGGGGGGAGAGAAAAGAAAGAGAGAGAAAAGAAGAGAGAGGAGAGAGAGAAAGAGAGAGAGAAGAGGAAAGAAAGAGAGAGAGAAAGAGAGAGAAAGAAAGAGAGGGGAGAAGAGAGAAAGAGAGAGAGAAAGAAGAGAGGGAGAGGAAGGGAAGGAGGAGAGAAGAAAGAGAGAGAAAGAGAAAGAGAGAGAGAAAAAAAGAGAGAAAGAGGAGGAGAGAGATAGAGAGAAAGAGGAGAGAGAGAAAGAGAGAGAGAGAGAGAGAAGAAGAGAGACGAGAGAGAAAGAGAGAGAAGAGAGAGAAAAGAGAGAGAAAGAGAGAGAGAGAAAGAAAGAGAGAAAGAGAGAAGAAGAGAAAGAGAGAAGGAGAGAGAGAAGAAAGAGAGAAAGAAAGAGGAGAGGAGAAGAAGAGAAAGGAAAGAGAGAGAGAGAGAGAGAGAGAAAAGAGAGAAGAGAAGAGAGAGAGGAGAGAGGGGGAGAGAGAGAAAAGAAGAAAGAAGAGAGAAAGAGGAGAATAGGGAGATAGAGAGAGAGAGAGAGAGTAATTAGGAAAAGGAGGGATATATAAAGAGAGAAGAGAGAGAGGAGAGAATGAGGTATGGTACTAGTTGTGTCAGGTAAATTTACGCACGCATACGCACGAATCTACCCATGTGCACGCCTATATCCGTGTAGGCGTGAAGACGGGCGGTGTATTGGTTAGAGTCGGAGTCGGCAACTCGAGTTCAAATTATGGACGACGCTATTTGCATTTAACACAGAGCTAATACGCTTGGGAAAGGTATGCGTCCAACTACTCGTCCTTCGACTATGTGTAAATTGTAGGCAGACTGGGCTCTTTTAAACTTGGATTGGAAACCAATCTAAGAGAAGGAAAACACTGAATTCAAAGGTGTTAAATTCCGCTTAAGATTGACCTTGTGTCAGATCCTGCCCGTACAGAAGGGTTGGGTATATATATATATATATATATATATATATGTTTCATTAAAGTCAGATCTTAGCCCTGAAGAGCACTAAGCAAAACTTTTAGTAGGTATATTCTGACTCATTAGGTTTATCTTTATATATATATATATATATATATATATATATATATATATATATATAATGGACTCTCCCGTTGAGATTTTCTACGTATGAGTGTTCATACACCAAATGAACATCCACACAGGGATTTGTTTTATAGTGGTGAAGGCTTGTGTTGGACCATCCACACTTTTTGACACAGTCGATAGGAAAGAATTGGTGCATCAAGGGTTGCCACAAACCCAATCAAAAGGAATTTTGAATTCAGAGTTTTCCCTCTCCTAGACTGGTTACCTACTCAAGGCTGAAGGGCCCAGTCTGCCCTACTATTTAACCCATAGCTGGAGGGAGAATATATGGATTCATACCTTTCCCAAGGGTATTAGCGCTATGTGAAATGCCAACAGCTTCGTCTAGGAATTGAACTCGAATCGACGAGTCCATTTTCCACGACTCTAACCACTAGCCCACGCGATTCCATTATATATATATATGTTTCATTAGAGTCAGATCTTAGCCCTGAAGAGCACTAAGCTAAACTGTTAGTAGGTATATCTGACTCATTAGGTTTATTTATCTTTATATAATATATATATATATATATATATATATATACGAACAAAAGGTATTCGGACGATCATTTTATTATAGTTATAAGATTAGCCAAGGTTAAATGTTTAATTTTTATATTAAACCATAATCAGGGCATTGTTAGTATGGGATGTTGTAACTACCGAATAATAGAAACAAATTTTAACAATACCCTGATGATGGTTTAAATAACAAAAACGAAACATTTAGTGTTGGCTAGAACTTTTAACTATATTAAAATCACCCCTTGAATACCATCAGTTTCTAGAAGTTTTACATATTTTACATATCGTAGTATAATATTGCATAACAACCACACACACACACACATATATATATATATATATATATATATATATATATATATATATATATATATATGTATGTATGTATAATATTATTCCTCTCATTACTCAGTATACAACCTCAACTAATGCTGAAACCTACTTCATATTGGGCGGTCGATTCGCAATTTTCGTTCTATCTTTGAATTTTGGCACCAGGCCAACACAGGTAGTATCATAATCAACCTCTCAAGAAAACCCTTTTATATATATATATATATTATATATATATATATATATATATATATATATATGTATATATATCGGTGTGTCTCTGTGTGGGTGGTTATAATCAACCTCTCAAGAAAACCTTCTTATGTATACACAACACACACAGCGCACACACACATATATATATGCGTGTGTCTGTGTGTGGGTGGTTATAAGCAACATCTCAAGAAAATCCTATTATATATATATATATTATATATATATATATATATATATAAGTAAGTAAGTAAAGTCGTCGGGGTGGCCTAAAGTCGGTATCAGCCAGACAGCGATGGAGTCTATCTCCTTTTCACTAGCGCCAGACCAAGGAGATTGTTTTAGTGTCTGAGGTGGAGCGCCACACCTACCATCAGCTCCTTACTTTACCGCACAGATCCCTCTGCTACTCATACGCTGAGTTGCTCAGGGCCGGTATCGAACTAGGAACCTCGCGATTTCTAGCCGAACGTTCTACCGACTGAGCTAGCCCGGCCCTATATATATATATATATATATATATATATATATATATATATATATATATATATATATATATATATATATATATATATATATATATATATATATATATATATATATATATATATGCGTGTCTGTGTGTCAGCGTTGTGGGTGTTTATAATCAACCTCTCAAGAAAACCCTCTTACACACACACACACACACACACACACACACACATATATATATTATATATATATATATATATATATATATATTATATATATATATTTATCCATATGTTGTGCGTGTGTCTGTGTGGTCTGTGTGTGGGTGGCTGTTAATAAATTTATTCTTCAAAAGTACTAAAAACCTATACTTGTCGAAAATCGTAGGACGCGCTCTAAAGGAAAGTAAAAACGTTTCGATGCAAACAATACAAAGAGAGAACCTGAACATTTGTGTCTGTGTGTCTGTTATCCTAACAGATATAAAACCTTTTCCTTTTCCCTCTTTTTTATGCGCGTCATTGATGACGCGAATCTGCAAATTATTTGTAAACAATGCATCGTTTATATATTATTTATTTGTGCCATTGCAAACAATTATTTTACAGCATTTGGAATATTTGAATCAGTTGCATTGCCATTCAAATGCATATACACATTCACTATCACCAGATCTTGCTTTTTGAGCAAAAATAATGAAGATTTGATTTATATTCGTGAAGATAATTAAAAGATAGAATTTAAATAGTAACAGCATGGATTATTTTTGTATTTAGTATTTTGAATAGGAGAATTTTTTTTTCTGACGCCACACAAGGCCGGATAAATGCAAGGTCTTTTTTACTAAGGGATTTTTAATGGGGCATCCTGCAAGGATTCAAGTCATGATTCAGTAGTAATGGAGCTGTGAGACTAACTTTTTGACCCCACACCCTTCTTCTACCCAGGCCATGCCAGGTAGCTGCTTCTAGTTTTGATATAAAAGTCGCTAAAACTCATTCTTTTTTTTATTAGCCTTTTATCTTTACGTATATAAAGGGCAAATGGTGTGTATGTATGTATATATGTATGTATGTCTGGGTGAAACTACAAAAATAAAACAACTAACGACAAAGTAAATATGAAATATAACCGGTTGTTGCTTTTTGTGCAAAAATTATGAAGATTTCATTCATATTCGAAGATATTCAAACAAAATATTAATATACAGAAACAACATTCATATTATATACTTGAAAATGTCCAGCATTTGTAAATTTCAAAAGTAAAGAGCCTCGTCTACGATTTGAACTTAAGTCAACGAGTCCATTTCCTATTCCTTTAACCATTACACCACGCGTCTCAATATATATATGTCTGTGTGTGTGTGTGTGTGTGTGTCTGTCTGTCTGTCTGTCTGTGTGTATTTATGAAGCAGATAAATAAACGGTTATGAACCTTTTCTACATATTTCCATCTACATATATAAAATAATTTTTCTGGTACGTACGTGTCGACTTATAACTCTGAAAGGAGATGTTATTCTGATTTGAAATTTCGCAGACACATTAATGTGTTTCTAACTAAGAAACTCACACAATTTAGATTTTGATTTTTGATTTTTACTAATTAAGTGATATAATTTAATAATTACACAAATAATTAACCCCAAAAAATTTTTATGGGGTTGCTTTAATAAAAATAACTCGGACTACACAAACGCATTATTTGAAGTGTTTTTAAACAGCACTACAACCGCAGTTTCAAAATCTCGTTCCTCAAAAGGGGAAGTTGAATAAAAAAAACTAATCACCAAATACCTGACTGTCATTTTCAATAAAACATGCCTACAATACATATATATATGGTTGGCATCCTTCCGTCTACGAAAGACGATGGAGTAGTGTCAAGGTTTTTGTTAACTTGAACTACATAGCCTGGGCAGTTTCATATGGAGGATGAGCTGTTGCCCGTGCAGCAAATCCCCCCTCCCCACACTGCCGCTGTGATCCAAAGGAAAGTTAAGGGACAAATGCAGTTTGGCAACAGTAGTGTCGTAGGAGTTAATGGGTAGCACTGGATTTCAGCATCACACCACCTTAGGGACTCCAGCTCCTGATTTATTTTCAGGGTTTACTCCCCTATCCTTTCCTTGAGGGCAACAGAGGTTCTGTGTGGGACTTCTTGAGTTGATGGGTTGCCGACCAAGTCTAAGGTGCCCATATATATATATATATATATATATATATATATATATATATATATTGTGTGTGTGTGTGTGTGTGTGTGTGTGTGTGTATGCAGCCTTTGTCAGTAGGATGGACAAAGGCCGTATCCCCAAAGACCTACTGTATGGTGAATTAATAGAAGGCACCCGATCGGTAGGGAGACCACGCCTACGCTTTAAAGACGCCAGCAAGAAAGATACGAAGACATGCCACATCAACACTAACACATGGGAGGTTGCTGCAGAAAACTGAGCGGCCTGGTGCCTCCTTGTCAGACAATAGATGAATAGGAGTGAAAAAGAGAGGAAATAAGCCGCCACAGAAAAGAGAGCAAGAAGGAAGGAGAGACAAACGCAACTCCAGCAAGCATCACTGTTTGGTTGGAGTCATTGCACCAAAGATTGCCATTCAAAAATTGGCTTGTTCAGCCACTCGCCCAGATATAGTTTAAAAAAACTACGCCATCGTCTTTAGCATACCAAAGGATGCCAACAACAACAACAACAACAACAACAACAATATATATATATATATATATATATATATATATATTAATGTGTATGGTTGGCACTAGTATACTAGAAAAAGTAATAGTAATCCAACGTACAGTGTTATTAGAAGAGTGCTCAATATCTGTGATAGAGCGTTGATAGCTCAATGAGAAATCAAAACAAATAAAAGTTTTTGCTTTTATTTATTTAATTACGGAACGGTATTACAACCAGCAGTTTCTTGCTGAAAGCATTCATCAGGTAAGACGAAACGGAACCGTTTCGTATTACCTGATGAATGCTTTCAGCAAGAAACTGCTGGTTGTAATACCGTTCCGTAATTAAATAAATAAAAGCAAAAACTTTTATTTGTTTTGATTTCTCATTGAATATATATATATATATATATATATAATATATATATATATATATATATTAGACAAAACGTGAACCTTTGGGTCACCCATTCAGCTATGGGTAGATAATTGAGATTAGAGAAACGTGTGTCAGCCAAACGAATATTTTTTTTTTAAATACGACCGGAAAAATCATTAAAATCATTTTGTAAGCTTTCTAAGAAAGGGAATGTTTGATCTTATTTTAGCTACGGATTGCTGCTTGGGAAATTCTCTCTCTCTCTCTCTCTCTCTCTCTCTCTCTCTCTCTCTCTCTCTCTCTCTCTCTCTCTCTCTCTCCCCCTTTTTCTCTCTTCTACTCTCCCAGAGAAACTAACATTAGATAACGAGGAGGTAATCAAAAGATACATAGAGGGGAAGAAAGTGATAGGCAGAAAGTAAAGTAAGAGATTGGTCATTTTTTGACTTAATTTCAAATTACGACTAATTAGAACAAATTGAAATGGATTTTTTTTCAAACATAATTCAATCCTAAAAGTAAGGATTAGTTTAGTATAACTTTCATGTCATTAAACTAAACAGTAAAAAAAAGTCTTTAGGCAACAAAAGTTGGTTTACTCAGCTTTACTATAACATATAAATATATATATATATATATATATATATATATAATATATATAAGGTTTTTTGTGAACTGATTTGACATTCTTCTCCGACCCAAACAACTACGGAGTGAATGAACTCTGATGATGATTTTTGTAAAATCGAAATATTGATCAGTATCAGTTATGATATATATTATAAATTGTTTTCTTCTTTAACAGCATTGTGTGATGTTTTCATTCCACCTTTTCATACTCATATATATATAATATATATATTATATATATATATATATATATTAATATATTTGTATATGTATAAGTATTACTTACCGGTGGGTATAAGAACGATCGTTGGAAGGCCACAATATCCAGAGGTTAAGGTTGAGAAAAAACAAATACAAAGTGCTCAATACAATGTAGAGCATAAATTTATTTAAGAATGGAAATGAGTAACCTACTCGAGTTTCATCGATAGATTCTTCAGGGTTACTTTTAAATTAATCGAGTTTACGATTAATCTTTGGTGTTATAAACATACGAAAATGTAAACAAGCGTTCCTCTACTAAATTTAAGTCCCATTCCAACGGCATGTTTATAACACCAAAGATTAATCGTAAACTCGATTAATTTGAAGAACCTGAAGAATCTATCGATGAAACTCGAGTAGGTTACTCATTTCCATTCTTAAATAAATATATATATATATATATATATATATATATATCAGGTGTGTGTCTTGCATATCTGATTGTGATGTCAGTGTTCAATATTTAAAGCAGTTCCCATATTTCACGTCAGCCAGACTTGAACATCACCAGATTAGATCCGCGTAAACTTTCTCAATATTTCCTTATTACTCTGCTAATTTTACAGCTCTACTCACAAGTCCATAAATATTCCGATAGAACAACACACATATGAATATATTGTATTTATGAAGATATATATGTGAGTATAAATGTTCTTGACGTCACAATGCCTCCATGCAGACCTCATTATAAATCACTAAAGGTCTTCCTTGTTCGTCTGCCTATCATCTCATTCCTCAAGAGCCGACAACTAATATAACTACTAATACTACTACTACTACTACTACTACTACTACTACTAACAACAACAAAAATCTTATTATAATGGAGATTTTGTATCAGTCTGTCTTCCACCGAAACTACGTCACCATCAATGTTACAATTCCCTCTGTTGTTTACGTTATATTCTCAATGGTTATTAAATAATCATTATTTGATTCTTAATTAGCATCATGTTTATTAACGATGTCTCTAACAAAGTCTAGCTGGGATATATTTGCCTCAAAACAGTCCATCTTATCAATGGGTATTTGCCTCATACCCCACTTGTATGGGCTGGGCACAAGGCCTCGTTTTAACGTGGGCCCACCCACAAGCCGATGCTCATGGGTGGGAAAGAATAAAAATTGCGTCGATCCCTTCGGTATCCCCCCCCCCCAAGGAGGCGCCTCAGGCGCTGGGCAATAAACCCAGCTCCGCCCCAAGGGGGCAGGTATTGCCTGGGGGGATAGCCTCCTGGGATCGACGCTATTAATTTAACACACAGGTCCAGTGGCCGAAGCACACCGGACCTCCCGCCATGTGTTTAAAATCCAGCGATATGTGTTATACATTATTAGGAAATAAATGTTTCCATAGTATATGGTGTGAATATTTTGCATACCTGTTTTTGATAAAATCATGTTTAATAAATAATTATTTGGTGTTATCGATTTCTAATATTATTGTTTTATTCTCAAAAGAATTGAAAGCAATCATATGTATATTGAAATTCATTAGAATAAAGTACAAATAAGTGTCATATTTTTTGTGTTTTTGTATTTAATTTCATTAGTCTTTCTAATTCAATATAACATTTAATTGCTAAAATTTAAATAATTGTGGCCAGAGGGTGCATATTTGGTAATAACAATACTACTAAGATAACAAAAAGAATAACTACTCCAATCCAGTAAGACTCACAAAAAACAACTATCCCTAGCAATTATAGACCAATGACTTGTCTTCCCATTACTTGGAAAATATTGACTGTGGTAATAAAAGAAGAAATATATATTTCACTTAATTGGCGTAAACTTTTTTCAGAAGAACAGAAAAGATGCCACAGAGGAAAAAGAGGAATAGATGACTTACTTTATATTGATCAACACATCCTTAAGGAAATTTAAGATGGGCGCAAAAATATTGCTATGGCATGGATCGACTACAGAAAGGCCTATGACATCGACCCACATACCTGGATTATTGAATATTTTAAAATGTACAAAATATCCAACAACATCGTAAATTCCATCAAAAAAGGCCATGGAAAACTGGAGAGTCCAATTAAAAGCAGGAGGGCAATCCTTGGCAGAATGAAAAACCCAGAGTTATTTTCCAAGGAGACTCGCTATCACCACCACTCTTTATTATAGCAATGATGCCACTCAAATACATACTTAGAAAATGTACAGGGGTTACAAATTCACTAATTCACAGGAAGAAATAAACCAGTTATATACATGGAGGATTTTGCAAAAAATGGCAAAGAACTAGAAACATTGGTAGAAACCATTAGAATATATAGACAAGATATTGAAATGGAATTCGGAATTGAAAAATGTGCCATGCTAGTGATAAAGAAGGGGAAAATAAAACTAATGGACGGAATACAACTACCAAATCAAGACACTATAAAAATACTTGAAGAAAAAGAAAGTTACAAATACTTAGGAATTTTATAAGCAGACATTATCAAGCAATCAGAGATGAAAGGAAAAGTTAAAAAAGAATGCCCCAGGAGAACAAGAAAACTCCTAGAAACCAAGCTCAACAGAAATCTAACCAAAGGAATAAATACCTTGGCCGTACCCATTATAAGATACTCTGGGCCATTCTTAAAATGGACAAAAGAAGAACTCAGACAGATTGACCGAAGGACTAAAAAATTAATGACAATGCATAAGGCTTTACACCCTGGAAGCTATATGTATCAAGAAAGGAAGGTGCAAGAGGTCTTGCCTTGTGGACTGCGTAGAGGCTACAATCCAAGGACTCGAAGAATACACAAAAAAGACCGAAGAAAGATCACTTATGACAGCCAACAACAGCAGATGCAACATATGGACAAACAGAAAAACAACGAAAAAAAGAAAACAAAGATGGGCTGAAAAACAATTATATATGGGTACTTCAAACGACAAATTGGAGACGTTACTCGTGAAAAGACTTGGGCATGGTTAAGAAGAGGAAACCTCAAGAGAGAAACTCAATCACTAATAATTGCTGCACAAAATAATTCTATAAGAAAAATTTATATCAAAGCAAAAATTGATAAGACAACAAAACATTAATTGCAGTCTGTGTGGTGACAGAGATGAGACCACGTATCATGTATTAAGCGAATGTAGCAAACTAGCACAACGGGAATGCAGAGCTAGGCACGACTGGGTTGGGAAGGTGATCCAATGGGAATTATGCAAAAATTTTAGTTTTGACCATACAACAAAATGGTATATGGATAAACCAGAATCTGTTCTTGACAATGAAACGCATAAAAATTCTCTAGGACTTCGAGATAAAAAAAAATTCACCTTATCCCAGCTAGGAGACCAGACCTAGTATTGATTTTTTTTAAAAGAGAGAACTTGTCAACTGGTAAACTTTACAGTTCCAGCAGATCACAAGGTAAATATGAAGGAAAACGAAAAGATAGACAAATACCTGTACCTTGCCAGAGAACTGAAAAAGATGTGGAATATGAAGGTGAAAGGGATACCAATTGTAGTTGGTGCACATGGAACGGTCCCAAGACGCTTGAAAAAAAAAAGACTGGAGGAATTGGAAATCAGAGGAAGAATTGAGACCATCCAGACTACTCCATTGCTGCAATCGGCTAGAATACTCAGAAGACTCCTGGAGACATGAGGAGACTTATTGCCACTCAAACTACAGTGAAATCCCATCAGCTAACGCTGGTGTTAAAAACTCACTAGGAGTGAAATAATAATAATAATCTATAATAATCTGTACCTTAAGCTTCTGGCTGTTATCATCTGGAAACTCCCACTGGTTTAAATGAGACCATCCGAATCGTCCAAGATGAAATGCAAAAATGGAAATCCTGATTATCTGGTGTCGCTTATCCACCGAATTTTTATTTGTTATGAGTGTCTCCACCTCAACCAAATAATGGACCATTCCGTTTTTATTAAATAGAAAGAAAGGGGAGAAATGGTGCATGCAGCACAGAAAAATATATAAGAAGAAAGAAAGAATGAATGTAAGAGAGTAGGGAAAGAGAGAAGGGCGAAGGCGCAGAAACGATTACGCTAATATGTTTCAATCAAACATAATGAAAAGATGAAAAGAAGGAAAGAAAGAAAAAAAAAAGAGTGGGTGAGATGTATTTAGCAATAGCTCTTAAGTAAACATATCAAACGTTATGTTCATACTGTTGTATATCCACAGGTCGTACTAGTAATAATTGTAATGCACTAAAGCAGAATATGCCCTGGGACGGATCAACTTATCCCAGCGAGAAGACTAGACCTGATATTGATTAAGAAGAAAACGAGAACTCCTTAACTGGCAGAATTTACACTTAAATAGAACAAAATGAGTTACAAAAAAATGTGTTCAAAATATTGAGTTAAAAAAAGTTTCGGCATAAACTAACCCAATGGGTTAACATGCCGTAAAATCCAACTAACCAGCCAACCAACCAACCAACCAAATAGCCAACCAGCCAACCAAAATTCTCCGAGAAGTAAAAATCACATAAAAAAGCCATGTTTGTGTAACAACAGGAGCCCCATATCCCCATGACAATAAAACAAGGGAGAAATTCCGTGTTAAAACACATATACAGCCTCCATAATCATTCAGTCATCTTCCTCAGGCTTGTTACCGGATATCAGATTCAGGGGTTGAAGAGTTACGATACGCACCATACAAGCGTTTAACATCGGAAACCATGGTAAGCAGCATGGTGGATGTCAAACAAGGTGGATGAATGCAAAATCGAGAGAATGATGCATTTCACCTGATGTTGGGTGGATAAACCTCATCAATCAGAAAACTACTGCTACTCAATTAAAAAGGGTGGCGTATTTTGATGGAATAAAAATACGGATACCAAAAGATTAACAACTATTTTTTTCTGCGCGGATGAGATCGACCCGAAAGCACGTCTAAGCTCTCTAACGGTTAGGTCGAATCTAAATTCTAAAACTCTGACTAAAAACTTGTGACGGAGAACGAGTACCACCGTACGCATTTGGAAAAAAGAGTGAGAGTGTATTGCCTGCCGGAGTCGAACCCGCGCTATCTGGAATGCAAAGAAATGAGATTTAGGCGCTGGATGGACGCAAGTTGCAATTCAGGTTCGCGGATGTTGGGGCCTACACGCGTCCATCCGAATGCACGAGAATTGTGTACAGGCTCGAGGTTCGACTGATGTGCCTGGATGATAAGGGGAAACGGCAGTATGATTAGAAGTGGGGTGACGGTAGTAAGACTGTTGCGACTTCAGCTGCTCTTAGACGACGACGACAGTTTTGTAGCCTGCGAATAAGGCGTTTGACTCGCTTCTTTTTGACACCCCCTCAACAAAGAACATTTACTTGAAACCAAACCAATCTTAAACAGACTGGAGATCGAAAGCCTGATCATAAGCAGAACAAACAAATATTTATTCCCCCTCTATTTTTTTCCTTCTATAAAACTATCACGTGTCTATCATGATGCGTTTTCAAGGGATCAGAAGGTTATAACCGTTACTGGTAAATTTCCACTCCTCGATCTCAAAGTTAATGGCCCTTATTCTCAGCTACAGGGTCTACCAACAATTTATGACTCTCATAAATTGTAACAAACCGGCCCTATGTATAGATAGATAATTTCCGGTTTTTAAAATTATTCTTGAGGGAAACATCAAATGATGAACGATGGCGATTCAATTTCTATGAAATGTTGCGAAGTGACAATCCACACATTTTGTAGGACACAATTCGACGTTTTTTCCAACCCAGATAACTACTCACTGGTCATTAATAAATGACCAATCACAAATTAGTGTATCGAATCAATTCATAGAATTTACCTATTTTTGGTATTTCTGAAAATGAAATTTTCAGAAAATTAGGGGAATTTTGACAACTCTAATCAAGGAAAATATCCACTCCCTATGTGTGTCTATGGAAATCTGACCTTTCTGAAAAGACAAAGCGAGAATTCTTCTAAGCTGTAATCGTGTCAGGGCTACTGTATGGTTGCACCTGTTGGATTATTTTTTGTATATAAGGCGTGCTGAAATCCACCACTTGAACTTATAGACTCAGCACGGTCACATGAATTAAACCACAGCCAATCAACAGCTCGAATACGTGGTTAGTTAACTATCTAATCGTCGATATGGACCGCCATTCATTTGCACGTAATTCGGTATTGATGAACGGACCTGCAACGAGGGACTTTGCTGAACGCATGGATTTTAACCAAGACCAAAGAACAACTTAAGGATCATACGCATCACTGAGGAACACCAAGGAACAACCAAAGGATCATACCCAACACTGAGGAACACCACGAAGCAACCAAAAGTTTCTTCACTAAGGATCGTGCTCTGCTTAACACAAGAGGTTTCCACTGGAGGTTGCTCTTGCTTGAAACCTAAGAATAGTCACCAAATTCGTAACAACACCAACTAAACTCTAACGAAATGCTTTGAGAAAAAGCTGGATAGGAACTGTACAAGAATGCTGCTTGTGGTCTTGAACATAACCCTAGAAAAAGTACCCCACAAAACGGAAGCTGTACGGACACTTACCAGGAATCCCACAAATCATCCTGGTAAGACGAAGAAGACATTTCGAGAAAAGCAAGGATGAGCTCATAAGTGACATTATTCTATGGGCACCTACACATGGAAATACCAGTGTGGGTCGGCCAGGAAGATACTACATCGATCAGCTCAGTGCGGATACTGGATACTGTGTAGCGGACCTGCCATTAACGATGGCCGATATGGTAGGGGCGAGGAGGAGTTATGGAGGCTTGTGCTGTCGGCACGACTTTATGATGAATGATAATGTGTGTCTAAACCATAAAAGAAAAAAAATGGTTCGGTTTTATTTAATTGTCTTTTGTTTATGTAATTCCTACGGCTACGTCAATGCCAAGTCATAGAGTACCAAGCCCTATTCTTGCACACCATTAGTGTCTGTAAGAGGGAAGACCTGCTGCATGGGTAACTGCTTATATGCCATATAAACATGCCAATTGGTTTGGTAAGGATTTGTTTGGGTTCTTTTAACGGCATATCAACCCTGTGGGTTACTTAATGCCAATTTTTGTATACATGATATTTACCACGTAACCTGTACGGGTTAGGCACAAGGTCCTATTAATGTGGGACCAATCACAAACCGAAGCTCCTGGGTGGCGGGTGAAAAATGCGTTGATCTCGTCGGCATTCCCCCTCAAGGGGGCACCTCAGGCATTGGGCAATAAACCCAGCCCTGCCTATTTAAATCAAGGGGGCAGGTATTGCCTGGGGGGATGGCCCCCTGGGATCAACGCTATAAGCTTGTAAGATCCAGGGCCGAAGCCACCCCGAGGGGTGGATGTATGCTTTGTATGGAAATAAGGAAGTAAAGTTGTCAGAATGGCCATTTTTCGGTATCAGCCGGACAGCGAAGGTGTCTATCCCCTTTTTGCTAGCGCTAGACCAGGGAGATTGTTTCTGCAGAGGTGGAGCGTCAGCTTCCCACTTTACCGGACAGATCAGATTATCGATGCTACTCATGCGGTGAGTTTGCGGGGACTGGTACCGAGCTGAGAACTTTGCAATTCCATGGCGAGTGCTCTACAGACTGAATGGCCTAATTTCGGTATCAGCCAAACAGTGAGGGAGTCTATCTCCTTTTCACTAGCACAAGGAGATTGTTTTTGCATCTGAGGTGGAGCGCCGCACCTACCTCGAGCTCTTCACTTTACTGCACAGATCCCTGTGCAACTCATATGCTAAGTTGGCGAGGGCCGGTATCGAACCAAGAATCTTGCGATTCGTAGTCCAGTGCTCTACCAACTGAACTAAACCAGCCCTAGTATAGTTTGTAGGTAATTAGTTTGTTTTTAACCACATTGTTAGAGTGCGTTGCAACATTAGTAATGAATTTTCCTTTACAGGAGTAATTTCTTATCTATTTAAACTGTAGGTAGGACACTAACAGATACTACTACTTCTGATAAGAGTTGGCATGGTAGCATTGGCGATAGAGGGTTACTCCACAAATCCCACAGCTCCAGAATTGGAACTTCACTACTAGATACAGTTCGACATCATACACAGCACAATAAGACCTTCAGCCACTGCTTTCTAGCACATATATAACAAAATGGTTGAGGTTTGTTACAAGGGCAATAGGGCTGAGAAAATCAAATAGGTGAAGAGGGCTTAACGTGAGCAACCGATTAATCAGATGGGGCCGCCTGTCTAGCCTAAGTAAAGGTCAAAGTAGAGTGTTGTATGTCATGGACTGTTGAGCGAACAAGATTCCGTCCTTTTGCATTATGAGTCGGCACCAACGGCCAACAGCCCTGTTACAGGGGTTCATATATTGGAGGCGCGTGGTGTAATGGTTAGAGTCGTAGGAAATTGACTCGTCGACCCATGTTCTAATCCTGGACGAGGCTGTTCAAATTTCATAGAGCGCTAATAACATTGGGAAATATATGCAAGCAATCATCCCTCCAGCTATGGGTAAATTACAGGGTCGACCGCGCACTTTAATTTTGGCTACGTAACCAGTTTAAGAGAAGGCAAACTCTGAATTCAAACCAATTTTAAATTCGCTTTAGAAATTAATCTTGTATCACATCCTGCTTGTACGGAGGGAATGTATATATATATATATATATATATATATATATATATATATATATATGAGGTAAAATATGAGGAATGAAAGAACAAAACTCAGAAAAAAATGTGTAGTATATTTCGCTGGGGTTTGAACCCGGCTTCATCAGATTTTATTGAATTATTCAGATCATACAAGTGTTTTATAGAAGGGGGAAGTAGGTAGGTGGATAAGTTTTGTGGTGAATGGGAAGATTTGATTGGTTATAGGAGACATCTTTTGGGGAGGATGAGAAGGAAATCAGATGGAAAGAGAGTTGAGGGAGGTAGGTAGAAAAAATGATGTCCCCTATAACCAATCAAATCTTCCCCTCGTCACAAAAGTTACACACCTACCTACTTCCCCTTCTATAAAACACTTGTATGATCTGAATAATTCAATAAAAGCTGATGAAGCCGGGTTTAAACGCCAACGAAATATACTACACATTTTTGTCTGAGTTTTGTTCTTTCTTTCCTTATATTTTACCTTATTCTGTCGGATTCATTCCAATCCCCTTTTCCTCATATATATATATATATATATATATATATATATATATATATATATATATATATATATATATATATATATATATATATATATATATATATATATATATATATATATATATATATATATATATATATATATATATATATATATATATATATATATATATATATATATATATATATATATATATATATATATATATATATATATATATATATATATATATATATATATATATATATATATATATATATATATATATATATATATATATATATATATATATATATATATATATATGTGTGTGTGTGTGTGTGTGTGTGTGTGTGTGTGTGTGTGTGTGTGTGTAAAAATATCCAATTGACTTGTATTTTGGGGATAATTATATTTGGGATCATCAATATCCCCTGTATATTAGGATGAATCGCTTTTGGAACTGTAACGTCTTACATGTGGTGAAAGCTGCAAATAAACATAGATAATTACCCACGAAACATTTTTTCCAAACTTTGCCTTCGTTTGAGGAAATAGATTTCAATCTTTTAAAATGTTATCAACGTTACAGCTTAATTAATTAGGTAAAAAAAAACAGCATATCAGAGGTGTCGGTGATGATGGCGGGATATTTTTCATTTTAATTCTAATTATACCTTATTCGTTTCATCTTAGTAAAATAAATTTCTGTTTTATATATACTAGTACAAAATAAAAAAACACCCTCCGGGCGATGTAAAAATAGATTTTTGAAACATATTGCCTGAGGGGTGGGAGTAAAAAATTCAATGTCAGCGAGTTTGTACTCTAAGTAAGTAAAATTATCAAATTCATTAAAGGATTAAAAAATAAAACAATTTGAAATGTAAACTTTAAATATGCATTAAAATAAAACAAATTATATATAGATATATATTACCAGTCATGTATTTATTAAAACTTGTTTAAAAAAAAACAATGAGGACTGTCTAATGTTGCATGTTCAAATTTTGAGTGTATTTATTCCATGTCATGATGTTTGGGTAATGTGACGTAAGCAGTGACGTAATTTTGGTTAGACAAAAACCGGAAGCGAATCTCCATTATTAACACACACACACACACACACACTCACACACACACACACACACTCACACATATATATATATATATATATATATATATATATATATATATTATATTGCCTGAGGAGTTGGCAATAGATTTGGTTTGGTTTGTTTCGTTTTTTTTGGCTTAGTGGCGTATCAACTTTAGCGGGTTACTTAATACCAAATCCATTCGTGTAGAAGCAATGGTAGTGATACTATCTAACCCATAGATAGAGGAATATGCGATCATACTTTTCCCAATGGTAGTAGTCCGAAAATGAACGTAATAGCGTGACTGGAGATCGAACTCGGCATCTACAATTTCGAATTCCAGAACGGTAATCACTACGCCACAGAGCCACCTCTCCACGTTTTCAATTGGAAGCAATGTTTATAGTTGCACTATTTTTCAAAGAAATAATGGTAACTAGTTGGACCTTTGGATATACCACAGTATGATAATCTAATTAGTACAACGTTTGATATGTTTACTTAAGAGCTGAGCAGTTCATGACATGCAATACTCCACTTTGGCCTATTTTGGGCTAGACGGCGGTCAGAGAGGCCTCCTCCGATCAATCAGCTGGTCACGTCAAGCCCTAGCACCTATATGATTTTCCCAACCCTATTGCCCTTATGGCAAGCACCAAACCCTTTTTATCATATGGTGCTAGAAGGCGGTGACTGCGGTCTACATGTCCTGGAATGACGTTAAACTCTATCTGATGGTGAGGTTCCAGTTTTGGAGGTTTGGGAATGTGGAGCACCCCTTTATCACCATTGCTCCCTGGTCCACTCTAACCGGTGTGTGGTAGTACCTGTTTAGGGTCCCATCTATGGTTGAATAGAAAAACATGAGTTTTTAACAAAATTGTTATATCCATTAAGAATTGATTTATTTCAAAAAATTTATCGGCATTAAATGTCCCACTGAGGTTGATATGCCGTAAAAAACAAACAACCAACCAACTTAAGAGCTATTGATAATTAGTTCAATATGTAATAAATATATTAATCTTGATTTAACTATCTCTCTCACTCTTTTTTTTTTTCTTTTTTCCTTCTTTTCATTACGTTCAATTGAAACAGATTACTATTATTATTTTCACGTTTTCAACACTTTCTTTATCCCAGTCTTTCTTTCTTTCTATATTTTATTCTGTGTAGCATGTCCTTTCTCTCTTTATAATAAAAACGGAATGGTCCATTATTTAGCAATTAACCCATGGAGGGAGTGTAGGTGGATGCATAACTCTCCCTATGCGGAATGCAAACAGCCTTGCTCGGGATTTGAAATCGCGACGACTAGTTCATTTCTTACGACTCTAACCCTTATAGCACACGCCTCCAAAACGTAGCTGTACAAGTCGCTTCATTGATACTGGTATTAAAAATCGCTTGGTATCTTCATAAAAAATGATAATGATATGTGTGCGCGGGAATGCTGACCCATCTCTACATACATTAATTTCGAAATCGGACTGAAAACAGAAAATCTCAAAGTATTTAACGATGTCACAGTTTTTAACAGAAAAAAACATACAACAATCGGACAATCATTGTACAGATGTAGTCATATCTTATATTAGGTATCTGAACATATAGTAGGACAATTTTTTTTATCCATTTTAATTCTAAAGAAATTCGGCTAATATTTGAAAACCAAAACGATCGAACGTAGATAGAACTTTTTATTTATTGATATTTATATTTAAATTTAAATTTTAATTTATTTTATTTTTTATTTGAATTTTTTTTTTTAAACATCGAAACTATTGAACTTAGGCAGAACTATTAATTCATTTGTACACACACACACACACACACACACACACACACAAACTCGCACACATGCATACAATCAAACATTCGCAAATATATGTATATTATATATATATATATATATATATATATATATATATATATATACATATATGTGTGTTTGTGTGTGTGTGCGTATTTGTATGTGTGTGTGTGTGCGTATTTGTCCAAAACGATCGAACGTAGGTAGAACTATTCATTTATTCATATTTAAATTTAAATTTAAATTTAAATTTAAATTTATTTTATTTTTTATTTGAATTTTTTTAATTTTTTTTATTCAAACATCGAAACTATAGAACTTAGGCAGAACTATTAATTCCTTTGAACGCCCGCACACACGCATACATACACACACGCGCACACGCACATGCATACAATCATACATTTGCAAATATATATATATATGCTTGTGTGTGTGTGCGTGTTTGTATGTGTGTGTGTGCGTATTTGTGTGATGTGGTGGTTCACAGAAATATTTGCAAATATTTTGTAATCTAATGACTTGACCAATTCTTGTTCAAATGGTCTCAATTTTTAACAGCATGTGTAGAAACAATTCTAAATTCTATCTTAGGTGGTTTATGCGTTTTTATTAAGTATAGAAATGCAATTTATTGCAAAATAAACGGCTTGTAAACATTAAACATAGAATTTTGAGTTGTTCCTATTCACCCTGTTTAAAGTTATTCGATTACGACATAATGTGCGTGTGTATAATTAGGCAAGATTTCTTCATTCAAAAATATTTGATTGAATTGAGTAGTCATTTTTCTGTTTTAAATGTGTTCATAGTCCTTTCTAGGCGCCGAATAGATTATATAATATCAGGAGGGAATAATATATATAATATATATATATATATATATATATATATATATATAATATATTCCATCTCTCTCTATATATATTCCATCTATATATATATATTTCATATATATATATATATATAATATAATTATATATATATACAATGTGTGTCATATCAAAGTATCAAGATTAAAGCTGTATTTACCAAGACAGAAATTGAACAATGAATGGAACGTTATTTTTTTTCACAATACATAGGGTGGACGTAAAAGTGCCGAGTTTGAAGCTGTATTTTCCAAGATAGAAATGAACAACGAATGGAACATTAATTTTTTCAGATACAAGCTGTGACATAAAAGTGCCGAGTTTGAAGCTGTATTTTCCAAGAATAGAAATGAACAACGAATGGAACATTAATTTTTTCGGAATACAAGCTGTGACATAAAGAGTGCCGAGTTTTGAAGCTGTATTTACCAAGATAGAAATGAACAACGAATGGAACATTAATTTTTTCGCGTATACAAGCTGTGACATAAAAGTGCCGAGTTTGAAGCTGTATTTACCAGATAGAAAATGAACAACGAATGAACATTAAATTTTTTCGGTATACAAGCTGTGACATAAAAGTGCCGAGTTTGAAGCTGTATTTACCAATTAAGAAAATGAAACAATATATGGAACGTTAGTTTTTTTTTTTTTTTCAGAATATAAAATGTGGTCAAAAAGTACAAAAAACTCGCTATTTTTTACACACTTTGTATTTGCGGATTATATGGGTGGGTATAATTTCCAAGCATAAAAGTTGTCAATTTCTTAACAGACGGCGTCATATTTGAGTGAAGTAGCATGGAGATGGAGTCAACACCTGGTTACTGACGTTTCTCGTCTATCCAATCTCCAGGTGATCTTCGGTCTGAATCGCATAGGCAAGAAATTGTCACTCACTAGCCGATGAACTCCTGGCCACGCACCTTAACTCAAATATATATATAATTATTATATATATATATATATATATATATATATATATATAACTCAAATATATATATATATATATAATAATTATGTATGCATTTATATGTGGTGTAGTATGGATATGTGTGTGTGTATGTGTGTGAGTGTATGTTGTGTGTGTATGTGTGTGTGTGTGTGAGTGTATGTGTTTGTTTGTGTGTGTGAGTGTGAAGTGTGCTGTGTGTTGTGTGTATGTGTGTGAGTGTATGTTGTGGTGTATGTGCGTGAGTGTGTGTGTGTGTGTGGGTGTGTTGTGTGTGTGTGGTCTTCTAATGTAGGTAACGCGTATATCTGTATATATTAGCCATCAATGTTTGTTGGTAGCCCCCGTCTATGAGAGACGATGGTGTAGTGTCAAAGTGTTGTTTTTTTTTTTACTACATAGCCTGGGTGGGTTTCATATGGAGGATGAGCTGTTGCCCATGCAGGCAAATCCCTCCTCTCGACACTGCCGCTGTTATCCAAAGGAAAGGTAAGAAAACCATGCAGTAGTGTCGCAGCAATAAATACGTATTTGTAAAGATAATTTTCAATTCTTGTCAGTGCTCATAAATGGTAAAATGAATATTACTCAAATATTTTGAAGATTATGCAAATTTTTTTCGATCAAATCGGTTAATAGCAATGTATCAGGCTACAGAATTATTGATCAATCTCCCAAATATAATATATATATCAATTTAAAATCGAATTAGAACGTATGAAATGGGCTCTAACATCTTATACGTTATCTATTCAATGCGGTTGAAGAACCATAGAACTTACCAATCTATCTATCTCTCTCTCTCTTTTCTCTCTCTCTCTTTCTCTCTCTCTCATCTCTCTCTCTCTCTCTCTCTCTCTCTCTATATATATATATATATATATATATAGTATATAATATATATATTTTATGGAAGTACGATGAGGAATTAATCCGACAATTAAATTTCACATGCAATGATCACGTCATCGGTTTCATATATAAACGCAAAGTGAATAACGTTAAAAAAAAACTTTTATCACACATTCAACATAAACTGAACATCTTTCATCTTTTATTCATACCAATTTTCAATATCCTGAAAGAAGGTTTTTTGAAAACAACAAAAAAACGAAATACTTAAGTATTGACATTAAAGAGTTTCATCGTTCATGACATCCCGTGTTTGTTTTCTTTGAAAATGTTCTCCATATATAGATATACATGTATAATAATTTTAATATATTTCAACTGGTTCTACCATTTTCACACACACACACACACACACACACAGCCACACACACAGCACATATATATATATATATATATATATATATATATAT
>CM042165.1:79781742-79800497 GCA_023376005.1 Doryteuthis pealeii
TCTTTGTTTTATACATGCAAAAAAGAAAGAAGAGAGAAGAAAGAGAGAGAGACTCACAGCTTTTACCTGGTTAAAGTTTTAATGCCAATGAATTTACAAGGCCGGTCTATTGATCTTAATGCTGCCATACATGCAAAAAATAATTCGATTATTACTTCTAGCACAAGAAATGTATCAGAGTTGAGACAAATGTACTCTTGGAGAATTTTAACCGAATTCTATCGTGCCGTTTCAATGAGAAATAAATAATTTTGATATTTTGGACTGTTTTGGCTCACCGAAGAAAGAGATTACACCTATATATTGCAAGGAAGCCTGCTAGTGAACCAGGAAACATGAAGTTGGCGTTTCAGTCAAAAGCACTGAAATAGGAGCAATAGTACTACCCACTTGTGGCTCAGAGAGAATCTGAACTTTCGGCCTGAACTTTACCATAGAACCTGTCTACCTGCTGAGTATATATGCACCAACACTAAGCGCCACTCAAGAAATAAAGGACCAATTTTATGATGATCTGAGTTGACTGTAAAATAAAACATCCCCAAACAAGAGCAGCTTTACCTGCTTGAGAATAAATGCTGCTCGACTTAAAAAAAGCTCTCCCGTATAGATTGATATATATATTTACCAACCCTCTGCACGAGCAGGATGCGACACAAGGTCAATTTCTTAGCGGAGTTTAACAGGTTTGAATTCGGAGTATTCCTTTTCTAGCCTGGTTACCTAGCCATGGTTAAAGAGCCCAGTCTGACCTGCTATTTACCCATAGTTGGAGGAGAATTGGATTCATACCTTTCCCAAGGTATTAGCGCCATGTGAAATGCAAACAGCTTCGACTAGGAATTGAACCCGGGTCGACGAGTCCATGTCCTAGGACTCTAACCATTAGACCACGCGTCTCTATATAGATTGATATATATATACAACCCTCCGCACGAGCAGGATGTGACGCAAGGTCAATTTCTTAAGCGGAGTTTAACAGGTTTGAATTCAGAGTTTTTTCTTCTCCTAGACCGGTTGCCTAACCAAGGTTAAAGAGCCCAGTCTGCCCTACTATTTACCCATAGCTGGAGGAGAGTAGAATTCATACCTTTCCCAAGTATATTAGCGCTAAGTGAAATGCAATTACCAAGTCCAGGATTTGAACTCGGGGCGACGAGTCAATTTCCATGACTTTAACCATTACACCACCGCGCTTCCATATAGATTGATATAGGTTGATAAAAACGCGGCAGGTTGTGAAGACAGCGACATTTGAGACTTCCGGTGTTTGTCTGCCAAAGAGAACTTACTTGCAGGATATAAATTCTAATGTAATTGGCTTGATGATAAAATTTGTCACAGAATCAGTCTCTCTCATTACTTAATGCTTTGCATGTATCAAGAGAATGCGTGCTGTCAGCTTGAAAACTGTCCCGTATAGATCGTAAGATCTGACAGGCCCACGTTAGAATTAGACTAGTTGTAAAGTTAGGATTTATGTTTCTATAGAAAAGCATCATTTCGTTGGGCTGATGTATTTACTGACATTTTACGGAGAATTGCTTAACAGCAGAGGAAATACCAGTCGGCTGGTACATGCGCGGTATGTTGGCTCTTCGGCAAAAAAAAAAAAAAAAACAAAACA
This sequence comes from Doryteuthis pealeii, assembly GCA_023376005.1. Lineage (NCBI taxonomy): Eukaryota > Metazoa > Mollusca > Cephalopoda > Myopsida > Loliginidae > Doryteuthis > Doryteuthis pealeii. The sequence goes on from CM042165.1 coordinate 79,783,370, forward strand.
AAAAAAACAGGCGCTATTTCAGGGTGTGTATGTCAAGATGAAAAAAAGGCGCGGTATTGGTTAGCAACACTAAAATGAAATCGGCAAATAGAGTTCAATTCCAGATGAGTTAGTTTCTGTTCAATTTATCCAAGGTGTGTCGAAAAAGTATCGAGATTGTTGTATTTTTGACACACCTTGTATTCTGAAAAAAAAATTTCATTCGTTTTTTTTGTTTTTTTTCAGAATACTTGGTGTGTCAAAAAATACAAATTTAAAGCTGTATTTACCAAGATAGAAATGAAGAATGAATGGAACGTTATTTTTTCAGAATACACGGTGTGTCAAAAAGTACAAAAATCTCGATACTTTTTTGACATACCTTGTATATATATAATAGGAATCTGTTCCACATTCACAAATTCAACAGACTTAGCCACTTTAGATTTGATTTTGTCGCAAAGAGATACCGAGTATTGATATACAAGGTATGTCAAAAAAGTATCGAGATTTTTTGTACTTTTTGACACACCGTGTATTCTGAAAAAATAACGTTCCATTCATTCTTCATTTCTATCTTGGTAAATACAGCTTTAAACTTTGTATTTTTTGACACACCAAGTATTCTGAAAAACAAAAAAAACGAATGAAATTTTTTTTTCAGAATACAAGGTGTGTCAAAAAATACAACAAATCTCGATACTTTTTCGACACACCTTGGATAAATTGAACAGAAACTAACTCATCTGGAATTTGAACTCTATTTGCCGATTTCATTTTTAGTGTTGCTAACCAATACCGCGCCTTTTTTTCATCTTGACATACACACCCTGAAAATAGCGCCTGTTTTTTTTTTTGTTTTTTGTTTTTTTCTTTTGCCGAAGAGCCAACATACCGCGCATGTACCAGCCGACTGGTATTTCCTCTGCTGTTAAGCAATTCCTCCGTAAAATGTCAGTAAATACATCAGCCCAACCGAAATGATGCTTTTTCTATTAGAAACATAAATCCTAACTTTACAACTAGTCTAATTCTAACGTGGGCCTGTCAGATCTTACGATCTATACGGGACAGTTTTCAAGCTGAACAGCACGCATTCTCTTGATACATGCAAAGCATTAAGTAATGAGAGAGACTGATTCTGTGACAAATATTTATCATCAAGCCAATTACCATTAGAATTTATATCCTGCAAGTAAGTTCTCTTTGGCAGACAAACACCGGAAGTCCTCAAATGTCGCTGTCTTCACAACCTGCCGCGTTTTTATCAACCTATATCAATCTATATGGAAGCGCGTGGTGTAATGGTTAAAGTCATAGGAAATGGACTCGTCGCCCCGAGTTCAAATCCTGGACTTGGTAATTGCATTTCACTTAGCGCTAATATACTTGGGAAAGGTATGAATTCTACTCTCCCTCCAGCTATTGGTAAATAGTAGGGCAGACTGGGCTCTTTAACCTTGGTTAGGCAACCGGTCTAGGAGAAGAAAAAACTCTGAATTCAAACTGTTAAACTCCGCTTAAGAAATTGACCTTGCGTCACATCCTGCTCGTGCGGGGTTGGTATATATATATATCAATCTATATAGAGACGCGTGGTCTAATGGTTAGAGTCCTAGGACATGACTCGTCGACCCGGGTTCAATTCCTAGTCGAAGCTGTTTGCATTTCACATGGCGCTAATACCCTTGGGAAAGGTATGAATCCAATTCTCCCTCCAACTATGGGTAAATAGCAGGTCAGACTGGGCTCTTTAACCATGGCTAGGTAACCAGGCTAGGAAAAGGAATACTCCGAATTCAAACCTGTTAAACTCCGCTAAGAAATTGACCTTGTGTCGCATCCTGCTCGTGCAGAGGGGTTGGTAAATATATATATCAATCTATACGGGAGAGCTTTTTTTAAGTCGAGCAGCATTTATTCTCAAGCAGGTAAAGCTGCTCTTGTTTGGGGATGTTTTTATTTTACAGTCAACTCAAGATCATCATAAAATTGGTCCTTTATTTCTTGAGTGGCGCTTAGTGTTGGTGCATATATACTCAGCAGGTAGACAGGTTCTATGGTAAAGTTCAGGCCGAAAGTTCAGATTCTCTCTGAGCCACAAGTGGGTAGTACTATTGCTCCTATTTCAGTGCTTTTGACTGAAACGCCAACTTCATGTTTCCTGGTTTCACTAGCAGGCTTCCCTTGCAATATATAGGTGTAATCTCTTTCTTTCGGTGAGCCAAAACAGTCCAAAATATCAAAATTATTTATTTCTCAATTGAAAACGGCACGATAGAATTCGGTTAAAATTCTCCAAGAGTACATTTGTCTCAACTCTGATAACATTTCTTGTGCTAGAAGTAATAATCGAATTATTTTTTGCATGTATGGCAGCATTAAGATCAATAGACCGGCCTTGTAAATTCATTGGCATTAAAACTTTAACCAGGTAAAAGCTGTGAGTCTCTCTCTCTTTCTTTCTTTCTTTCTTTCTTTCTTTCTTCTTTCTTTTTTGCATGTATAAAAACAAAGACGACTGCATTTTATCGATTTCGGTTTGGTACAAATGCAGAATAGCGCGAAAGAGATAATATCATTAGAATCGCATTTACGTATAAATAGTATTAAATACAGAAACTCCCGAAGTAACCCTAATCTTACACTAACACTACACAACACTAACCGAAAGCGTAACCTTAAAACTAAACCTTACCGTAAAACAAAAACCTGGTACTAATGCAGAATAGCGCCAAAGAGATATCCTTAGAAACGCATTTTACGTATAAATAGTATTAAAATTACGGAAACTTCCGAAGTAACCTAACACTAGCAGAATAACGCGCAGGAGATAATAGCATTAGATTAGGTATAAAAAGGATTACAATTCATAATATTTCAAGGAAATACATGGAACCTTTGAGACGCTAGGATTAGGGTTAGGGTAAGGATTAGGGTTAGTTTTAGGGTTAGTGTTAGGGTTAAGGTGAGGGGAGAAATGCCGAATCGCGCGCAAGATATAATATCAATAAAATCACATTTTACATATAAATAGTATTAGATTACGGAAACTCTTAAAGTAACCTAACCCAAACAATAACCCTAACAATAACCCTAGCCCTAACCCTAAGACTAACCCTAACCCTAGAACTAATCATAACCCTTGCCATTTCCCTAATCCTAGCGTATCAAAGGTTTCGGGTATTTCCGTGAAATGTAATGCTTTTTATACGTAATTTAATGATATTATCTCTTTCGAGCTATTCTGCATTAGTACCGTAATTTCATTGGCATTTAAAAGCTGTCATTCCCTCTTTTTATTTCTTTTCTTTTCTTTTTTGCACGGATAAAAACAAAGACGACCACATTTAATCGATTTCGATTTTTATGTTTTAAATGTTTCCAAAATATATTCACAGTGCCAAGATTTCTAAGAAAGTAATATTTGAAAGCAAATTGCTTGAGACGGGACGACTCCAACAAGATAATGGCAAATTCGATGACTTGGCATTTTCGGGGATGTCTTTTTTTTTTTAATAATTTTTTTCGTCTTTTCAGTGTTTCTAAAATTTTTGCATTGTACACTTTTCAAGAGAATTCTTATCCGATTAATCTAGCACTCAAAAGTACAATGTTTGACTGATCTTTACCGGATAGAATACATGTGACGCCTTTTGCATTAGGATGTTCTAAGACTCGACTTTACTCCCTCTGAATTTTTCTCTATTTCTCTCTACACCACACTCTCCTATACACGTACAGACACGCGCGCAAACACACACATATATTAATGTTAACTGAAATAAACCCAGAGAATATACACACTCATACCATGTCCACACACTCACACACACTGGTTCTTATATATATATATAATATATTATATATATATATATATATGCAGAATTAACCAAAAGACACATCTCCTTTTTAACAGTATTCTGTATTTGAAAGCTTTATACGTAAGCTTTATACATAAAACAATGCAAAGAATCCTTAAACAAAATTAATTTCCAATGCAGTACACACATTTAAAAATGCCTATAATACATTTTTAATCAATTCTTCTCCTTCCAGCCTTCACATTAATTTATTTTTTTTTGAAAACTGGAACACATCACCCCTGATGATGGCACTTCGAAGTGCCGAAAGTACTCGGGACATGAACTTTGGTGGACTTATCCACGAATTCCACCCAAACATTAAAAAGTTGGCCAGAAAACTCGAAAAGATCAAAAATAAAATTGTTAAACAGGAGATGTGTCTTTTGTTTAATTCTACATGTATAAATGAAAAAATGCTGCCCAAATACACACACACGCACACACACACATACACACACACACGCACACATATATATATATATATATATATAAATTAACCCATAAAAATATCATACCCTAAAAATTAAACTCATCTCTTCCTTTTCAGTTCTTCTCTTTCAGGGGATCAAGTAAAAAGGTTACTATCCGTCAATAACCGGCGAGTATCTTTCTCTTAGGGCCGGTTTAGCTCAGTCGGTAGAACGTCCAACTAGGAACTATAATGTTTCTGGTTCGATACCGGCCCTCGCCAACTCAGCGTATGCGTAGCACAGGGAACTGTGGTAGGTGTGCATCACAGACGCCAACAATCTCCTAGGTCTAGCGCTATTGAAAAGGGGATATACTCCCTCGCTGTCTGAATGATACCGACTTTAGGCCAACCTGACGACTAACTAATTTTCCACTGGACCCCGTCATTCTGAATCTAACGGACCCTAATCAAAATATTTCAACTAGAGGTACATACATAAATCATAAGCTGCTCATGAAATTATGTAAAAGAAAGCCACTTATGAGTTTTTCGATATTTCGCTGGCAGTCTCAGCATGTCTTGCTCATCTTACTTGGTTTGTTTGTGAAATGAGATGTAAGAGGCTTACATAATTTTTTTTCAAAATAGCATGCAGCATCCTTGTGTTGCATAGCGCCTTCTTCACTGGCACTAAATCTTATTATAATGAAGATTGTGTGCTTGTATGTCTGTAACCGAAACTATGTAACTACTCAAGTTACAATTCCCTTTGTTATTTACGTCACATTCTCGATTTTTTTTTTACTTAAACCTCAATTTTATAGTAAAATTGTTTTTACATTATTAAGACTGTTAACCATATCCACATCCTAATAACATGCAATTATATTTATATATACATCAAAATAGCGGTTTTACAGTGTGAACGGGAAGGCTAATTTGCATATTGATATTACAAATTTGATTTTAATAAATATATGCTTAGTATTATTAATTCTTTTGTTTGGTTTATCTTAATGAATATGAGCAAGATTTCGGGGGAAAATCTTTAAAAGAAATCGATTAACAAGAAGAAATATATGTAATTTTATTCTTTACTTCCTATTTTAACTAAATAGTTTAATTGGGAAAACTTAGCAATGGCGGAGTGATGGAAGAGTGAATTTCAGTTGTTTCTATTTTCGATTATACCCTCCCCTGTTTCAAATCTTTTTATCTGCATTCTTATTTAGTTTCATTAGCCTTTTCTAATTTAATATATCTTATTACATTAAAACTTAAATACTTGCACCCGGAGGGTGCATACATTTGCTAGTAATTATAATGTTGCATACCTCTTTCTTTAATTCTATTTCTTGGCCGTCTTTAGTATTCTGATCGTCTTTGGTATTTCTATCATCTTGACTTGGTCTGGCATCTTCTAAGGTCTTGCGTCTGGTGTTGACTTGGGGACCTCCGTCTGGTTTTCTGTTGCTATGTTCTTGCTGGCTGGTCGTCATTTCTTAGTCTTGTTACCAAGACATTCATTAACCACAAGAACATATTAATTATCCAAACTTTTATTTCCTTAACTATACATAATCCTCTAATTAACATAGCGTGCGTGAGTTCCAGTTTTAGGCAGAGCATAAAATGGCCGACCTCTCTGCCTGACGTCTAACTGCAAAACTGGGGACTCAAAAGAAGGTCCCACGTAACTTCCCATATTTGGCGGGCTTCTGTAATTTTCCATGGAAGGACCCGGTCATGATATGAAAAGGGTCATCCCCATAGAAATAGAGGGGATTGACAATAATCTTATGCAACTGCATAGATTATGTAACACTTGGGGAGTTACTATCTAGTTGTTTCTCCAGCTGTTTTATTAGATTATAAGTGGTTCAACCATATAGTAGTACTGACACGGGTACAGCTTCCAGTTTTATTCTATGAAAGAGATATACTGTCGATTGCAGTACATACTTTACATATGCACATGTTGACATCGCTTTCAGTAGATGAGATATTACTACTAAGTTATATGTGGAGCGCCTATTGAAATGGTTACCGCGGTAGGAAATGTGTTGTATCGAGGGGTGGAAATATACATGGAAGAATAGAGTGCTTAATACACCAGCATTCGGTGCTAAACGGAGACATACAAACACAGAACAAATAAGTACAAACAATTACCATAACAAAAATTACCCTAAATAGAGGAGGCTCAGTTCCGTATAGCTAACGCAGCAAAGTCAGTCTAAATATTATTCAGCAAGTTAATCTACTTTAATCGTGGGCTATTTTATGGCTATGAGCTCGTCCATCTGGTAGATTGTTGAAGGGGTATTAGCTACTCTGCAACAAAATGGCTACGACGAGACGATTTCAAATCCTTGTTGAGACTGTTTGCATTTCACATTTGGGAAAGGTATGTGTCCAAATATTCTCCAGCTATGGGTAAATAGTAAGTAAGATTGGTAATCTTTATCATTGGTCAGTCAACCAGACTTAGAGAAGGAAAACTCAGAATTCCCACTCCGATTAAGAAATTGACCCATTGTCCCATCCTGCTCGTTCGGAGAGGTTGGTAAACACACACACACGCACACACACACACACACACATACATATATATATAAAGTCGTCGCAGTGGCCTAATGTCGGTATCAGCCAGACATTGAGGGAGTCTATCCCTTTTTCACTAGCGATAGACCAAGGAGATTGTTTTTGCATCTGAGGTGGAGCGCCACACCTACCATCAGCTCCTTACTTTTACCGCACAGATTCCTGTGCTACTCATAACGCTGACTTTGGCGAGGACCGGTATCGAACTAGGAACCTTGTGGTTCTAGCCGAATGCTCTACGACTGATATATATATATTATATATATAATATATATATATATATAAATATATATATATTATATATAATATATATATATATATATATATATATATATATATATATATATATATATTATATATATATATATATATATATATATATATATATATATATATATATATATATATATATATATATATTAAACAGGTCTATTAATTTTCGAGGCTTTCTATTTAAAGACGGCACCATCTTGATTAAAACACGTGAAAACTCTGTTTTATCTGGATGGCCTACTGCTTGCTCCAGGCGATGCAGTAGACATCGGCTTGGGCAGGTGCATTCGCAAGAAACGGTCGATCTAATACGGTTTAAAAAGTAAATACTTTTATTCTACCTGCAATCTTTGAATGTTCCTGCGTTGTACCGTTTCCACAGGACAAAATCTCTTACATTTTTTCTGTGCAGTTTTCATTTGATCCTTATAATGGAAAGTGAGAGGCGTGTGTGTAATGAGAAGAGTCGTGTGAAACGGACCCGTCGACCCGAGTTCAAATCCTTGATGAAACTTTTCACATTTTCACATAGCGCGAGAATTCCCTGGTAAAGGTTATGAATCCAACTGTTCTCCCTTCAGCCATAGTTAAATAATTGGGCAGACTGGACTCTTTAACCTTGGGGAGGCAACCAGTCTAGGAGAAGGAAAACTATGAATTCAAACCTGTTTAAACCCCGCTTAATACATTTACATTGTGTCACATCCTGCTCGGCGTAGGGAGTTGGTATATAATATATTATATATATATATATATATATATATATATATATATATATATATATATATATATGAGTAAGAAAAGGTGGAATGAAACATCACACAATACTGTTAAAGAAGAAAACAATTTATAATATAATATATTTTTTTCTTCTTTAAACAGCATTGTGTGATTGTTTTCATTCCACCTTTTCTTACTCATATTGTCGGATTCATTTCTTTTCTTTTAACATATATATATATTATATATATATTATATATATTATATATATATATAAAATATATATATGAGGAGTGAAGGATTGAGTAAATTAGACATGTGGTTGAAAAGAGAGAAAAAAGTGGATATACCAACACGGCAATAAAACTCACTTGATATTTCGCCTCTTTATATACTTTTTTTTAAACTTCCCTCTCTATAACACACACCAAACCATCTTCTCTTTCCATTCCTTACCAGCACCAAAAAAAGAATATATTATACCTTTTCAGTATAAAAGCTATATATATAATATATATATTATTATATATATATATATATATATATATATATAATATATATATTAAGGAAAGTGAGAATGAAAATTTGAGGAAATTGATTGAAAGTGTTGGCGGGAAAAAAGGAGAGAGAGACAGAGAGAGACAGAAGAGATGGGCATCAATACAATCTGGAAAGAAAGAAGAAAAAAAAAAGAAAAATATTAAAAGAAGAATGGATAAATAAAGAATGAAATAAAGAAAATGGAATAAGAAAAGAAAAAGAAAAAAAAAGAAAGCAAGAAGGAAAGGATGGACGATGAACGAAAGAGTTAGAGATTAAAAAAATGAGGAGGTATGAAAAAAGGTATGAAAAAAGGAAGGAATAACGTACAATGAAATGAAAGAATAAAGGAAAGCATAATAGAATTGAAGGAATATAGAAAAAAAAGGTAATGTTGTTGGTTGGTTGGTTGGTTGGATTTTCCGGCAAGTCAACACTTGTTGGGTTATTTTATGTCGAAGGCGTTATTGTTTTATTCATTCTTGATGGTAGTCAATTTTTAAAAAATACAATTTTTAAAAACATTTTTTTAAATCATTTTTTCTATTTAACCCATAGATAGGACCCTAACTGGTACTACCACTCTCTTGGGGCTTTCCATAGAGGTAATAGGGCTGGAACAATCATATATGTGCTAGGTCTTGACGTGACCAGTCGATTAATCGGAATGAACCTGTCCGCCCTCTGCCGTCTAATCTAAGTAAGGACCAAAGTGGAATGTTGCATGTCATGAACTGCTTATCAACCAGGGTTTCAGCCGATCATGAATCATCACCCTCGGCCTGCGGGTGGCCCCATTTGGGTCGTACTCCTCTGCAGACGTACAATCCGTGTATTCTAAAGACCCAGCCGACAGGGCTAAACAACAAAGGGGAGGGCAATATTAAGAAGTCGAAGGTATGAAAAAATGGAAGTTATAACGAAAGAAGAAACGAAAATATAAAGGAACGCATAGTGGACTTGAAGAAAGGCATATCAACCTCAGCGGGTCATTTAATGCCGACAAAGTTCTTGAAATAAATTTATTCTTAATGGATACTCAATCAATTTTTTTATAAACATATTTTCCTATTAAACCCATACCTGGGACCTTAACAGGTACTACCATTCTGGGTCAGAGTGGGCCAGGGATGAAGGAGTGCTATACAATCCCCAAACCCTCAGAACTGGAACCTCACCATCAGAGTTTAACGTCATACCCAGGACATGAAAACCCTCAACCATCGCCTTCCAGCACCCATATGATGAAAAGGGTCCGGTCTTGCTATAAGGGGAATAGGGTTTGGGCAATTATATAGGTGCTAGGGTTTGACGTGACCAGCTGATCGATGGGATGGTGCTTTTCTGACCGCCCGTCTCGCCCAATTTATGACCAAAGTGAAGTGTTGGATGTCATGGACTGCTCATCCACCTGGGTTCCATCCTTAACCATCATGGGTCGCCACCCACGGCCAACAGGTGAACCGACTGGTGGAGTCTTACTCCTCTGCAGAGGTGAAGTCGGTGTATTCTAACGCTTCAGCCGACAGGACGGGAGGATCATTTTGAAAATAGGAAACAGTATGTGTGGTTGAATAAAGTAGTCATATTTTCTTTCGCTGATAAAATCGAAAAGAAACAAATAAAAATACAAGAGAAAAACGAAAAACGAAAAGGGTGAAGAAAGAGAAATATGCACAGTGTAAAAAGCAGGAGAAATAACATAGTGAATCAATTAAAGCAATACCAATAATAAAATAAACACACACACACACACACACACACACACAAACACACATTATATATATATATATTTAATTTGCTGAGTTTTTATAGAGCAGTGTTTATTATAAACAGCTACCCAGGTTTCTTGCTAGGGCGCAATCATCAGGTTGTTAAATTAGATCCCATGGTGTTTATTGAAGATCTTTTCTTAATGTCACATTCTGGACCGCAAATAATGTCGGTTGCTTTCGCGGACGCTAGTGCAGTTCGGATTTATTAAAAATTTAATTTTTTCAAAAATTGCATTTTTTTGTAACAATGCCAACGAAGTTACCTCCCTTTATTCGTTAAAAACAGAAAAAAATTTCTTTTGAAATTTTTTATATATATGAGGAAAATTTTATATATATGAGGAAAAAATGAGTAAAGAAAAGAAATGTAGATGGATAAAAATGAATAAAAAAAAAATTCACTCTGATGAAGGTCGTAAAAAAATCTCTCTGTGTACGGAATATTTTTACATTTTTCCTATTATCATTATTATCATCATCATTTCAACATCATCTGATTATTTTAATAATAATAATAATAATAATAATAATAGCGTAAATCCGTATACATTTTGATAAACGGACCGAAACACATGTGTAAGTGATATCGATTAAAAGTGATATCGATAATATGCATTTTTATCCATCTACATTTCTTTTCATTACTCATTTTTTCCTCATATTGTCGGATTCAATTCTCTTTCCATTCTTACACACACACACACACACACACACACACACACACATATATATATATATATATATATATATATATATAATGTATGTGTGTATTGTAGAAAATAAAACAGCAAAAACCAAAACAAGAGAAAACATGTCTCCCTAACATCTACAAATGCCAAATTCAATAAAACTTAAAATAATTAGGAATGAGGAAAAAATATAATTTCTTATGATAGGTATGTATATCAATAAAAGAAAACTTACGAAAGAAAAGACAGTTGGAAATTTATGATTGCTTACTTTCTGCTCATGCAACGAGCTGTTTTTTTTGGGGGGGGGGATCTCTTCTTACATTATTGGTTTCAGATATGCTTAAAAGAACACCAAGAAATGAAAGAAAAATAGAAGAATCCTGCGAAGTGTTAAAAACGAAGTAATATCGTTGTGATCATAAGTATTTAAACGTACTAATCTCATAGTTACCAATGCTCTGTCGACTGGCGCTTTAGAATAGGCCGACTGCATTTTTTAGAGCAGACCTATCGGTTGGGGCTTTAGAATAGACCGACTACACCTCTGCAGAGCAGACCTCTCGACTGGGGCTTTAGAATAGACCAATTGCATTTCTGCAGATCAGCCCTCTCGACTGGGGCTTTAGAATAGGCCGACTGCATTTCTGCAGAGCAACCTTTTTGGCTTGGGCTTTAGAATAGGCCGACTGCATTTCTGCAGAGCAGCCTTTTTGGCTTGGGCTTTAGAATAGACCAACTCTATTTCTCCAGGGCAGCTTTATCGACTGGGGCTTTAGAATAGACCGACTGTATCTCTACAGAGCAGCCCTATCGACCAGGGCTTTAGAATAGAGCGACTGCATCTCTGCAGATCAGCCCTCTCGGCTGGGGCTTTAGAATAGGCCGACTGCATTTCTGCAGAGCAACCTTTGGCTTGGGCTTTAGAATACCGACTGCATTTGCAGAGCAGCCTTTTTGGCTTGGGCTTTAGAATAGACCAACTCTATTTCTCCAGGCAGCTTTATCGACTGGGGCTTTAGAATAGACCGACTGTATCTCTATAGAGCAGCCCTATCGACCGGGGCTTTAGAATAGACCGACTGCATCTCTGCAGATCAGCCCCATCGACTGGGATTTTAGAATAGGCCGACTACACCTCTGCAGAGGGGTAAGACCCCAACTTCTCATGTGGGCCACCTGTTGACCGTGGGTGTCGGATCATGATGTAGACGGATTCCCGTGGCTCTGCCGTCCGTCTCATGCAACACTCCCTTACTTAGGATTTACATTTTTGCATTTCATTTTGGACGATTTGAACTTTTGCATTTTTAACCAGAGGGTGTTGCAAGATGATAACGGTCGCAAGATTAAGGAACAAGAGTATTAATATAAATGTATATGTAGTAGTTTCGACCATTTGGTTGATAGACATAAAGTTCATGAACATCTAACAAAAATTATTGAATTATTTGGAGTTTTCACACCGTTGCGGCCGATGTGCTCTCCGGCCTTTTTAGGTGTCGTTTGTCGAACTCGGAAACCGTCTCCAACTCGGGAAACTTCTTGTTCAGCTCGGGAGTGTTCATGTCGTCATCGGGAGTGTTCACGAAACTTCAAACTGAACCATTTATTCAATCCATTGGTTTAGACTGTTCTCATTCTGTTAACTATGACCGGGTACAAGTGTTAAGCTATGTTAAATATTCTATATTATTATCCCCTGTGGTCAGGATTAAACCTGCAACCTAGAGATGATAGTCAATTGGAACTGTATGAACATGTATCCAACCGATTATGAAGGCTCCCGAGTACGACAAGAACGTTCCTTGGTTCGAGAATGTTCCCATCTTTGCAGAGAAGGTTCCAGTTTCAGGAGAAGGTTCCCAGGTTCGTGAAAGTTTTCGATTTCAAGAAGTTTCCCGATTCTAGTAGGATCCCGAGTTTGACAAGAAATACCTGAAGAATGCCGGTGAGCCCATCGCCTGAAAAGTTGTTTATATAACAATAAAGATGAGGATAAAAATCCGAAAACTTCAAATAATCCAAATTATCAAGTTTCATCTAAAAATTTCCGACGAATAAAAATTATTTTTATCAATTAGTGTCCTGGATATTACGGTAAGCTGCATCTAGTAGTGAGATTTCAATTATGGAGCCCAAGGGAGTGTGGAGTACCCCTTCATTGCTATTACTCCCCGGTTTACTCTGACCCAGAGTGAGAGTATTGTCTAGGGTTCCATCTATGGGTCAAATATATCTTTTTGTATGATAATGTAAATTATTTGACCAGTTTATCGATACATATGAAATTAATGATAAATGCAAATTGAAAATTATTTCTCCCAGTTTATCAATATACACTAGACACTGCCAAAGATGACGTAAAATCCGTATTTTACAAAATAAATTACCCCCCCCCACACACACACACGACTGAAATAAATTACCAAAAAACAAAGGATATATTCGATTTTAACTATATTTTCAGTGTTGATTTACAATGAATGAATTTTTATAATGCATCAGTTATTTTATTTCAACACGTGCTGATTTTTTGGGGTCATTTAACTTTGACCCCACTTATTTTGGGGCCGCAAAATATCAGTGGGGTTATATAAAATTGAAACGAATTACAGTATAAATAAAAAGACAAAACATTAAAGGTCTGAATAGAAGAAAAAAAATTAAATGGTTATCCTGGTAGAAAATAAGTACCGAAAATCGGACAATTAAATGTAAAATAAAAACTAAAAAAACAATTTTTCTAGATCTTTTTTTACTCTTTTTGATAATTATTTAATCTTATAAAAGAAAAAAATACGCATCGATATTTATTCAGTTTCAAGGGGAGGGCTAAATTTACAATAGAGTTTTCTACAAAAAATATATGATAACAATAATAAACCCTTGTCCTTTTAAGGCCTTTTCATATACTTTTTTTTACCAAGCAAGGAAACAATTAACGCGAATATTGAAGGAATACGTTCTAAAAATTGAGGTTGAAACAAATTTGAGTGTGAAAAATTTCCGGGATATAACATTTGACCTAAACAAAGGAGTATACAGTCCATACAGAAAGCCAAGAATTGGAACCATATATATAAACGTCAATTCAAACCACCCATTTGTAGTGATTAGAAATTTGCATAAGTCTATTGAGAATAGACTCAGTGTTAACTCATCAAATTCCTCGATATTTGATAAAACTGTTGTGAGGTGTGGTTTCGTATTCTTTGTTGTAGTAGTAGCAGTAATTCTTCGAGCGTAGTCGTAGCTCAGGTCTCAGCTTCTCGTAGCTAATTTCACCCAGTCCTCTAAACTGTTTCTATATATCTCCTGCTGTAATACACATATGTAAATGAGATAACACCCCATTGGCTATCTCACTACAAAAACAAAAAAAGAATATGAAAGGGCCTTAAAAGAACAAGGGCACAAAGCAGAACTAAAATATGAAATCAGTGAAAACAAAAGAGAAAACAGAAACAGACAGAGAAATATTATATGTGTTATAATATTCAACATTTCAGTGAAAAATCAAATTGCATGAACTTTCCTCAAACTGGTCGACAAGCACTTCTCTGGGACACCCTGGCTAAAAAAATTCATCTAATAGGAATAATTTGAAAGTAAGCTACAGCTGTACTAACAATATAAGATAAATAATTAGCAATCACAACAAAAAGGTTCTGGCGAAAGAAGAGCAAAAGGAAAATGAACAAACATGTAATTGTAGGTTAAAGCCCTCCCCAGTACAGGAAAAGTGTTTGCTAACAGATGTAGTTTACGAAGCAGTGGTAATATCAACAATCACACATTTATATAGGAGCTACACAGCAACCAATTAAAAACAGAATTGCACAACAAAAGTTATCATTTAGGGAAAAAATACTGCGAGACGATAACACTTAACATGTGTGGTCATTGAAAGAAAAGCACAAGAGTGATCCAGAAGTGAAATAGAAGATTATTAAGAAAACACCATCACACAAATGGAATGGTAACCTGTGCATACTGTGCCTACAAGTAAAATTAAAATAGCATAATGTAGTGACCCAGAGCAGATATTGAACTCGCGAGCAGAATTAACAAACAAATGTAGGCATAAAAAAAAACACAAGCTCTGCCTAGTAAATTCTGGTGTTATATAGGGGTAGGCGGTGTGTAGCACACCCGCTGTATTGAAAATAGGCACTACCAGCTATAAAATACATAACGATAGTAGGAAAAAATACCCTGAAGATTCGCCCTACTGCGAGAAACCTAAGTAGGTAGTTTTTAAACCATTCAATTTTGATCGTCTATTTAGCTCTTAATATTGAGTACTTTTTAATAGGTTTTAGTGAAAAAATCCCAAAATTAATAAGATTGTATACTTATTTGCTTGGTGGATGTAATGGTAACATCGACATATATATATATATATATATATATATATACAAAACTTATGAAAATAAGAAACTGGATGGTTAAAAAAATATATACGTGCTTACTCGTTCGTCATTCGACGACATCAAGCGTATTTTCATTTGCCTCCATTTTATTTGATCATTGGCGTCTGACATATCACAAAAAAACAAACTTATGATGCAACGAAAGAAAAATGGAGGAATGATGCAAAGTGATAAATACGATGTAGAGTCGTATTTATCACAAATATTTGAACAAGTTATCATAAATACAGTTTGCTGCAGAAATAACTCGTACATTTTAAAACTGTCACCCGTGTGGTACAAATGGTCTTTTTAAGGTTTTTTAAAGATTGAAGAAAAGACTAAGTTAACTGATATTTACAAACATAAACATAAATACCTAGTTCGATACCGGCCCTCGACAACTCAGAGTATGTGTAGCACAGGGATATGTGCGGTAAAGTGAGGAGCTGATGGTAGGTGTGGCGCTCCGCCGTAGATGCTAAAAAAAACAATCTCCTTGGTCTAGCACTAGGGAAAAGTGGATAGATTCCCTCGCTCTCTAACTTTTACCGACTTTAGGCCACCCCGACGACGACTTTATATAGTTTGACAAGAAACAGCTATCCTTATTGTCTGGGTGGCGGTGGGGTGAGGGCAAAAGCCGCCGGGGTATTAATTTGTTTACTTTTGAGATTTTCAAATGCTAGACATTTTTAAGAAGAATGTCAATGCTATTTCTATGTATGTTTTAATTTTCAAATATATTCAAATATGAACATAAGGCTCTGTGTACTTTGCTTTGTTGGGTTTTACGGCATGTCAACCCTTGTTGGATCATTTTCTGCCGAAGAAGTTTTGTTTTATTCATTCTTGATGGTTACTTCATTTTTTAACTTAATTTCTTAAACACATTTTGTTCTATTTAATCCATAGATGGAACCCTATGTATACAGGGTGCGACATAAGTTACGCCCTTTTTAATTTCATATATTATAATGTATATTTTCTTTATTAGGGAATGGGTAAATGAAAATGTAGATGGATAGGATGAAGAGGACCAATTGAATGGCCATCACGTTCACCAGACTTAACATCACCGGACTTTTCTTTGTGTGATGTATTGAAAGATAAGGTTTACAATCTTAAGCCGAAAACAATTCCAGAATTAAAGAATGAAATTTCAGATAAATTTCATGAACTTACTTATTGAAGTTTGTCAAAAAGTTTGTTAAAAGTGTTGATGGCTCAGATTTCAGAATTGTATTGGGAACATGAAGGGGACGAACATTTTGAACATTCTCAAATCTTAAATTTTACTAAATTCTTAAAATCTTTATATTCTTTGTAACTTTTTTTCTTAAATTTGATTGTGATTTCCATTTGTACTTGAACATTATTAAACCGAATAAAGGCATTATATCAATTTTGTTGATATATTATATTAATCCATTTAACGAAAAAAAATAAAAGGATAATCAAAAAAAAGCTTTTTAATTTTGTTCCACTTAAAACAAGGGTGCTTTTACTTATTTGACCGAGGCGCCCTGTATTTTAATATTTAAAACATCTTCAAATATTAATCAAAATCTTCATAATCTTTTTTTGCGGCGATAAGTAAGAATTGGCGATATTTAATTGTGCGTTATTATTATATTTAACTTTGTCGTTAATTGTTTTTATTTTTTCATAATTCCCATCTGGATTAGAACATACACACCAAACTGTCCTTTATAATATAGTTTGAATGCCTTTGTAAAAGCGACCATGGGTTATCACCCATAGGTAATGGATACGGATGAAATCAAGTTTTCAAAAAATTTTCTGGACGGGCGGGGCCTTTTTTAAAAATTTCTTCTTCTCCTTTTTTTTTTTT
>CM042165.1:79805597-79810597 GCA_023376005.1 Doryteuthis pealeii
AGGTATTGCCTGGGGGATAGCCCTCTGTGATCGACGCTATTAATTTAACACACAGGTTCAGTGGCCGAAGCCCACCGGCCCCCCGCCCCGAAGGACGGGTTATTAGTGTGTTTAAAATCCTGCAATGTGTTATACATTATTAGGAAATAAATATTTACATAGTATATGGTGTGAATATTTTGCATACCTGTTTTTGATAAAACCATGTTTAATAAATAATTATTTGTTGTTATCTATTTCTAATATTATTGTTTTATTCTCAAAAGAATTGAAAGCAATCATATGTATATTGAAATTCATTAGAATAAAGTACAAATAAGTGTCATATTTTTTGTGTTTTTGTATTTAATTCCATTAGTCTTTCTAATTCAATATAACATTTAATTGTTAAAATTTAAATAATTGTGGCCGGAGGGTGCATATTTGGTAATAACAATACAAATAAGATAACAAAAAGAATAACTACTCCAATCCACACACACTCACTACTCACAAAAAACAACTATCCCTAGCAATTATAGACCAATAACTTGTCTTCCCATTACTTGGAAAATATTGACTGCGGTAAGAAAAGAAGAAATATATATTTCACTTAATTGGCGTGAACTTTTTTCAGAAGAACAGAAAGGATGCCGCAGAGGAAAAAGAGGAATAGATGACTTACTTTATATTTATCAACACATCCTTAAGGAAGTTTAAGATAGGCGCAAAAATATTGCAAATGGCATGGATCGACTACAGAAAGGCCTATGACATCGACCCACATACCTGGATTATCGAATATTTTAAAATGTACAAAATATCCAACAACATCGTAAGTTCCACCAAAAAGGCCATGGAAAACTGGAGAGTCCAATTAAAAGTAGGAGGGCAATCCCTGGCAGAATGAAAAGCCCAGAGTTATTTTCCAAGGAGACTCGCTATCACCACCACTCTTTATTATAGCAATGATGCCACTCAAATACATACTTAGAAAATGTACAGGGGTTACAAATTCACTAATTCACAGGAAGAAATAAACCATTTTATATACATTGAGGATTTTGCAAAAAATGAAAAAGAACTAGTAAACCCTGGTACAAACCATTAAAATATATAGCCAAAATATTGGAATGGAACTCGAAATTGAAAAATGTGCCATGCTAGTGATAAAGAAGGGGAAAATAAAACTAATGGACGGAATACAACTACCAAATCAAGACACTATAAAAGTACTTGGAGAAAAAGAAAGTTACAAATACTTAGGAATTTTATAAGCAGACACTATCAAGCAATCAGAGATGAAAGGAAAAGTTAAAGAAGAATACCCCAGGAGAACAAGAAAACTCCTAGAAACCAAGCTCAACAGAAATCTAACCAAAGGAATAAATACCTGGGCCGTACCCATTATTAGATACTCTGGGCCATTCTTAAAATGGACAAAAGAAGAACTCAGACAGATTGACCGAAGGACTAAAAAATTAATGACAATGCATAAGGCTTAACACCCTGGAGACTATATGTATCAAGAAAGGAAGGTGCAAGAGGTCTTGCCTTGTGGACTGCGTAGAGGCTACAATCCAAGGACACGAAGAATACACAAAAAGAACGAAGAAAGATCACTAATGGCAGCAAACAACAGCAGATGCAACATATGGACAAACAGAAAAACAACGAAAAAAAAAAGATGGGCTGAAAAACAATTATATATGGGTACATCAAACGATAAATTGGAGACGTTACACATGAAAAGACTTGGGCATAGTTAAGAAGAGGAAACCTCAAGAGAGAAACTCAATCACTAATAATTGCTGCACAAAATAATTCTGTGAGAAAAAATTATATCAAAGCAAAATTTATAAGTCACAACAAAACATTAATTATAGTCTGTGTGGTGACAGAGATGAGACCACGTATGTATTAAGCGAATATAGCAAACTAGCACAACGGAAATACAAAGCTAGGCACGACTGGGTTGGGAAGGTGATCCAATGGGAATTATGCAAAAATTTAAGTTTTGACCATACAACAAAATGGTATATGGATAAACCAGAATCTGTTCTTGACAATGAAACGCATAAAAATTCTCTAGGACTTCGAGATAAAGAAGATTCACCTTATCGCAGCTAGGAGACCAGACCTAGTATTGATTTTTAAAAAAGAGAGAACTTGTCAACTGGTAAACTTTACAGTTCCAGCAGATCACAAAGTAAATATGAAGGAAAACGAAAAGATAGACAAATACCTGGACCTTGCCAGAGAATTGAAAAAGGTGTGGAATATGAGCTAACGCTGGTGTTACAAACTCACTAGGAGTGAAATAATAATAATAATCTATAAAATTATACTCTTGTACCTTAAGCCGTTATCATCTTGAAACTCCCACTGGTTTAAATGAGATCGTCCAAATCATCCAAGATGAAATGCAAAAATGGAAATCCTGATTATCTGGTGTCGCTTATCCACCGAATTTTTATTTGTTATGAGTGTCTTCACCTCAACTAAATAATGGACCATTCCGTTTTTATTAAATAGAAAGAAAGGGGAGAAATGGTGCATGCTACACAGAAAAAATATAAGAAGAAAGAAAGAAAGAAAGAGAGTAGGGAAAGAGAGAAGGGCGAAGTCGCGGAAGCGATAACGCTAATCTGTTTCAATCGCACATAATGAAAAGATGAAAAGAAGGAAAGAAAGAAAAAAAAGAGTGGGTGAGATGTATTTAGCAATAGCTCTTAAGTAAACATATCAAACGTTATTTTCATACTGTGGTATATCCACAGGTCGTACTAGTAATAATTGTAATGCACTAAAGCAGAATATCCCCTGAGACTTTGAGATAAAGACGGATCACCTTATCCCAGCGAGAAGACTAGACCTGATATTGATTAAGAAGAAATCGAGAACTCCTTAATTGGCAGAATTTACAATTAAATAGAACAAAATGAGTTTAAAAAATGTGTTCAAAATATTGAGTTAAAAAATTTAAAGTTTCGGCATAAACAAACCCAATGGGTTAACATGCCGTAAAATCCAACCAACCAACCAACCAACCAATCATACAGCCAACCAGCCAACCAAAATTCACCGAGAAGTAAAAATCACATAAAAAGCCATATCTGTGTAACAACAGGAGCCGCATTGGAGAATCTGATCAGTCTGGTAAAGTGGAAAGCTGGGTTTATTGCCCAGCGCCTGAGGCGCCCCCTTGAGGGGGAATGCCGAAGGGATCGACACAATTTTTGTTCTTTCCAACCAATGAGCTTCGGCTTGTGGGTGGGCCCACATTAAAATTAGGCCTTGTGCCCAGCCCATACAACTGGGGTATGAGGCAAATACCCATTGATAAGATGGGCTGTTTTGAGGCAAATCTACACCAGCTAGACTTTGTTAGAGACATCGTTAATAAATAAGGCTAATTAAGAATCAAATAATGATTATTTAATAACCATTGAGAATATAACGTAAACAACAGAGGGAATTGTGACATTGATGGTGACGTAGTTTCGGTGGAAGACAGACTGATACAAATCCCCATGACAATAAAACAGGGGAGAAATTCCGTGTTAAAACACACATACAGCCTCCATAAACATTCAGTCATCTTCCTCAGGCTTGTTACCGGATATCAGATTCAGGGGTTGAAGAGATACGATACGCACCATACAAGCGTTTAACATCGGAAACCATGGCAAGCAGCATGGTGGATGTCAAACAAGGTGGATGAATGCAAAATCGAGACAACGATGCATTTCACCTGATGTTGGGTTGGATAAACTTCATAGATCAGGAAACCACTGCTACTCAATTAAAAAGGGTGGTGTCTTTTGATGGAATAAAAATACGGATACCAAAAGATTAACTACTATTTTTTTCTGCGCGGATGAGATCGACCCGAAAGCACGTCTAAGCTCTCTAACGTTTAGGTCGAATCTAAATTCTAAAACTCTGACTAAAAACTTGTGACGGAGAACGAGTACCACCGTACGCATTTGGAAAAAGAGTGAGAGAGTTTTGCCTGCCGGAGTTGAACCCGCGCCCTCCGGAATGCAAAGAAATGAGATTTAGGTTCTAGATGGACACAAGGTGCAATTCAGGTGCCCGGATGTTGGGGCCTACACGCGTCCATCCGAATGCACGAGTATTGTGCACGGGCGCGAGGTTCGACTGATGTGCCCGAATGATAAGGGGAAACGGCAGTATAAGTAGAAGTGGGGTGACGACAGTAAGAGTTGTTGCGACTTCAGCTGCTGGTAGACGACGACGACAGTGTTGTAGCCTGCGAATAAGGCGTTTGACTCGCTTCTTTTTTGCCCCCCCCCCGCCTCAACAAAGAACATTTACTTGAAACCAAACCAATCTTAAACAGACTGGAGATCGAAAGACTGATCATAAGCAGAACAAACAAATAGTTATTCCCCCTCCTCTATTTTTTTCCTTCTATAAAACTATCACGTGTCTATCATGATGCGTTTTCAAGGAATCAGAAGGTTATAACCGTTACTGGTAAATTTCCACTCCTCGATCTCAAAGTTAATGGCCCTTATTCTCAGCTACAGGGTCTACCAACAATTTATGACTCTCATAAATTGTAACAAACCGGCCCTATGTATAGATAGATAATTTCCGGTTTTTTAAATTACTTTTGAGGAAAACATCAAATGATGAACGATGGCGATTCAATTTCTATGAAATGTTGCGAAGTGACAATCCACACATTTTGTAGGACACAATTCGACGTGTTTTCCAACCTAGATAACTACTCACTGGTCATTAGTAAATGACTGATCACAAATTAGGGTATCGAATCAATTCATAGAACTTACCAATTTTTGGTATTTCTGAAAATTTAATTTTCTGAAAATTAGGGGGAACTTTGACAACTCTAATCAAGGAAAATATCCACTCCTTATGTGTGTCCTTTCTGAAAAGACAAAGCGAGAATTCTAAGCTGCAATCGTGTCAGGGCTACTGTATGGTTGCACCTGTTGGATTATTTTTTGTATATAAGGCGTGCTGAAATC
>CM042165.1:79830597-79903097 GCA_023376005.1 Doryteuthis pealeii
TCTTTGTCCATAAACAAAACAACGTCGCTGCTTACATCACATTACCGATAACTCTAGTTGGGTCATTTTATGCCAAAGACGTTTTTGGTTTATTCATTCTTCATGGGTTGGTTGGTTGGTTGGTTGGTTGGTTGGGTTTTACGGCATGTCAACCCATTGGGTCATTTTATGCCAAAGACGTTTTTGTTTTATTCATTCTTGATGGGTTGGTTGGTTGGTGGTTTTACGGCATGTCAACCCATTGGGTCATTTTATGCCAAAGACGTTTTTGTTTGATTCATTCTTGATGGGTTGGTTGCTTGGTTGAGTTTTACGGCATGTCAACCCATTGGGTCATTTTATGCCAAAGGCGTTTTGTTTATTCATTCTTGATGGGTATTGGATTTTTTTCAAACTCAATTTTTTAAACGCGTTTTTCACAACTTATTTTTTCTATTTAACCCATAGATGGGACCTTAACAGGTACTATCACACCGTGTCAGAGTGGACCTGGAGTAATGGCGATGAAGGGGGGGGCTCCACATTTCCCAGAGCTAAAAATTGGGATTTCACTGTTAGATGCAGTTTAACATTACTTTTGGAACAATTACCAAACTAGTTCTTCATTTTGGACCCCCCCCCCCTATTCAATATCTTCATTGAGCATTTCCATATGGAAAATATTTGAACATCTGCTTTTTATTGTCTAAGATTGAAGGACCCTTAAGGATTTTGGCAAGGGTATACAAATTAAATTATTTATTCGATAACTATTCTAAATATCAAAGTTGAGTTCGCCTTTTCAATCACCTTGGTTGGTTCTGAATGAGGTTTTTAAACGTTAAACAAGCGAATTAAAAATAACAATATAAAAATAAAGATAACAAAAATATAAAGTCAGTTAGGCTCAGTCGGTAGAGCATCCGCCTTGAAATCACAATGTTCTGAGTTCGTTACCGGCCCTCACTTACTCGGTGTATGAGTAGCACAGTTTGGATATGTGCGCTCAAGTGGGAGTTGATAGTAGATTTGATTCACGCATTTTAAACTATCACCTGTGTAGTTCAAGGGGAGTTAGGTAAATGCTATGGTAGCCCCATTTAGTTAATATATACCTTCTTATTTTTTCAGATACGATCATGGCTTGGACCGGTGCACACAGCGTGTTTGCTGTTGAAACGTTTATTTTTAAGAGTGGTGAACTTGAAATTGTTACACAGATATATATATAAATATATATAATCAATTGTAATATTATGGATTTGGACTCATAACTTAAATTTTCGTGGTTATGCAATCATCAGATGAGTCAAATGGTTGAGATTTCATTTGTACTGAACATTATTAAAACGAATAAGTATTATATCAATTTTGTTAATGGTTGAGATTTTTAAAAAAATCTCAACCATTTGACTACTGTTTTTTAGATCTCAACCTTTTGACTCATCTGATGATTGCATAACCATGAAACTTTAAGTGATGAGTCCAAATCCATAATATTACAATTGATTATAAATCTGCTCTGCTTTATTAGCATTGAGCACCTTTTCATGCTAATACTTTTCTCGTTTTCTCATTCATTCTCTATTCATTATATATATATATTATATATATATATATATATATATATATATATATATATATGCGCGCGCGTATGTGTGTGTGTGTGTGTGTGTGTGTGTGTGTGTGTGTGTGTTGTGTGTGTGTGTGTGCTAGAATGCAGTGGCTGGGAGTCTTATTGTACTCGGTATGACGTTAAACTCTATCTGATGATGAATTTCCAGTTCAGTAGCTCTCAGGAATGTGGAGTACCCTTCATCCCCATTACTCCCATGTCCACTCTGACCCGGAGTGGTAATACTTGTTAGGGTCAAATCAATGGATTTAATGAATTAAAATGATTTCTAAAAATATTTGAAAGAAATGTGGGTGTAAAAAATAATGAGTACCCATCAATAATGAACGTCTTCGGCATAAAAAGATCCAATGGGTTGAGATGCCGTAAAACCCAACAAAACTAATTACACAGAGAGCTTTTTTTGCTCATATTAATTTACTTTGGAATGATACTGTTCAGGACAGAAAATCGATACTGCTATAAGTTGAAACTTTCAGAATCATGGGTTCATCAATTAAAAGAAAACCACCATAACAAAATTTTCCTTCTCCTAGACAAGTTGCCATATCATAAGTAAAGAGCTGTCTGCCCTATTTTACCCATAGATGGAGAAAGAATAGTTGGATTCAGGCTTTTCCCAATGGTAATAGCAGTATGGCAAATGCAAAAAGCCGCGTCCAGGATTTGAACTTGATTCATCGTATCCATTACCTATGGTGATAACCATGTCGCTACAAAGGCATCAAACTATATATAAAGGACAGTTGGTGTGTATGTATATCCAGATGGAATATGAAAAATAAAACAATTAACGACAAAGTAAATATATATACGCACATTAAATATCGCCAATTCTTACTTATCGCGCAAAAATTATGAAGATTTGATTAATATTTGAAGATGTTTAAATATTAAAATACAGGGCGCGTCATAAGTAACGCCCTTTGTTTAAGTGGAACAAAATTAAAGCTTTTTTGATTATCCTTTATTTTTTCGTTAAATGGATTAATATAATATATCAACAAAATTGATATAATGCTTATTCGGTTTAATAATGTTCAATACAAATGAAATCAAATCAAATTTAAGAAAAAAAAGTTACAAAAGATATAAAGATTTAGAATTTAGTAATTTATTTGAGATGTTCAAAATGTTCCCCTTCATGTTCCATACAATTCTGAAATCTACCAGCAACACTTTTACAAACTTTTTGACAAACTTCAATAGTAAGTTCATGAAATTTATCTGAAATTTCATTCTTTAATTCTGGAATTGTTTTCGGCTTAAGATTGTAAACCTTATCTTTCAATACATCACACAAAGAAAAGTCCGGTGATGTTAAGTCTGGTGAACGTGATGGCCATTCAATTGGTCCTCTTCGTCCTATCCATCTACCTTCAAAATTTTCATTTACCCATTCCCTAACTAATAAAGAAAATATACATTATAATATATGAAATTAAAAAGGGCGTAACTTATGTCGCACCCTGTATACATAGGGTTCCATCTATGGATTAAATAGAACAACATGTGTTTAAGAAATTAAGTTAAAAAATGAAGTAACCATCAAGAATGAATAAAACAAAAACGTCTTCGGCATAAAATGATCCAACAAGGGTTGACATGCCGTAAACCCCAACAAAGCAAAGTACACAGAGCCTTATGTTCATATTTGAATATATTTGAAAATTAAAACATACATAGAAATAGCATTGACATTCTTCTTAAAAATATCTAGCATTTGAAAATCTCAAAAGTAAACAAATCAATACCCCAGCGGCTTTTGCCCTCACCCCACCGCCACCCAGACAATATGGATAGCTGTTTCTTGTCAAACTATATAAAGTCGTCGTCGGGGTGGCCTAAAGTCGGTAAAAGTTAGAGAGCGAGGGAATCTATCCACTTTTCCCTAGTGCTAGACGAAGGAGATTGTTTTTTAGCATCTACGGCGGAGCGCCACACCTACCATCAGCTCCACACTTTACCGCACATATCCCTGTGCTACACATACTCTGAGTTGGCGAGTGCCGGTATCGAACTAGGTATTTATGTTTATGCTAGTAAATATCTGTTAACTTAGTCTTTTCTTGAATCTTTAAAAAACCTTAAAAAAGACCATTTGTACCACACAGGTGACAGTTTAAAATATACGAGTTATTTCTGCAGCAAACTGTATTTATGATAACTTGTTCAAATATTTGTGATAAATACGACTCTACATCGTCTTTATCACTTTGCATCATTCCTCCATTTTTCTTTCGTTGCATCATAATTTTTTTTTTTTTTTGTGATATGTCAGACACCAATGATCAAATAAAATGGAGCCAAAAGAAAATACGCTTGATGTCGTCGAATGACGAACGAGTAAGCACTTGTATATTTTTTTAACCATCCAGTTTCTATTTTCATAAGTTTTGTATATATATATATATATATATATATATATATATATATATATATGTCGATGTTACCATTACATCCACCAAGCAAATAAGTATACAATCTTATTAACTTTGGGATTTTTTCACTAAAACCTATTAGAAAGTACTCAATATTAAGAGCTAAATAGACGATTAAAATTGAATAGTTTAAAAACTACCTACTTAGGTTTCTCGCAGTAGGGCGAATCTTCAGGGTATTTTTCCTACTATCGTTATGTATTTTATAGCTGGTAGTGCCTATTTTCAATACAGCGGGTGTGCTACACACCCGCCTTTACCCCGTATATATAACACCAGAATTTACTAGGCAGAGCTTGTGTTTATTTTTATGCCTACATTTGTTTGTTAATTCTGCTCGCGAGTTCAATATCTGCTCTGGGTCACTACATTATGCTATTTTAATTTTACTTGTAGGCACAGTATGCACAGGTTACCATTCCCTTTGTGTGATGGTGTTTTCTTAATAATCTTCCATTTCACTTCTGGATCACTCTTGTGCTTTTCTTTCAATGACCACACATGTTAAGTGTTATCGTCTAACTTTTGTTGTGCAATTCTGTTTTTAATTGGTTGCTGTGTAGCTCCTATATAAATGTGTGATTGTTGATATTACCACTGCTTCGTAAACTACATCTGTTAGCAAACACTTTTCCTGTACTGGGGAGGGCTTTAACCTACAATTACATGTTTGTTCATTTTCCTTTTGCTCTTCTTTCGCCAGAATTATTTGTTGTGATTGCTAATTATTTATCTTATATTGTTAGTGCAGCTGTAGTTTACTTTCAAATTATTCCTATTAGATGAAATTTTTTAGCCAGGGTGTCCCAGAGAAGCGCTTGTCGATCAGTTTGAGGAAAGTTTATGCAATTTTATTTTTCACTGAAAAGTTGAATATTATAACCCATGATTTCTTTCCGTTTCTGTTGTCTCTTTTGTTTTCACTGGTTTCATATTTTAGTTCTGCTTTGTGCCCTTTGTTCTTTTAAGGCTCTTTCATATTATTTTTTTGTTTTTGTAGTGAGATAGCCAATGGCGTGTTATCTCATTTACATATGTGTATTAGTGTATTACAGCAGGAGATATATAGAAACAGTTTAGAGGACTGGGTGAAATTAACTACGAGAAGCTGAGACCTGAGCTACGACTACGCTCGAAGAATTACTGCTACTACTACAACAAAGAATACGAAACCACACCTCACAACAGTTTTATCAAATATCGAGGAATTTGATGAGTTAACACTGAGTCTATTCTCAATAGACTTATGCACATTTCTAATCACTACAAGTGGGTGGTTTGATTTGACGTTTATATATATGGGTTCAATTCTTGGCTTTCTGTATTTGTTTAGGTCAAATGTTACATCCAGGAAATTTGTCACACTCAAATTTGTTTCGACCTCAATTTTTAGAACGTATTCCTTGAATATTCGCGTTAATTGTTTCCTTGCTTGGTAAAAAAAAAGTATATGAAAGGGGCTTAAAAGGACAAGGGTTTATTATTGTTATCATATAATGTTTGTAGAAAACTCTATTGTAAATTTAGCCCTCCCCTTAAAACTGAATAAATATCGATGCATATTTTTTTTTCTTTTATAAGATTAAATAATTATCAAAAAGAGTAAAAAAAAATCTAGAAAAATTATTTTTTTAGTTTTTATTTTACATTTAATTGTCCGATTTTCGGTATTTATTTTCTACCAGGATAACCATTTAATTTTTTTTTCTTCTATTCAGACCTTTAATGTTTTGTCTTTTTATTTATACTGTAATTCCTTTCAATTTTATATAACCCCACTGATATTTTGCGGCCCCAAAATAAGTGGGGTCAAAGTTAAATAACCCCAAAAAATCAGCACGTTTTGAAATAAAATAACTGATGCATTATAAAAATTCATTCATTGATAAATCAACACTGAAAATATCGTTAAAATCGGATATATCCTTGACTTTTGGTAATTTATTTCAGTCGTGTGTGTGGGGGGAGGGGGCTAATGTAAAATACGGATTTTACGTCATTTTTGGCAGTGCCTAGTGTATATTGATAAACTGGGAGAAATAATTTTCAATTTGCATTTATCATTAATTTCACATGTATCGATAAACTGGTCAAATAATTTACATTATCATACAAAAAGATATATTTGACCCATAGATGTAACCCTAGACAATACTGTCACTCTGGGACAGAGTAAACCGGGGAGTAATAGCAATGAAGGGGTACTCCACACTCCCCTTGGCTTCATAATTGAAATCTCACTACTAGATGCAGCTTACCGTAATATCCAGGACACTAATTGATAAAAATGATTTTTATTCGTCGGAAATTTTTAGATGAAACTTGATAATTTGGATTATTTGAAGTTTTCGGATTTTTATCCTCATCTTTATTGTTATATAAACAACTTTTCAGGCGATGGGCTCACCGGCATTCTTCAGGTATTTCTTGTCAAACTCAGGATCCTACTAGAATCGGGAAACTCCTTGAAATCGAAAACTTTCACGAACCTGGGAACCTTCTCCTGAAACTGGAACCTTCTCTGCAAAGACGGGAACATTCTCGAACCAAGGAACCTTCTTGTCGTACTCGGGAGCCTTCATAATCGGTTGGATACATGTTAATACAGTTCCAATTGACTATCATCTCTAGGTTGCAGGTTTAATCCTGACCACAGGGGATAATAATATAGAATATTTAACATAGCTTAACACTTGTACCCGTTCATGGTTAACAGAATGAGAACAGTCTAAACCAATGGATTGAATAAATCGTTCAGTTTGAAGTTTCGTGAAGACTCCCGATGACGACATGAACACTCCCGAGCTGAACAAGAAGTTTCCCGAGTTGGAGACGGTTTCCGAGTTCGACAAACAACACCTAAAAAAGGCCGGAGAGCACATCGGTCGCAACGGCGTGAAAACTCCAAATAATACAATAATTTTTGTTAGATGTTTATGAACTTTATGTCTATCAACAAAATGGTCGAAACTACTCCATATACATTTATATTAATACTCTTGTTCCTTAATCTTCCGACCGTTATCATCTTGCAACACCCTCTGGTTAAAAATGCAAATGTTCAAATCGTCAAAAATGAAATTCAAAAATGTAAATCCTAAGTAATGTGTTGCTTGAGACGGACCGTAGAGCCACGGCAATCCGTCTACATCCTGATCCGACACCCACGGCCAACAGGTGGCCCAATTGAGAAGTTGGGGTCTTACCCTTCTGCAGAGGTGTAGTCGGCTATTCTAAAGCCCCACCGAGAGGGCTGCTCTGCAGAAATGCAGTCGGTCTATTCTAAAGCCCAAGCCAAAACGGTTGCTCTGCAGAAATGCAGTCGGCCTATTCTAAAGCCCCAGTCGAGAGGGCTGATCTGCAGAAATGCAATTGGTCTATTCTAAAGCCCCAGTCGAGAGGTCTGCTCTGCAGAGGTGTAGTTGGTCTATTCTAAAGCCCCAACCGATAGGGCTGCTCTGAAAAAATGCAGTCGGCCTATTCTAAAGCCCCAGTCGACAGAGCATTGGTAACTATGAGATTAGTACGTTTAAATACTTATGATAACAACGATATTACTTCGTTTTTAACACTTCGCAGGATTCTTCTATTTTTCTTTCATTTCTTGGTGTTCTTTTAAGCATATCTGAAACCAATAATGTAAGAAGAGATGCCCCCCCCCAAAAAAAAACAGCTCGTTGCATGAGCAGAAAGTAAGCAATCATAAATTTTCCAACTGTCTTTTCTTTCGTAAGTTTTCTTTTATTGATATACATACCTATCATAAGAAATTATATTTTTCCTCATTCCTAATTATTTAAGTTTTATTGAATTTGGCATTTGTAGATGTTAGGGAGACATGTTTTCTCTTTTGTTTTGTTTTTGCTGTTTTATTTTCTTACATACACACACACATTATATATTTAATATATATATATATATATATATATATATATATATATATATATATATTATATATATGTGTGTGTGTGTGTGTGTGTGTGTGTGTGTGTGTGTGTGTGTGTGTAAGAATGGAAAGAGAATTGAATCCGACAATATGAGGAAAAAATGAGTAAGGAAAAGAAATGTAGATGGATAAAAATGAATATTATCGATATCACTTTTAATCGATATCACTTACACATGTGTTTCGGTCCGTTTATCAAAATGTATACGGATTTACGCTATTATTATTATTATTATTATTATTATTATTATTATTATTATTAAAATAATCAAATGATGTTTAAATGATGATGATAATAATAATAGGAAAAATGTAAAAATATTCCGTACACAGAGAGATTTTTTTACGACCTTCATCAGAGTGAATTTTTTTTTTATTCATTTTTATCCATCTACATTTCTTTTCTTTGCTCATTTTTTCCTCATATATATAAAATTTTCCTCATATATATAAAAAAATTTCAAAAGAAAATTTTTTCTGTTTTTAACGAATAAAGGGAGGTAACTTCGTTGGCATTGTTACAAAAAATGCAATTTTTGAAAAATTAAATTTTTAATAAATCCGAAGTGCACTAGCGTCCGCGAAAGCAACCGACATTATTTGCGGTCCAGAATGTGACATTAAGAAAAGATCTTCAATAAACACCATGGGATCTAATTTAACAACCTGATGATTGCGCCCTAGCAAGAACCTGGTAGCTGTTTATAATAAACATTGCTCTATAAAAACTCAGCAAATTAAAATATTGTATATATATATATATATATATATATATATATTATATATATAATGTGTATTTGTGTGTGTGTGTGTGTGTGTGTGTGTGTTTATTTTATTATTGGTATTGCTTTAATTGATTCACTATGTTGTTTCTCCTGCTTTTTACACTGTGCATATTTCTCTTTCTTCACCCTTTTCGTTTTTCGTTTTTCTGTTGTATTTTTATTTGTTTCTTTTCGATTTTATCGGCGAAAGAAAATATGACTACTTTATTTAACCCCACATACTGTTTCCTGTATTTCTTGTATTCAAAATGATCCTCCCGTCCCGTCGGCTGAAGCGTTAGAATCCACCGACTACACCTCTGCAGAGGAGTAAGACTCCACCAGTCGGTTCACCTGTTGGCCGTGGGTGGCGACCCATGACGCTTAAGGATAGAACCCAGGTGGATGAGCAGTCCATGACATCCAACACTTCACTTTGGTCATAAATTGGGCGAGACGGGCGGTCAGAAAAGCACCCTCCCATCGATCAGCTGGTCACGTCAAACCCTAGCACCTATATGATTGCCCAAACCCTATTCCCCTTATAGCAAGACCGGACCCTTTTCATCATATGGGTGCTAGAAGGCGATGGTTGAGGGTTTTCATGTCCTGGGTATGACGTTAAACTCTGATGGTGAGGTTCCAGTTCTGAGGGTTTGGGGATTGTAGAGCGCTTCTTCATCCCTGGTCCACTCTGACCCGGAGTGGTGGTACCTGTTAGGGTCCCAGGTATGGGTTTAATAGGAAAATGTGTTTATAAAAAAATTGATTGAGTATCCATTAAGAATGAATTCAAGAACTTTGTCGGCATTAAATGACCCACTGAGGTTGATATGCCGTAAAACAAACCAAACCAAAATTACTTTCTTTTTTCTATCTTTCTTCAAGTCCACTATGCGCTCCTGTATAGTTTCGTTTCTTCTTTCGTTATAACTTCCATTTTTTCATACCTTCGACTTCTTAATATTCCCCTCCCCTTTGTTATTTAGCCCTGTCGTCTGGGTCTTTAGAATACACGGAGTGTACGTCTACAGAGGGGTACGACCCAAATGGGGCCACCCGCAGGCCGAGGGTGACGATTCATGATCGGATGAAACCCTGGTTGCTAAGCAGTTCATGACATGCAACATTCCACTTTGGTCCTTACTTAGATTAGACGGCAGAGGGCGGACAGGTTCATTCCGATTAATCGACTGGTCACGTCAAGACCTAGCACATATATAATTGTTCCAGCCCTATTACCTCTATGGCAAGCCCCAAGAGAGTGGTAGTACCAGTTAGGGTCCTATCTATGGGTTAAATAGAAAAAATGATTTTAAAAAATGTTTTTAAAAATTGTATTTTTTAAAAATTGACTACCATCAAGAATGAATAAAACAATAACGCCTTCGACATAAAATAACCCAACAAGTGTTGACTTGCCGGAAAATCCAACCAACCAACCAACAACATTACCTTTTTTTTCTATATTCCTTCAATTCTATTATGCTTTCCTTTATTCATTCATTTCACTGTACGTTAGTCTTTCCTTTTTTTCATACCTTCGATTCTTTCATTTTCCCCTCCTCATTTTTTTCATCTCTAACTCTTTCGTTCATTATCCTTCCATCCTTTCCTTCTTGCTTTATTTTTCTTTTTTTTTTCTTATTCTATTTTTTCTTATTTCATTCTTTATTTTATCCATTCTTCTTTTAATATTTTTCTTTTTTTCTTTCTTTCCAGATTGTATTGATGCCCCATTTCTCTCTCCTCTCTCTCTCTCTCCTCTCTCTCTCTCTCTCTCTCTCTCTCTCTCTGATTTATTATGTTTCTTTCTCTCATTCACCCTTTCTTTCTTTCTTTTCTTATTCATTCTTCGTTTTATCCTTCATTTTATCCATTCTTTTTTAATATTTCTCTTCTTTCCTTTTTCCTCTTTCTTTCTAGGTTGTATTTACCTCCTCTCACTTATTTCACTCCTTTTTTCCCGCCAACACTTTCAATCAATTCCCCAAATGTTCATTCTCACTTTCCTATATATATATTATATATATATATATATATATATATATATAATATATAATATATATATATATATATATGCTTTTATACTGAAAAGGTAATATATATATTCTTTTTTTTTGTGGTGGTAAGGAATGGAAAGAGAAGATGGTTTGAGTGTGTGTTATAGAGAGGGGAAGTGAAAAAAAGTATATAAAGAGGCGAAATATCAAGTGAGTTTTGTTGCCGTGTTGGTATATACACTTTTTCCTCTATTTTCAACCACATGTCTAATTTACTCAATCCTTCACTCCTCATATATATATATATATATATATATATATATATATATATATATATACAAACTCCTCCGCACGAGCAGGATGTGACACAATGTAAATGTATTAAGCGGAGTTTAACAGGTTTGAATTCAGAGTTTTCCTTCTCCTAGACTGGTTGCCTCCCCAAGGTTAAAGAGTCCATTCTACCCAATTATTTAACTATAGCTGAAGGGAGAACAGTTAGATTCATACCTTTACCAAGGGAATCCGCGCTATGTTAAATGTGAAAAGCCTCATCAAGGATTTGAACTCGGGTCGACGGGTCCGTTTCACACGACTCTTCTCATTACACCACACGCCTCTCACTTTCCATATAAGGATCAAAATGAAAACTGCACAGAAAAAATGTAAGAGTCTTTGTCTGTGGAAACGGTACAACGCAGGAACATTTCAAAGATTGCAGGTAGAATAAAGTATTTACTTTTTAACCGTATTAGATCGACCGTTTCTTGCGAATGCACCTGCCCAAGCCGAATGTCTGCTGCATCGCCTGGAGCAAGCAGTAGGCATCCAGATAAAACAGAGTTCACGTGTTTTAATCAAGATGGTGCCGTCTTTAAATAGAAAGCCTCGAAAATTAGTAGACCTGTTCCTATATATATATATATTATATTATATATATTATTATTTATATTTCTGCTTGAAGGCAATTATAAATGCATGTATCGAATAAGATTCGATAATTATAGAAAATAATCTTGACAAGCAAAGGATGGCTCGCTATGCAGAACACCGTACAGACTGTTTCGACTTTATTAAGTCTCTTCAGCGATGTATACTAACGACTCCCCTCCGACAGGAATCGAAACCGGGACTTCACAGGCATAGTCAGAGCATATCCGTTCGGCGCCGGTACATAGCGAACAATCCCTGCGAAATTAACCTTGTCAATGAAGATACTTTACACGCCTGCCATAGCAGGCAAGTAGACGTTTATTTAGTAAACAAACCCGGCCGTTTAGCTCTTCGGCGAAGTGAATAAGATTTTTGGATGTTTGTTTTTTATAGAAGCAAGTTGAATAAATTATTATTTATATTTCTGCTTGAAGGCAATTATAAATGCATGTATCGAATAAGATTCGATAATTATAGAAAATAATCTTGACAAGAAAATCCCGCAAAGAATGGCTCGCTATGCAGAACACCGTACAGACTGTTTCGACTTTATTAAGTCTCTTCAGCGATGTATACTAACGACTCCCTCCGACAGGAATCGAAACCGGGACTTCACAGGCATAGTCAGAGACCATATCCGTTCGGCCGCCGGTACATAGCGAACAATCCCTGCGAAATTAACCTTGTCAATGAAGATACTTTACACGCCCCTGCCATAGCAGGCAAGTAGACGTTTATTTAGTAAACAAACCGGCCGTTTAGCTCTTCGGCGAAGTGAATAAGATTTTTGGATGTTTGTTTTTTTATAGAAGCAAGTTGAATAAATTATTATTTATATTTCTGCTTGAAGGCAATTATAAATGCATGTATCGAATAAGATTCGATAATTATAGAAAATAATCTTGACAAGAAAATCCCGCAAAGGATGGCTCGCTATGCAGAACACCGTACAGACTGTTTCGACTTTATTAAGTCTCTTCAGCGATGTATACTAACGACCCCTCCGACAGGAATCGAAACCGGGACTTCACAGGCATAGTCAGAGACCATATCCGTTCGGCCGCCGGTACATAGCGAACAATCCCTGCGAAATTAACCTTGTCAATGAAGATACTTTACACGCCCCTGCCATAGCAGGCAAGTAGACGTTTATTTAGTAAACAAACCCGGCCGTTTAGCTCTTCGGCGAAGTGAATAAGATTTTTGGATGTTTGTTTTTTTATAGAAGCAAGTTGAATAAATTATTATTTATATTTCTGCTCAGTCGGTAGAGCATTCGGCTAGAAACCACAAGGTTCCTAGTTCGATACTGGTCCTCGCCAAGTCAGCGTTATGAGTAGCACAGGAATCTGTGCGGTAAAGTAAGGAGCTGATGGTAGGTGTGGCGCTCCACCTCAGATGCAAAAACAATCTCCTTGGTCTATCGCTAGTGAAAAAGGGATAGACTCCCTCGATTACTGGCTGATACCGACATTAGGCCACTGCGACGACTTTATATATATATGTATGTGTGTGTGTGTGTGTGTGTGTGTGTGTGTGTTTACCAACATCTCCGAACGAGCAGGATGGGACAAAGGGTCAATTTCTTAATCGGAGTGGGAATTCTGAGTTTCCCTTCTCCAAGTCTGGTTGACTGACCAATGATAAAGATCCCAATCTTACTATTTACCCATAGCTGGAG
The DNA here is from genome assembly GCA_023376005.1 of Doryteuthis pealeii. Taxonomy (NCBI): domain Eukaryota; kingdom Metazoa; phylum Mollusca; class Cephalopoda; order Myopsida; family Loliginidae; genus Doryteuthis; species Doryteuthis pealeii. The sequence goes on from CM042165.1 coordinate 79,843,981, forward strand.
AATAGTTAGACACCTACCGTTCCCAAATGTGAAATGCAAACAGTCTCAACAATGATTTGAAATCGTCTCGTCGTAGACATTTTGTTGTAGAGTAGCTAACACCCCTTCAACAATCTACCAGATGGACGAGCTCATAGCCATAAAATAGCTTACGATTAAAGTAGATTAACTAGCTGAATAATATTTAGACTGACTTTGCTGCGTTAGCTATACGGAACTGAGCCTCCTCGGTTTAGGGTAAGTTTTGTTAATTGTTAATTGTTTGTACTTATTTGTTCTGTGTTTGTATGTGTCCGTTTGGCAATGAATGCTGGTGTATTAAGCACTCTATTCTTCCATGTATCTTTCCACCTCTCGATACAATACATTTCCTACCGCGGTAACCATTTCAATAGGCGCTCCACATATAACTTAGTAGTAGTATCTCATCTACTGAAAGCGATGTCAACATATGCATAGGTAAAGTATGGACTGCAATCGACAGTTTATCGACCATATGAAAAGCTGATATCTCTTTGATAGAATAAAACTGGAAGCTGTACCCATGTCAGTACTACTTTTGCATAGCCTTCGTCACTGGCACTAAATAATTATAATGTTGCATACCTGTTCTTCTTCACTTACTTGGACATCTATTCTTCTGCTGGCCGTCTTGATATGCGTCTGATCGTCTTTGGTATTTCTATCATCTTGACTTGGTCTGGAATCTTCTAAGGTCTGGACTTTCTTGGGGACTTCGGGTCTGGTTTCCTGTAAGGGATTTCTCCTTATCAGAAGCCCTGTGTTATTGTTAGTTTTTAGATAATAAACACAAGACTTCGATTTACTTTTGAACTTATTTTATTGTTAAATCCCCACCAGACATCTGCTAACTAACATAGTGCGCGTATGCAGAGTAAGTCACAGTTCACATCTTCACTGCCTGACGTCCAGCTGCAAACTGGGGACCGAACAGGTCCCACGTGACTTCACGTATTTTGGCGGGCTTCTGTAATTTTCTATTGAAGGACCCGGCCATTGTATGAAAAGGGTCATCCCCTCAGAATTACAGGGGATTGACAATATTCTTATGCAACCGCATAGATTATGTTACACTACTATATGGTTGAACCACTTATAATCTAATGAAACAGCTGGAGAAATAGCTAGATAGTAACTCCCCAATGATGCTGCATGCTCTTTTGAAAAAAAGATTCTGTAAGCCTCTTACATCTCATTTCACAAACAAACCAAGTAAGACGAGCAAGACATGCTGAGACTTCCAGCGAAATATCGACAAACTCATAGGTGGCGTTCTTTTACATAATTTCATGAGCAGCTTATGATTTATGTATGTACCTGTAGTTGAAATATTTTGATTAGGGTCCGTTAGATTCAGAATGACGGGGTCCAGTGGAAAATTAGTTAGTCGTCAGGTTGGCCTAAAATCGGTATCATCCAGACAGCGAGGGAGTATATCCCCTTTTCAATAGCGCTAGACCTAGGAGAATGTGTTGGCGTCTGTGATGGCACACCTACCACAGTTCCCTGTGCTACGCATACGCTGAGTTGGCGAGGGCCGGTATCGAACCTGAAACATTGTAGTTCCTAGTTGGACGTTCTACCGACTGAGCTAAACCGGCCATTGGAGAAAGATACTCGCCGGTTATTTTCGGATAGTAACCTTTTTACTTGATCCCTTGAAAGAGAGGAACTGAAAAGGAAGAGATGGGTTTAATCTTTAGGGTATGATATTTTTATGGGTTAATTTATATATATATATATGTGTGTGTGTGTGTGTGTGTGTGTGTGTGTGCGTGTGTGTGTGTATTTGGGCAGCATTTTTTCATTTATATATGTAGAATTAAACAAAAGACACATCTCCTGTTTAACAATTTTATTTTTGATCGTTTCGAGTTTTCTGGCCAACTTTTTAATGTTTGGGTGGAATTCGTGGATAAGTCCACCAAAGTTCATGTCCCGAGTACTTTCGGCACTTCGAAGTGCCATCATCAGGGGTGATGTGTTCCAGTTTTCAAAAAAAATTAATTAATGTGAAGGCTGGAAGGAGAAGAATTGATTAAAAAGGTGTTATAGGCATTTTTAAATGTGTGTACTGCATTGGAAATTAATTTTGTTTAAGGATTCTTTGGATTGTTTTATGTATAAAGCTTACGTATAAAGCTTCCAAATACAGAATACTGTTAAAAAGGAGATGTGTCTTTAGGTTAATTCTGCATATGTATATATATAATATATATATATATATATATATATATATATAATAAGAACCAGTGTGTGTGAGTGTGTGGACATGGGTATGAGTGTGTATATTCTCTGGGTTTATCAGTTACATTTATATATGTGTGTGTGTGCGCGCGTGTCTGTACGTGTATAGAGAGAGTGTGTGTAAGAGAGAAATAGAGAAATTCAGAGGGAGTAAAGTCGAGTCTTAGAACATCCTAATGCAAAAGGCGTCACATGTATTCTATTCGGTAAAGATCAGTCAAACATTGTACTTTTGAGTGCTAGATTAATCGGATAAGAATTCTCTTGAAAAGTGTACAATGCAAAATTTTTAGAAACACTGAAAAGACGAAAAAAATTATCAAAAAAAAACCATTCCCGAAAATGCCAAGTCATCGAATTTGCCATTATCTTGTTGGAGTCGTCCCGTCTCAAGCAATTTGCTTTCAAATATTACTTTCTTAGAAATCTTGGCACTGTGAATATATTTTCGAAACATTTAAAACATAAAAATCGAAATCGATTAAATGTGGTCGTCTTTGTTTTTATCCGTGCAAAAACGAAAAGAAAAGAAATAAAAAGAGGGAATGACAGCTTTTAAATGCCAATGAAATTACGGTACTAATGCAGAATAGCTCGAAAGAGATAATATCATTAAATTACGTATAAAAAGCATTACATTTCACGGAAACACCCGAAACCTTTGATACGCCCGGATTAGGGTAATGGCAAGGGTTATGATTAGTTCTAGGGTTAGGGTTAATATTAGGGTTAGTGCTATGGTTAGTTTTACGGTTAGGGTTAGTGTTAGGGTTAGGGTTAGGGTTATTGTTAGGGTTATTGTTTGGGTTAGGTTACTTTAAGAGTTTCCGTAATCTAATACTATTTATACGTAAAATGTGATTTTATTGATATTATATCTTGCGCGCGATTCGGCATTTCTCCCCTCACCTTAACCCTAACACTAACCCTAAAACTAACCCTAATCCTTACCCTAAACCTAATCCTAGCGTCTCAAAGGTTCCATGTATTTCCTTGAAATATTATGAATTGTAATGCTTTTTATACCTAATCTACTGCTATTATCTCCTGCGCGTTATTCTGCTAGTGTTAGGGTTACTTCGGAAGTTTCCGTAATTTAATACTATTTATACGTAAAATGCGTTTCTAATGATATTATCTCTTTGGCGCTATTCTGCATTAGTACCAGGTTTTGTTTTACGGTAAGGTTTAGTTTTAAGGTTACGGTTTCGGTTAGTGTTAGTGTTAGTGTTAGATTAGGGTTACTTCGGGAGTTTCCGTAATTTAATACTATTTATACGTAAAATGCGATTCTAATGATACTATCACTTTCGCGCTATTCTGCATTTGTACCAAACCGAAATCGATAAAATGCAGTCGTCTTTGTTTTTATACATGCAAAAAAGAAAGAAAGAGAGAAAGAAAGAGAGAGAGACTCACAGCTTTTACCTGGTTAAAGTTTTAATGCCAATGAATTTACAAGGCCGGTCTATTGATCTTAATGCTGCCATACATGCAAAAAATAATTCGATTATTACTTCTAGCACAAGAAATGTTATCAGAGTTGAGACAAATGTACTCTTGGAGAATTTTAACCGAATTCTATCGTGCCGTTTTCAATTGAGAAATAAATAATTTTGATATTTTGGACTGTTTTGGCTCACCGAAAGAAAGAGATTACACCTATATATTGCAAGGGAAGCCTGCTAGTGAAACCAGGAAACATGAAGTTGGCGTTTCAGTCAAAAGCACTGAAATAGGAGCAATAGTACTACCCACTTGTGGCTCAGAGAGAATCTGAACTTTCGGCCTGAACTTTACCATAGAACCTGTCTACCTGCTGAGTATATATGCACCAACACTAAGCGCCACTCAAGAAATAAAGGACCAATTTTATGATGATCTTGAGTTGACTGTAAAATAAAAACATCCCCAAACAAGAGCAGCTTTACCTGCTTGAGAATAAATGCTGCTCGACTTAAAAAAAGCTCTCCCGTATAGATTGATATATATATTCACCCCTAGCCATTCTAGCCATAGTTGGAGGGAGAATTGGATTCATACCTTTCCCAAGGGTATTAGCGCATGTGAAATGCAAACAGCTTCGACTAGGAATTGAACCCGGGTCGACGAGTCCATGTCCTAGGACTCTAACCATTAGACCACGCGTCTCTATATAGATTGATATATATAATATACCAACCCCTCCGCACGAGCAGGATGTGACGCAAGGTCAATTTCTTAAGCGGAGTTTAACAGGTTTGAATTCAGAGTTTTTTCTTCTCCTAGACCGGTTGCCTAACCAAGGTTAAAGAGCCCAGTCTGCCCTACTATTTACCCATAGCTGGAGGGAGAGTAGAATTCATACCTTTCCCAAGTATATTAGCGCTAAGTGAAATGCAATTACCAAGTCCAGGATTTGAACTCGGGGCGACGAGTCAATTTCCCATGACTTTAACCATTACACCACCGCGCTTCCATATAGATTGATATAGGTTGATAAAAACGCGGCAGGTTGTGAAGACAGCGACATTTGAGGACTTCCGGTGTTTGTCTGCCAAAGAGAACTTACTTGCAGGATATAAATTCTAATGGTAATTGGCTTGATGATAAATATTTGTCACAGAATCAGTCTCTCTCATTACTTAATGCTTTGCATGTATCAAGAGAATGCGTGCTGTTCAGCTTGAAAACTGTCCCGTATAGATCGTAAGATCTGACAGGCCCACGTTAGAATTAGACTAGTTGTAAAGTTAGGATTTATGTTTCTAATAGAAAAAGCATCATTTCGGTTGGGCTGATGTATTTACTGACATTTTACGGAGGAATTGCTTAACAGCAGAGGAAATACCAGTCGGCTGGTACATGCGCGGTATGTTGGCTCTTCGGCAAAAGAAAAAAACAAAAAACAAAACAAAAAACAGGCGCTATTTTCAGGGTGTGTATGTCAAGATGAAAAAAAGGCGCGGTATTGGTTAGCAAACACTAAAAATGAAATCGGCAAATAGAGTTCAAATTCCAGATGAGTTAGTTCTGTTCAATTTATCCAAGGTGTGTCGAAAAAGTATCGAGATTTGTTGTATTTTTTGACACACCTTGTATTCTGAAAAAAAAAAAATTCATTCGTTTTTTTTGTTTTTTTCAGAATACTTGGTGTGTCAAAAAATACAAAGTTTAAAGCTGTATTTACCAAGATAGAAATGAAGAATGAATGGAACGTTATTTTTTCAGAATACACGGTGTGTCAAAAAGTACAAAAAATCTCGATACTTTTTTGACATACCTTGTATATCAATACTCGGTATCTCTTTGCGACAAAATCAAAATCTAAAGTGGCTAAGTCTGTTGAATTTGTGAATGTGGAACAGATTCCTATTATATATATATATATATATTAATACAAATGTTCCTTAATCTTCCGACCGTTATCATCTTTCAACAACTTCTGGTTAAAAATAAGGCAATCTAAATCGTCCAAGATGAAATGCAAAAATGTAAATCCTGATAAACTGTTGTCGCTTAATCGCCGAATTCTTATTTCTTTTGAGTGTCATCACCTCAGCTAAATAATGTATCATTCCTTTTTATTACAAAGAAAGAAAGGGAAAGAAAAGGACATGCGATACAGAAAAAATATCATTAGAAAAAAAAGAAAGAGAGTAGGGGAAAGATAGAGAGAGAGGGTGAGCTCTCGGAAGAGATAACTAATCTGTTTCAATCCAACACAATGAAAAGAGGAAAAGAGGGAAAGAAAGAAACAATGAGTGAGAGAGTTAAATCAAGGTTTTTATACTTTTTAAATATAGACATATTTTGCAATAGAATCTTAAAGGAATATTTGATTGAATCTCTTAACTCTGTCAGCGGAAATGATTGGAGGCGCGTAGTGTAATGGTTACCTTCGTAGGAAATGAACACGGTGAGATGAGTTCAAATCCTAGACATAGCTGTTTGTATTTCACATAGCGCTAATACCCTTGGGAAAGTTACGAATCCAACTATTCTCCTCCTTCTATGTGTACATTTTAGAGCAGTCTGGGCTCTTTAACCATGGTATGGCAAACTGTTTAGAAGAAGGAAAATTCTGAATTAAAACCAAACGGGCTCTTTTATCGTTAGTCATAACTATTTTGAGAGCTTCTCCTTCTTCCCTCCTCCTTCTTCCCTCCTCCTCTCTCCTCTTAGCAAAATAAATCACAAATATTAATATATTCTCTTCGGGAAAACTGATTCTCTAAATGAAAAACATCAAAACCAAATAATCTCTACTGACTTACAAAAAATAATTTTTACACATATCTTCTCGTTAATAAATCGTATAAGACTACTGAAAAACCCGCCGTGTTATATTATGATAAATAAATAAAACACCCTCCGGGTGGTGTAAAAACTATTTCGGAAAATATTACCTAAGGGGGTTGGAGTCAGAAAATCAATGTCAGAGGTAGTATATCACAAGTAAGTAAAATCATCAAATTTATTAATGGAGTAAAAAACAAAAATTTAAAAAAAACAATTTCAAATGGAAACTTAGTTCTGTCTCCCTTCAAATAAAATGTTGTGTGCATCTATTGATTATTAATTAAATGATTATTTTGAATATTTTACACATAAATTTTACTCAAAATCATAGGTATTCATTTAGTTGTAAACTTTGTAGTTAACTTATTGTTACTGAAAAAAAGGTGATAGTAAAATAAATAATCTTTAAAATTGATTACAAATTTTGCAAATTGTTTTTTCATTTAAAAGAAATCATCATCATCATCATCATCATCATCATCATCATGTCGCGCACGCAGCACGGATATCCATGGCAATCTCTCGCCAACCTTCCCTATCACTCATTGCCTCTGGGAGTTCTTCTGTGCAGCAACCAGCATCCTCACACATTTGGCCAATGTAGGTCCTTGCTGAGCGGCCCACTGCCCATGTGTTGGTTTCCTCAGGAGAACGTCGCTTATGAGCTCGTCCTTGCTTCTCCAGCAGTGTCCTGCATGCCTAGTCCGTCTAACCCGGATGATTTGCGAGATGGGCGCACAGGTTGCCATACAGCTGCTTCCTTGTGGGTGCTGTTTCCACGACTTGTTCAAGACTGCACGCAGCATTCTTGTGCAGCTCCCATCTAGCTTATTCTCAAGGCACTTTGTTAGGGTCCAAGTGGTGCAGCCATACAGCAGTACTGATATAACCACAGCCTGGAAGAATTATCGTTTTAGTTTGTCAGTGAGATCAGATTTCCATATGACTGATAATTTGTTTGCGGCCAACCATGCTTTTCCTATTCGTGTATTGATATCGCTCTCTATGGATGAGATATTACTACCTAAGTAAGTGAATTGTTCTACTGGCTTAAGAGGCTTACCGGTGAGAGTGGAGATAACTCCTTTCTCTTTGAAACTTATGAACTCAGTTTTATCGGAGTTTACATAGAGACCGATATTCTTTGCTGCCTCCTCCAAGCTATGTCGTAGTGACTCAGCCTGTGCCGGTGTATCTGCAAGAAGTGCGAGGTCATCAGCATAGTCTGCATCTGAGACTGTTTGTGCGAGATATTGCCTGCTTCTTACCTTTCTTAGTGTGAAGCCTTTTTTTTTTATGGTATCTAATGATGTCCGGAGTACGTAGTCTAGGCATACTATAAATATAGATGGTGCTAATGTATCTTCTTGTAGGACTCCAGCGGCGATGTCAAAGGAATCTGTGTCGCCATCAGGTGAGCGTACCATTGCTTTAGTGCCTTTGTAGAGCATAATTATAGCGGCAACCGTTTCTTTGGGGAGACCGTATGCTAGTATATTTGTTCCATTTTCCCTCTGTGTATGGAATCAAATGCCTTGGAAAAATCTACGAATAGTAGCGTTGCCTCTAGATTCTTTGCTCGAACCCCTTCTATGATCTGTCGTATAGTCAGGATCTGAGAGGTTGTGGATCGATTTCTGCTGAATCCGTTTTGGTTTTTCCTATGGATTTTCTCTATTTCGGATCGGATGCAATTAAGGAGGAGGGCATTATATATCTTAGCTGCAATATCAGTAAGAGTTATGCAACGTTTTAATTACTTTCATAGTTTATTTATTTGAATTGTAATTATTTCAATGGAAACGGATTTAAATGTTGAATTATAAGGAACGATTTTTTTTATTTATTCTATTCATATTAATTTTGATATTTTGAGTTTATATAATACATGTTCTTTATTCTATGTTTTTATGAGTTCGGGTATTCTGACGTCAGAAATGACATAGTTTTGGTTACAAAAAAACAGACACCAAAACTCCATTATAATAAGATATAAGAATGAATGATATATGACAGAGTGATGACTATTATTAAATACGATTGTTACTTGAAACCATATAATTGCTTGAATAATTAGTATTCCCAACGAGCAGTATGTGACATGAAGTCAATATATATATATATATATATATATATATATATATATATATATATATATATATATATATATATATTCGTAGGCTACCCACGAACTATGTAACAATGTGATCTCAGAACAAATTAAGAATAATAATATTATAACAGAAACTAAATATATAATTATGGCTATGGAACTCATAAAATCTTATTATAATGGAGATTGTGTGTTTTTCTGTCTGTAACCGAAACTATATTACTACTCAAGTCACAATTCCCATAGTTACTTACGTCACATTCTCCATTATTTTATGTTTATGTTAACCTCAATTATTAATAAAATTGTTTAACATTATCAATACTGTTGGCCATACCTACATATCAGTAACATGCAATTGTATTTATATATACAACAAAATAGCGGTTTACAGCATGAACGGAAAGGATAATTTGCATATTGATATTATAAATTTGATTTTAATAACATTATCAATTTGTATTATTGATTTCTAATTGTTTGGTTTTATCTTAATGAATGTGAGCAAACATCTCTTCAATAAATCTTAAAAGAAATCCATTAACAAGAAGAAATAACTGTCATTTTATTCCTTACTTTCTATTTTAACTAAATAATTAAATTATGAACATTTAGCAATGAAAGACGGGAGTGATGGAAGGGTAAGTTTCAGTTGTTATATTTTTCGATTATACCTTCCTAGGTTTTAAATCTTTTTATCTGTATTCTTATTTAGTTTCATTAGCCTTTCTAATTTAATATAATATTTTATTACATTAAAACTTAAATACTTACACCTGGCGAAGGGTGCATATATTTGTTAGTAATGTTAAAATATAATTGGCAAATTACTCATGGATTTATAGCCAAGATGACCATTTGTAAATCTACTGTTCCAAAATATTCAACACAGAATGTAACGTAAGCAGCATGTAGCTCTATAAAAGTTAACATTTACTAACAAGAGCTCCTTGATGCGATGATAAGCTTACCCCAGAAGTCTGTGTCATAATGCTTATCGTCGTAGAAAATGGACTCGACTAGACGAGTTCAAATCATGGATGAGACTGAGATATGGTGAGGTGTGGCATAATAGTTAGTATCGTGGGAAATGGATTCGTCGACCCGAGTTCAAATCCTAGACAAGGCTGTTTGCATTTCACATAAAATTAATACCCTTGAGAATGGTTAGGAATCAAATTATCCCCCCTCTAGTCATGGATAAATAGTAGGGCAGGTGGGTCTCTTTAACTTTGGTATGGCAATCAGTCTCGGAAAATGAAAACTCTGAATTCAAACCCAAGGGGCATTCTCCTTATCAGTCAAAACTACTTTGAAAGCTCATCCAGATTCTTCTATAAAAATTATAAATATAAATATTTATATGAATAATTTCTTGTTCACTGAGAGTACTTTAGTAATACGAGGCTAGTCTGATAAAAAAAATGCATTAGTAGGTCAGCAATAACTATACTAGTTAGAATAACACCACATTCAACGCCCTGATGTCTATTTTTGAAGCCTCACGCACACGTACACACACACACACACACACACACACACACACACACACATATATATATATTATATATATATATATATATACACACAGGTGAGAGGTATTTGTCTTAAGGCTTGTGAGTCTGTTGACCTACTTGCTAGGTATGCTGCTCTGAGGGAAAAGAAGCTGAAATTCGCCCAGTGTAAGTTCAGTAAGTAAACGAACTAATAGTAGGTACTTATAGTTATTCCCCAATCTGAAAGGAAGTGTAATATGGTAGCCCATTAACATTTGATGCCCGTGTTTATTAACTGCATAAATGGGTCAAGTTCTAGGTGTTAAAAGAACACAAGGAGAGAAATGTCGTTTGCTGTCTTGTTTACATGGTAATGCAAACATTCTAATAAAACATAAACTACATATTAAACTAGCTGAAATACTTGTCTACGACTGTAAGTGTCGAAAGCTATTTTCCCGTATAGTTATTTACAAAGCTAACCTTAGATGTGGCACAAGGCCAGAAGGATGGGGCACACAGTGAGAATCGAACTCATTACCAATGGTCTGCGAATCTAGCTTGTTAACCATTACACCACGTGAGGTGCCCAGTATTTTGATATAGTTATTTACTAAGCTTAGCTTAGATGTGGCACAAGGCCAGAAGCATGGGCACCCATGAGAATAGAACTCAATAACAATGGTCTGCAAATCTAGCTTGCTAACCATTAAACCACATGAGGTGCCCAGTATTTTGATATAGTTATTTACTAAGCTTAGCTTAGATATGGCACAAGGCCAGAAGCAGGGGGCATCCAATGAGAATCGAACTCATTACCAATGGTCTGCGAATCTAGCCTGTTAACCATTACACCATGTGAGGTGCCCATTTTACCGTATAACTAATGGTAAGTTATGAAAATGAAACTCGCGGTACTGTATTGATTGATTCATTCATTTTAAGTGGCACATAATTTCTCAGTTTTCTTTAAGCTATAAAAAAAAGATAAAACTGACTTTAAATCATAGTTGCTAACCTGAAAAATACAGAAAGGTATTTTTATTCCTTTCAAGACCTGTTTCGTATACATTTACCAACTCCTCCGCACGAGCAGGATGTGACAGAAGGTCAATTTATTACGTGAAGTTTAACAGATTTGAATTCAGAGTTTTCCTTCTCCTAGACCGGTTACTTACACAAGTGTTAAAGACCCAATCTGCCCTACTATTTACCCATAGAAGGAGAGAGAATAGGAATCACACATTTCCCAAAGGTATTAGCGCTAAGTGAAAATCCAATTTTCACGTCCAGGATTTGAACTCGGGGCGACGAGTCCATTTCCCATGACTTTAACCATTACACCATTCGCATCCATACGTGTTTTATAAGTAAAATGTTTAAAACACCAAAAATCAATAGAATTGTACATTTTGATTGAGGGCATATCGACCGAAACGTTGTACAAATAACAATGAAGATGGGGACAATAGTCCGAATAACGCAGATAATACTATACAAATCAAGTGTTGTGATCGTCGAATTATCGTACCGTGGTATATTCACAGTTCCCGCAAGTGTATATGAATATCTCACTTTGTTAAATTAAGAATTAGGAATCAGGTCTCCAATAAGCACCCTAGCTTCTCAAGTTATTGAAAGGTTCATATTTTAAGATGTCACCGGTAAGTTTCGATTCAAACATAATTATAAACAAACTGACAATTTTTTGGATTTTTTATCCCCATTATTCCCAGGTCTACTTGGTAGTACATGTTAGGGTCCCATCTATGGGTTAAATAGAACAAAATGCGTACAAAAATGTGTTTGAAAAAATTGAGATTTTGAAAAAAAAAAAATGAGAACCCATCAAGAATTAATAAAACAATATATCTTCGCATAAAATGACCCAAAGAGGTTTAACATCGTAAAAATCCAACCAACCAACCAACAAACAAATTGCAGGAAAAAATATTTCTGTGTAAAAGACTACAGTAAGCCAATATGCAGAGCATTCAGCTGCTGCTGATTTTGTGAAAGAGAAAATGGGCCAATGCACATAGCATTTTTAGTATTTTTTAAAAGTATTTTTAGTATTTTTAGTATTTTTTTAGTATTTTTAGTATTTTGTTAGTATTTTTTAAGTATTTTTTAAATATTTCTTATAGTTTCTTATTTTTTAAATATTTCTTATAGTTTTAAATATTTCTTATAGTTTGGTGCTGTTTAATTCTTTGAATTTCTTTCCCAAATGGTTAATGCCAGTGTGGATGATTATTTGGTAACTAAACAAAAGTTGTTCCACGTTGGTAAGTTTTCACACTTCTTTCCTATTCAACAGATGTTCCACTTTCGAATTATCATTTAATTTGATCTTCATAGAATTCTTTTCAGGAAAAACAATTTTATTTTTTCAAAAGTAAAGTACAGCAGTTCTTTGTTTTGAAAGATAAAAACATCTCCAAATATGGTGTTAAGTCACCTAAATAGAAAAGTGATAGGGGGGACCCTAAAATCTGACCTCAATTTTATATAGCCCCATTTTCCTGTCTTTTTATTTGTTTTATTTATTTATTTATTTATTTATTTTTTTTTTTAGGTGGGTATTTTTTGTCCGATCTTCATCATCACTTGTAAATAAAATCGCTGTTTCATAAGTTTCGTTATCATCTTTTCAATTCGTCTTTCTCTTTAGCAACCTTCATCCAGACCCAGCAACGCAGCATTGTCAAATGTTCCAAATAATTAGAAATAGCTGTATCTAGATAGTAAATGTTCTCTAAGATTTGAACTTGTGTCGCTAATCTGCTTGGGAAAGGTATGCATCCAACTATTCTACCTTCATCTATTGGTAAATAGTAGGACTCTTTAATCTTGATGTGACAACCAGTCAAGAAGAAGGAAAACAGAATTCAAACTTGTTAAACGTTGCTTAAAAATTGTTGTATCCTGCTCATGCGGAGGTGTTGATATATATATATATATATATATATATATATATATATATATAAAAGATAATCTACTGAGTCAGACGAACCTACTATTAGTTTCGCATAAAGCTCTTCAGGGCTAAAATCTGACTCTTGGCTCTACTTAGGTATCGAGCACTTTTTACAGATTAGCTTCTCCTAGCGGTTATATGAATATATATATATATATTATATATATATATATATAATATATATATATATATATCTTATATACATATAATACATATAAATTGTTTTTTCTTTTGGCCAAATACTATACCAATAGATTATTTTCTGTTGGTACGAATATCTGGTCTTTTCTTTTTTTCAAAAATTTTTTTCTTCCTGGTTGATGTTTGGTAGTATATTTTTACAATCAAACTCTCTGTGGGTTTTTTCTCTCCGCAAGGTCTACCAACACGCTTGGTATATATATATATATATATATATATATATATATATAGTTAATTTTTTGTTATTATTATTGGAGAAATTATTATAAAGTGCTCAATTACTTCTGTAAGAGCTGTATTTATTTATTTATTTATTTATAGTTTGCAATGCATTTAAAAGTCCGTCTTACCAATGGTTTCGGAACATCACTTTTACGTGATTATCCGTCATCAGAAACGTTCACTTTTTCTTTGACGGATAATCACCTAAAAGTGATGTTCGAAACCATTGGTAAGACGGACTTTTAAATGTATTATTGACTATATATATATAATATATATATATATATATATATATATATATATATATATATATATATATTAAGTGCTCAATTACTTCTGTAAGAGCTGTATTTATTTATATGTTAACACTCGAATAGGAAAGGCATGGTTGGCCATCAAAAAACTATCAGTCATATGGAAATCCGATCTCCCCAACAAGCTAAAGAGGCGATTCTTCCAGGCTGTGGTTGTGTCGGTACTGCTGTATGGCTGTACCACCTGGATCCTAACGAAGCGTCTTGAGAATAAGCTAGATGGGAGCTGTACGAGAATGCTACGGGCGGTCTTGGATAGGTCGTGGAAGCAGCACCCCACAAAAGAGCAACTATATGGCCACCTGCCCCCCATCTCACAAACCATACGAGTGAGACGGACTAGACATGCAGGTCACTGCTGGAGAAACAAGGACGAGATCGTAAGCGACGTACTACTGTGGAAGCCAGCGCATGGACGCGCTAATGTGGGCCGCCCAGCCAGGACCTACATTGACCAACTATGTAGGGATACTAACTGCTGCGCAGAGGAGCTGCCGGAGTCAATGAATGATAGGGAAGGCTGGCGAGAGATCATCATGGATATCCGTGCAAACTGCGCGACATGATGATGATGATGATGATATATTATATATATATATATATATATATATATATATTATATATATGGCGGTGCGTGGTGGAATAGAGTTGTAGAAATGGATTCGGCGGCAGGAGTTCAAATCCTTAACAAAGCTGTTTACATTTCAAATAGCACTAATGACCTTGGCAAAGGTATGTATCCAACTATTCTCCCTCCAGATATGGTAAATAGTAGGGCAGACTGGGCTCGTAACCTTGGTTAGGCAACCAGTCTAAGATAAGGAAAACTGAATTCAATCCTGTTAAACATAATAAATATGGAACAATCTATGAAGTAGCTTAGTTAAGACCAGCCTTAATGTTGCATAATGGATGGGCAGAAGTTTGTCATCTTTGTAAGGTAGTGTAGTTTTTAAAGTAACAATAAACCGTATGTAAAAATACAATGGACACAGAGTTTCATAGTGAGAGTGTTGTAATATAAATATATAGGGAAAAATCAAGAAGTTATGTGTAATAATAGTGGAAGGATTTTGTGGATGAATCAGCACAACGCTACCTGTCGATTTCTTATTATTCGAGAGAGAGAGAGAGAGAGAGAGAGAGAGAGAGAGAGAGAAAGAGAGAGACAGTAGAGAATGAAAGATCGGTCTGGACAGAGCTGTGGCAGGGAGCAGACGCAAGATGCGTGTCTGTTTTCCTAGGCATTTTGACTTGGAGATAAAATAAATCATATCATGAGAAAAACAAGAAAAACAGTCAAGAGAACAGGATTAAAAGAAGTTATTTATATTATGATTACTATTAACACGTTATCACTTTTTTCAAATCGAGTCCCGCTACGTTACAGAGTCATCCTGAAGTCATCTGGAAGAGTGGTTCTTATTGGCCGAGAAGGTCGTATGGTCAAGCGACTCTAAGAGAATAGATTAGAATTTAGTCAGTTGAAAATTGAGGACCCGATTTGGACAGACGTAGTTATGTGTCTTTGCTGCTTGCGTGCGTGAGTCAACAAAAAAGTATAGGAAAGTGTATATACCAAAATATGACCCTGTGTTGTTTTCATGACTAAAAACTAAGAAAGATGGGTCGCATACAGAAGCCGAACATCCGGATAAAAGAAGAATCGCCATTAGGATAAGAAGAAACAGTCAAACAATTTGAAAGAAGAAACCCTTATGGACGATGGAAGATGGAGCAGAGTGAACTATGATAGAAGAAGTATGTGCATTTATTTGGTTCCGTGACCAGGATTGGAGTAAAATAGGTGGATCTGGTATGCTTTTTGAACAGAAGAAGAAGAAGAAGAAGAAGAAGAAGAAGAAGAAGAAGAAGAAGATTGATTTGGTGCCATGACCAGAATTGAACTAATATACGTGGTTCTGATATGCTTTTTGAACAGAAGAAGAAGAAGAAGAAGAAGAAGAAGAAGAAGAAGAAGAAGAAGAAGAAGAAGAATATGGATTTGGTGCCATGACCAGGATTGAACTAAAATACGTCGTTCTGATATGCTTTTTGAACAGAAGAAGAAGAAGAAGAAGAAGAAGAAGAAGAAGAAGAAGAAGAAGAAGAAGAAGTGTATATTGTGCTCAACGAGAAAATATGTTCTTAGGCCTCCAGTTTTAAGGTCAAATTCTGTAGAATACTCAAGACAAAAATTAGTAGTTTGAGAGATTTAGAATATGAATAGCTGATATTTCCCTACAATTTGATATACGCTTTATCGTCTTTTAACAATCCTTTTTCAGAAATTCAACGTCTGGATTAGATCCATACTATTTACATTTATTACATTTGTTCCAAACAATCATTTGGAGATTCTTCTTCCTGTCCATAAGAATAATAGGAACAATTTTCAAATGACGCTTCAAATGTAACGTAAGGTCCCTTTACTGACCCATCAAACTGTATCAACTTTAGGTGACTCATATAATTTCGGTCGGCCGGATTGTTCCCAAAATTTCTTGGCAGAAAGGAGAGTAATTAAAATGAAGAGCAATGAAACTGTGTGCTTAAAGATACATGTGAGCGAATGGCTCAAATAAATATAGGCACATTCTAATAGCAATTGCATATATATATATATATATATATATATATGAAGTGATCAAACAATGTGTTTGAAATGGCGAAGGTCGACAATTTGTGGGAGATTATGTGCTTAATTAAAGTCATACCTAATTTGTTAATCAATTAATTATAATTAAATGAATTAGGCGTGCATATCGGTTTAAATGTAAAGCGTAAATAAATCGAGAAAAATTCGATCTCTGTATGTACATTTCAGCCTATTAGGCCTCATCAGCAGAGCTATAGACAGGGCAGTGCTTGTGCGTGATTCGAAACCTATATATATATATATATATATATATATATATATATATATATATATATATATTGGTGAGAATATGTGCTTAATTGAAGTCATACCTAATTTTGAAAATTAATTAATTGATAATTAATGAATTAGGCGGACATATCTGTTCAGATGTAAGGCTAAACAAATCGAGAAAAAGTCGTTCTCTGTATATACATTTCGGCCTATTATGCCTCATCAGCAGCGTTATAGACAAGAAGACTGCTCTGTGTGTGATTCGAATCTTAACTGTCACGCTGGCAGGCGGGGATTCTAATCATTACACTAGCTGTTTTTTCCCAGATGTTTCGTTTGTTTTGAACTCAGTTATATTCCACTTTTGGTGACTTGCTACACCACAGTATGAGAGGTAAACAAACAAACGCTGTGTTTGATATGGTCTTAGCCGACAATTTTTGGGAGAATATGTGCTTAATTGAAGTTAGGGTTCGAATCACACACAGAGCAGTCTTCCTGTCTATAACTCTGCTGATGAGGCATAATAGGCCGAAATGTACATACAGAAATTGACTTTTTCTCGATTTTTTTAGCCTTACATTTGAACAGATATGCCCGCCTAATTCATTAATTATCAATTAATTTTCAAAATTAGGTATGACTTCAATATATAGATAAGATAACGTAGAATTAAAAACAATGTCGTTTGGTAACTGTTAATTTTTAGAATGTGTGATGCTCTTGGTCTGCCGATCGCGTAGACGAGACACTGACAATTACTACACGCTAAATCAAACGGCGTAATACCGACCTTATTAGCAGTTATAAATTTATTTCCACTGATATATATATATATTCTGACATGTAGCCGCTCTGTCGGCTGGTGCGTTAGAATGAACCGACTGCACCTCTGCAGAGGGATAAGACTCCCCCAATGGGGCCAGCTGTTGGCCGTGGTGGCGACCCGTGATGCTTAAGGATAGAACCCAGGTGGATGAGTAGTCTATGACTTGCAATATTCCACTTTAGGTTTTTATTGGGCTAGACGGGCGGTCGGAGAGGCCCCCTCCGATCAATCGGCTGGCCACGTCAAGCCCTAGCACCTGTATGATTGCCCCAACCCTATTGACATTATGGCAACCCCTAATCCTTCTTATCATATGGGTACTAGAAGGCGTGGCTGAGGGTCTACATGTCTTGGGAATGACGTTAAACTCATGGTGAGGTTCCAGTTCTGGAGTTTTAGGGAATGTGGAGCACCCCTTTATCACCATTGCTCCCTGGTCCACTCTGACCCGGAGTGGTAGTACCTGTTAGGATCCCATCTATGGGTTGAATAGAAAAACATGAGTTCTTAAACAAAATTGTATTATGTATTAAGAATGAATTTCTTTCACAACTTTGTCGGCATTAAATGACCCACCGAGGTTGATATGCCGTTAAACAAAACAAACAAACCTTACATGTAAGTAAATAAAATTGGAGATCAGTTTTAAAAAGCATGCAACTGTAATAAACATTTCCTTTAATGAATATGTAATGATTTATAACAGAAATTAGTGCTCTGCTTTGTTTAAAGAAATAGACATTCGAAAAATAATATTTGAGGAACAAAGCAACCGTTTGTTTATTTTTATTGAAAATGATTGACGTTGATAAATTATGAATGAGCCATTATTATTGCTTTTTAAAAAATTAATAGGTTTATTTATTGTAACATTAAATCTCTGTGTCTGTAAGCAAATTATTGGGAAAACAGAATATCTTACGTAAACTTTTCCATAAGAGGTTACCCCTTCATAGACCTCTTTCACAAGAGCAGTATCCATGATTTTATAATCTTTTTCATCTCTGCCATAAAAGCATTGACTCAATTGTCGATGGAAACACTTTTTATTTACAGCCCTTCGTTATATACACTAGCAAGAATATGCGCCCTCCAGGCATGAGTATTTAAATCTTAACGTAATGAAATATATCAAATTAGAAAAACAAACGAAATTAAATAAGAACCCATATAAAAAGATTACACAAATTCTAATTATATTTTAATTGGTTTCTATATGAAATAGTTTATAGCATTGATTTTAATACATTGAGGAATAAAATAATAATATCAGAGATCAATAACACTAAGTAATTATTTATTAAATCCGCTTTTGTTAAAATCGGTATGCAAATCGACCACACCATATTTATGAACATATTCGGCATAAAATGACCCAATGGGTTGACATGCCGTAAAATTCAACCAACAAATAATTGTCTTTTAACTTTCTCTAAATCAAATCAAGACCGAAACAAATAAGTAAGGTAATAATGTTTCACTGCTAACAAGATGGCTCATAATACAAAGAGAACCGACAAAATTAAATAATATATATTGTTGCTAGAACGTTTGTAAACCCCCTAGACGTGCTCATGTTTTGGAAAGTCTACTAGACAAATTGGTGTTTGGTTTAACATTTAATAGGCTTAATTTGAATTTTTTCATTGTAACAATGACAATATCTGGGGGGTTTCACAAACTTTCAAGTTGCACTATATATATATATATATATATATATATATATGTGTGTGTGTGTGTGTGTGTGTGTGTGTGTGTCTGTCTGTCTGTCTGTCTGTCTGTATCTGTGTGTGTGATTGAAAAAAAAACAGACAAGACAACCGATATAAAAAAATATTAAGATAATTGATGAGACTTGATGTAAGAGACATTTGACAGCAATTATCAAGGGAAATAACTCTATCCTATGTGTTAGACACACACAGGAAGTAATTATTCTCTTTGATTATTCTTGTCAAAGTTCCCTTTTTGTATATATAATAAAAAACTGTTATATATTATATATATATATATATATATATATATATATATATAGGTGTATGATATCAAGTGGTTCCTTGATATGATTCAACCAAAATTGAGAACTCAAACCTATATATACAAATTTCCGTGTATATTTTTACAAAAAGTCGCCATTTTTCGTGCACGCGCCCAAATTTGGAGAGCTAAAAATCGACTTAAATCGGCCAATTCTTGTAATTGGAAGCTCAAATTTGGGGGATTGTCACACTTTAACAAAGTCTACACCTGGACAAAATTTCCAAAAAATTGAAGCGGGTGGGTGAAAATTTTACTTTTTTCTGGATGACTTGACATGGAATTTACCAACTACGATAGAGATCTACTTGTATAGATCTACTTGTATATAAGAATTAATTATTTCTTTAATGAAAGAAATTTAATAAATTAAAATTCTCTTTTTAACTTTTGCAATTAAATAGTTTGGTATATTTTTCTATGATTAAATAACATCGTTTTATTTCTTAACAGTTAATTTCTCAATATACCCAATATTCAGTGGTGAGGTTTCGTAGGAAAGGGACCGGTGACCCGAGATCAAATCATGGACTTGGCTGTTTGCAATTTACATAGCACTAATAGTTGTAAGTATAGACGGCGGAGTGGCTTATTGCCGCTATTTGTATATATTTTTACCTGTATGATGGGACATTTCAAAGTTCACTATCTATTCACCTTAGAACTAATTCCTATTCAAATAAAACCATATTATCATTGTAATCTGAGCCCTTCTGCCCAATTATAATGAACTAAACAGAAGTTCTTGTACTTTGCTCGGGAGTGGTGGGAGAGCCACTGTGAGCAACTTAAAGTAGACAAAATGTTAAGTAATATATATCTACCAAACCCCTCCGCACGAGCAGGGTGCTATACACGTTCAATTTCTTAAGCGGAGTTTAATAGGTTTTATTTCAGAGTTTTTCTTCTCCTAGACAGGTTACCTAGCCAAGGTTAAAGATCCTTGTCTGCCCTACTATTTACCCATAGCTGGAGGGAGAATATTTGCATGCATATGTTTCAATGGTATTAGCGGTATATGAAATGCAAACAGCATTGTCATTACACCACACGCCTCTATTAATTGGTAACAGGTGCTTTCTACAATATCCTGTTTTTATTAAGGGACCCCAATCGAAGATAATGAAAAGATGAAAGAGAGAGAGAGAGAGAGAGAGAGAGAGAGAGAGAGAGATGTTTACATATTGAACTATAGTAATAGCTCTTAAGTAAAAATATCAAGCGTTGAAATAATTAAATTATCATACTGTGGTATATCCACAGGTCCTGCTAGTATGTATTTACCAACCCCTCCGCATGAGCAGGATGGGACACAGGGTCAATTTATAGAGCGGAGTTTAACATGTTTGAATTCAGAGTTTTTCTTTTAGTTGCCTAGGCTGAAGAGCCCAGTCTGCCCTACTATTTACTCATAGCTGGAGGGAGATTTGTTGGATTCCTATCTTTCCTAAGCGTATGAGCGCTATATGAAGTTGGAATCGCGTGGTGTAATGGTTAAAGTCATGGGAAATGGACTCGTCGCCCCGAGTTCAAATCCTGGACGTGGTAATTGCATTTCATTTAGCGCTAATATCCTTGGGAAAGGTATGAATCCTACCCCCTCTCTCTCTCTCTCTCTCTCTCTCTCTCTCCCTCTCTCTCGCTCTCTCTCTCTCCAGCTATGGGTAAATAGTAGGGCAGACTGGTCTCTTTAACCTTGGTTAGGCAACCGGTCTAGGAGAAGGAAAACTCTGAATTAAAAAACCTGTTGAACTCCGCTTAAGAAATTGACCTTGTGTCGCATCCTGCTCGTGCGGAGGGGTTGGTAAGATATAAACATATATATGAGATGTAATCAACCTCGTCCAGGATTTGAACTCGTTTCGTCCTGGCCATTTCCTAGGACGGTATCCATTACACCACGTGCCTCCAAGGTCCCGCTCGTAGTAGCTAATATGAAACGATAGTTTAGTAGTACATGTGAGCCTTAATACCAGCAGTTGTTAGGTCCACAGCTAAGAGAGATAATATACTTAGGTAAATTGGAGACTCCACCCAAAATATGATATCCCCGCACAAATCGTTCAGTAATAGCAACCAATGCAACAGGTGGAGAAACGCTAAAACGCTGCGTGTGGCGTAACAGTATTTCAAACGGTGAGAATAGGATTAAAGGGAAAGGTGAATCTATGTGCAGTGTTGTAAGAATCAGGCAAAAGAAAACACAGACAGGTGAGAAGGTAGAGAGTTTCGTAAGCAGGTAACGAATGATTACAAGTAGGCAACTCATATATATATATTATATATATATATATATATATATATATATATATATACTAGATAATATATGCACCCTCCGGGTGCAAGTATTTAAGTTTAAATGTAATAAAATATTAGATTAAATCAGAAAGGCTAATGAAACTAATTAAGAATTCAGATAAAAAGATTTGAAACGGAGGGGGTATAATCGGAAAATAGAACAACTGAAACTTACTCTTTCATCACTTTCATTTTTCAATGCTAAATTTTCCTAATTTAACTATTTAGTTAAAATAGGAAGTAAAGAATAAAATTACAATTATTTCTTCTTGTTAATGAATTTTTTTAAGGATTTATTGAAGAGATTTTTACTCATATTCATTAAGATAAAACCAAACAATTAGAAATCAATAATACCAAGCACATTTTTATTAAAACAGTTTTTTTTAATATCAATATGCAAATTAGCTTTACGTTTACACTGAAAACTGGTATTTTGTTGTATATATAAATACAATTGCATGTTATTAGTATTTAGGTAAGGCCAACAGTATTAATAATGTCAAACAGTTTTATTATTAATTGAGGTTTAAATAGAAATAGAATCATGGAGAATGTGATGTAAATAACTAAGGGAATTGTGACTTGAGTAGTAATATGGTTTCGGTTACAGACAGAAAAACACACAATCTCCATTATAATAAGATATATATATATGCAAAGATAGTTTTTAGAAAAAACAAAAGTTTGCTGACAGATCTGTTTCGACCTTTTAATAAAGCGGTCTTTTTCAGAGCAACTATATATATGAGGAAAGAAGGAATAAATAAACCGTTAATCACGAGGTACAAACAAACGCTCTCGTTCAGGGCCGGAATTTAAAAAAAAAATTTGAAAATGCTTATTTCGTGTTAGTAATAAGATAAATTTTATTTTCAAAAATTCCGGCTCTGAACGAAGGTAGAGAGTTTCGTAAGCAGGTAACGAATGATTACAAGTAGGAAACTCATATATATATATATATATATATATATATATATATATATATATATATATATATATATATATATATATATATATATATATATAGTGTATTTTGGCAGCATTTTTTTTATACAAGTTTTGTTGAACTGTACAGACAATTCCTGTCGGACAAGTTTTTCGTTGATCCGTTCCAATTTTCGGACCATCTTTCTGGTGTCGGGGTGTAACTGGTATAACAGTCCACCAAAGGTTTCAAAACGAGCGCTTTCGGCAATACAATTTGCCATCCCCAGGTAGGAAACGATGGTATAGTTTCGTGTCTCGTTTTTAACGAGAACGAGTAGTAGCAAGGAATTAGAAGTGGGAGGTAATAACCATTGGTAGTGGGAGTTTGTAGGAAAGGTAGTGGTTCGAGCGAGCGTTGCAGTAGGGAGGGGGGCACAAGTTGTGAGAAGTGGAGGGGTATAGCGGAAAATAATAAGCATTTTAGAATATGTTGACTTATTTCAAAGTTTATTTTGTTTAAGGTAGGTTTTTTTGTTTGATATATAAAGCTTCGATTATATATATATATATATATATATATATATATATATATATATATATATATATATATATATTAGTTAAAAGTAAATGAATCAGACGGTATATAAGGGTAAGATAATATAAAAAACACACAAATGTTGTTCAAATAAAGTTATTTATTCTGTTGATATTGCAATATTTCGATTTGTTAAAATTCTTCTTGAGAGCATATGATGTGTTAAATAAGAAGACAGTTTCATGAAAATTGTGGCCGTTTTGTTATGGAATTAATTCATACCAGACTTTTTAAGAAAAAATAATATCTTAAAATTTATACAAAAAATGCTTATGTGTCATGTTCTTAATCAGGTTTAAATTTAGCAAGAAATAGAAATATTCTAAATTTTAAATAAAAATTCTCAAAGGTCATGTATTACATTCATAACCAATTTTTAACGGATTTTAGCAAGAAGTAGAAATATTTGTAATTAATTTTAGTAATTAATTTTATAAAATTATATGATCGGTTCTAGGGGAATCCTGATTCTAATAATATGAAATTTAACAGAAATTGGTACGGAACTGTTTGTCTGAATATGTTATTTAAACGGAATTTTGTGATTGTTTTAGAACTAGTTTAGCTACATGTGGGGATATGTTAATAAAAAACGTCGTCTCACGTGAATGGTCTGATGTGTGAGAATACACAAGATTCAATAATTCTACGTAGTTTTCTATTGTGTTTGTAAGTTAATATTTTTGCACCTATGAAAACGAAAGTCTAATTTGTATCTAAAATGTGTTTGGCTAAGGCAATATTGAGAAAACCGCGTTTAATATGATAAGTGTATTTAGAGATACGCTTGGCTTAAGATCTAGATGTCTCACCAATATATATATATATATATATATATATATATATATATATATATATATATATTAGGCTAGCGTAAACATGGAGTCAACGGCGCTTGGTTACTGACAGTTTCCCGCTGATGCGATTCTCAAACCAAGCTTCGCTTGAGAATTGCATAGGCGCGAAACTGTCAGTAACCACGCGCTGTTGACTTCATGTCCACGCTACCCTAACCTTATATATACATGCTCAATCCACGATATTGAGCACTATTTACTTATAAATACAGCACAAATTCCTTTTAAATAACATATTCAGACAAACATTTCAGAACCCATTTCAGTTAAATTTCATTTAGTGATAATAATTTATCACTAAATGAAATTTAACTGAAATGGGTTCTGAAATGTTTGTCTGAATATGTTATTTAAAAGGAATTTTGTGATTTTTTTTAGAACTAGTCTAGCTTTATATAAATATAAATACATATATAAGGGTTTTATAGTTTGCTTGAAGCATTTTATGTATGTGTTTAACAAAATAAAATAGAAAATAGAAGGCAATTGACAATGCAATGGAAAGACGATAGGTAGCACAACTCGACCGCTGCACATTAGAACAAAGGAAGACTTACACACACGGGCATCTTCCTTCTACAAACACATGTTGAGATGCAGAAACACCGAAAGGGATATGACAATAAAAATTTTAGCCAGGGACAGGAGTGTCGGTGTTTAAGGATTCATCATGTCACGCTTGCAGCACGGATATCCATGACAATCTCTCGCCAACCTTCCCTATCTTTCATTGCACCGGGGAGGTCCTCTGCTGAGCAAATAGCATCCTCGCGTAGGTGTTGGCTTATAGCTTGTCCTTGCTTCTCCAGCAGTGTCCTGCATGCCTTGTCCGTCTCACTCAGATAGTTTGTGAGATGGGAGGCAAGTGACCATACAGCTGCCTCTTCGTGGGGTGCTGCTTCCATGACTTGTTCAAGACTGCACGCAGCATTCTTGTGCAGCTTCCATCTAGCTTATTCTCAAGACGCTTTGTTAGGGTCCAAGTGGTGCAACCATATAACAGCACTGATACAACCACAGCCTGAAAGAACTGTCGCTTCAGCTTGTCAGTGAGATCGAACCTCCATATGACTGACAATTTGTTTGTGGCCGACCATGCCTTTGCTATTCGTGTTTAAGGATTAAGGAGGACTTATTAATATCAAAATGGCACCCAACACTATAATAATAGAGCAGAACTCAATGCAGAGTATATAGTGCAGTAAATCAGCAGTGAACGAGCCAACGATTCACCACGGAAATAGCCGAACATTAAGGAGGCCTTATTAATATCAAAATGACACCCAACAATAATAGAGCAGAATTCAACGCAGAATATAAAGTGCAGTAAATCAACGATGAAGTGCCACTCATCACAAAACACATCATAATATAGGGAGAGGGAGAGAGTATGCATTTATGGGCGTATATTATAAAGGAATTCATAAGGTATTGATAAGTGATATTATATATATATATATATATAATATATATATATATATATATATATATATATATATATGCTGGGGTTTTATGTGTGGGTGTTTCTGACCTGCTTTGAATATACATTCTTTACTAAATTTGGGGCACCGAAGGGTGTCGTCAGGGATGTAATTTTCTTGGGTCATTGAAGAGTTTCGGTTTCTTCAACATCATACCCCTCTCTGCAAGCCGACCCTATCAGTGGAGATCAGTCTCTGATAAACCCTATTACTTTGTAACGCTAGAAGACACTGGCTATTTCTAATATTAAAAATCTAAATTCGGAGTGTAGAAACAGAAAACAAAAAGAAATAACTTATTCCAGACGAACATATTATTTAAAGATATATATTTACCAATCCTTACATATAAGTTGGGCGTGACACATGGTCAATTTCTTAACCAGAATTTAACAGGCTTGAATTCAGTTTTTCTTTTTCTAGAATGATTGCTTAACCAAGCTTAAAGAATGCAGTCTGTCGTACTATTCACCTATATTGGCGAGAGAATAAGTCGATTCATATCTTTCCCGAGGGTATTTGCTTTATTTGAAATGCAAACAGCCTCGCCCAGGACATGAACTTGTCTCACCGTGTCCCTTTCCTACGACGTTAACCATTAAATCACGCGCCTCCAGTTTTAAGATGTGAGACGTAACATCATAGGACAAGAAGATCCCGCCTGCACCTCTGTAGAGGGGTAAGACTCCCTCAATAGGGCCACCTGTTTGCCGTGGGTGGCGACCTGTGATGCTTAAGGATAGAGCCCTGGTGGATGAGCAGTTCATGACTTGCAATACTCCACTTTGGCCGTATCTTGGGCTAGACGGGCGGTCAGAGAGGCCCCCTCCGATCAATCGGCTGGTCACGTCAAGCCCTAGCATCTAGATGATTTTCCCAACCCTATTGCCCTTATGGCAAGCCCCAACCCTTTTTTATCATATGGGTGCTAGAAGGCGGTGGCTGCGGGTTACATATCCTGGGAATGACGTTAAATTCTATCTGATGGTGAGGTTCAGTTTTGGGAGGTTTGGGGAATGTGCGCACCCCTTCATCACCATTGCTCCCTGTTCCACTCTGACGGAGTGGTAGTACCTGTTAGGGTCCCATCATGGGTTAAATAGAAAAATGTATTTATAAAAAATTGTATTACCATTAAGAATTGATTTATTTCAAAACTTTATCGGCATTAAATGACCCACTGAGGTTGATATGCCGTAAAACAAAACAAACAAACAACCAAGAAGATCAGTCTTAGTGTTAGAATTAGGTTTAGGGCTTGGAAATGTAACAGTATTTATATAGTTTATGTTCATAGGATTTTTTTATAGCAGTCCTTAAAATAAGGGTTTATATTACACATTCAATAAAAGAATTATGTTATTGTTGCAAATATGTTCGATTTTATCTTCCCAATGATAATTTAGAATTGGATAAACCCGTTGACATCTATGCAGGGAGAGTTACCATTGAAAGGGACAATTTAAAAGTTAAAGTACAAAAGGATTCAAAAGAGAGATCTTTTAAATGCTAAATCCAGTAATTGTTCAGATATTTAAAAAAAAAACACTCAATTTTGATCTTAAAGAACTTTTCATTATTTTAGAATCCTTCTTAGGGATTTGAGAGTTTAAATATAATGAACTGACAATAATAAAGAATTTCTTTTGGCCAAATATTGTACCAATAGATTTTTTTTGTTGGTACGAATATCTTGGTATTTCCTTTTTTTCAAAAATTTTTTTCTCCACGGTTGATGTTTGGTAGTATATTTTTACAATCAAACAATTTTTTCTCACCGCAAGGATTTACCAACACGCTTGGTATATATATATATATGTATATATATATATATATATATATATATATATATATATATAGGGGTTAAGTGAAGAAACAAATGTGTTTATTTTTTATATGGCTTTAAGCCGACAATTTTTGGAGGATATGTGCTTAATTGAAGTCATACCTAATTCTGAAAGTTAATTAGTTAATAATTAATGAATTTAGGCGGGCATATATGTTCAAATATAAGGCTAAACAAATCGAGAAAATGTTTACCCTTACATTTGAACATATATGCCCGCCTAAATTCATTAAATTTTATACTAAGTGTATTATACTAAGGATTATTTCAAGTTTATCAATTGGTTGGTTGGGTTTTTAATGAAAAAGTCAAACATGAACGGACAATGTACTCGTTATTTTTTAAACCGTTTCTTTGTGTCTTTTTTGACCACGTGTCATAAACAAACATTTGAGAAAACAATAAATTATATATTTGAGTGATTTATCGTTGACTTTAGTTATTTTTAAAGTATTTATTTATTGGTGTGAAGTAAAGGTGAATGATTTTGGCTATAACTACAAATACAAGAGAAATACAAATCTGTTTGTGTAACTTGTGATAGGATGGTTAGAATTTATTGCCAAAATATACAGTGTTGCACGAAACTTGATACTAAGGCGATCATTTTCATTTCATCTTTTGTTCAATAATCTTTTAATGGATCGTATAAACATTTGACCTGATCGTAAGTTATACAAATACTTACAGTGTTTTATAGAAATAAGTCTCCTGGTTTATAAATGTACAATGTACGCGGTTCCCTAACCACTAGGCATGAAATAACCCTAGACGAGGAATTAGGATAACGAACTACTTTACTAAAATAGGGTCGGTTTTAGCTAAGCCGGTAGAGAATCTGAAAAACCGAATATCAGTTTATCCTAACCAACCTATTCAAATAGTAATGCTATGTTTAGGGTTGTATTCATAAGGGATATATGTTCAATATGAGGCGCGTGGTGTAATGGTTAGATTCGTAGAAAATGTACTCGTAAAGCTGAGTTCAAATCCTGGACGAGGCGCTAATAACCTTGCGAAAGGCATTTATCCATATATTCTCCCTCCGGCTATGGGTAAAATAATAGGGCAGACTGGGTTATTTAACCGTTGGTAAGTAATTAGTCTAGGAGAAGGAAAACGCTGAATTTAAAAAAAAACTGAGGTCAGTCGATGATTGGGTTTGTGGCATTCCTTGTGCACCAACTGTGCCAAAAAGCTCCGATGGTCCAACACAAGCATTCACCACTTTAAACAAAACACTGAGTAGGTTTTTCATTGAATGTACCCGCATGAGTTGAAATTGGCGAGGGAGAGTACATTTCAATATAAATAAAAGTTTTTGTTTATAAATGTACAATGTAATTGGGTCCCTAACCTCTAGGCATAAAATAACCCTGGACGAGTTGACATTCTCAATAGAATAGATGGAATTCTGAAAATCTATGCGTTTAATGGCATATCAATCTCCTTGGGTTGTATAATGCCCAAACCTTCGTTATGCAAGAACAGAAGTTGAATTAGGGGATTCTTACCTTTCCGAATTGACCTTGTGTCACATCCTGCTCGTGCGGAGAGGTTGATAAATATACCAGGTGTGTCAAAAAGTATCGAGGTTTTTGTACTTTTTGACCTACCTTGTATTCTGAAAAAATGAACGGTCCATTCATTGTTCATTTCAATCTTGGTAAATACAGCTTCAAACTAGGCACTTTTTGACACATTTTGGATTCTGAAAAAATGAACGGTCCATTCATTGTTTATTTCTATCTTGGTAAATACAGCTTTAAACTCGGCACTTTTTGACACACTTTGAATTCTGAAAAAATTAACGGTCCATTCATTGTTTATTTCTATCTTGGTAAATACAGATTCAATCTCGATACATTTATGACACACCGTGTATTTTGAAAAAATTAACGGTCCATTCATTGTTTATTTCTATCTTGGTAAATACAGCTTCAAACTGGGCACTTTTTGACACACTTTGAATTCTGAAAAGAATTAGCGTTCCATTCATTGATCATTTCTATCTTGGTAAATACAGCTTCAAACTAGGCACTTTTTGACACATTTTGGATTCTGAAAAAATGAACGGTCCATTCATTGTTTATTTCTATCTTGGTAAATACAGCTTCAAACTCGGCACTTTTTGACACACCTTGTATTTTGAAAAGAATAAGCGTTCCATTCGTTTATCATTTCTACCCTAGTAAATACATCTTCAAACTGGGCAGTTTTTGACACACATTGAATTCTGAAAAAATTAACAGTCCATTCATTGTTTATTTCTATCTTGGTAAATACAGCTTCAAACTCAGCACTTTTTGACACACTTTGAATTCTGAAAAGAATTAGCGTTCCATTCATTGTTTATTTCTATCTTGGTAAATACAGCTTCAAACTCGGCACTTTTTGACACACTTTGAATTCTGAAAAAATGAACGGTCCATTTATTGTTTATTTCTATCTTGGTAAATACAGCTTCAAACTGGGCACTTTTTGACACACTTTGAATTCTGAAAAAATTAACGGTCCATTCATTGTTTATTTGTATCTTGGTAAATACAGATTCAATCTCGATACATTTATGACACACCTTGTATATATACGTTCAATGCGATTATAACGACTCTTTGCAATATTCCTGAGTAAATGTCAACAAAATATATATATAGGCTTAGAATCCTTCTGATTTAACCAGTTCTGACGTGCAAGTCAACCCTATACTAATAATAAGATCTCATCCTACGAACCTGCAACGTTTTGTTTTATTTTTAATTTCTATCCACATGAAGCTTTCGTAATCACGCTAACCATAGCCCATATGAAGAACAAAACAAAACAAAAAAAAAAGAAGAAAATGATGGTGCGACTTGTTATCTGAGCATTTGAAGGGATGAAAGGAAATGCAGCAAGTAGGCAGTTTCTCAGTTTGACGATGAATATGGTTGGACAGATTCTGACAAAGGAAATAATGAAAAGGAAGTGAAGAGCTTGGTGGTATTTTAGCGCTTTTAGTTTAATCAGCTAAACAAGATCCGTGTAATCCTCGTCAGATGAAAGGATAGATTTGACTTAGATATCCTTCACATAACGGATAAGAACAAAACACACACACACACACACACACACACACACAACACACACACACACACACATATATATATATATATATATATATGGTCACGTCAAGCCCTACCACCTATATGATTCCCCCAACCCTATTGCCCTTATGGCGAGCCCCAACCCCTTTTTATCATATGGGTGCTAGAAGGCGGTGGCTGAGGGTCTACATGTCCTGGGAATGACGTTAAACTTTATCTGATGGTGAGGTTCCAGTTTTGGAGGTTTGGGGAATGTGGAGCACCCCTTCATCACCATTGCTCACTGGTCCACTCTGAGTGGTAGTACCTGTTAGGGTCCCATCTATGGGTTAAATAGAAAAATGTATTTATAAAAATATTGTATTATCCATTAAGAATTGATTTATTTCAAAACTTTATCGACATTAAATGACCCACTGAGGTTGATATGCCGTAAAACAAACCAAACCAAACCAAACCAAACCAAACATATATATATATATATATATATATATATATATATATATATATATATATTGGTTTGTTGGTTGGTTTTGAAGGCTATCACAATGCAAGTGCAAAGAAAAAAGAAGGTAACTATGATGGTGTTTGTTAACCTGTCATTTTATTCTTAATATTTCGGGATAAAAAATCCCCTCATCAGAAGATCACTAGAACTGAAGTGGTGCTAGTAGTTGATCAATTTGTTCTGTCTCATGTCTTCCAAATTCTGTGTGTGTGTGTGGGCGGGTGCTTGCTTATGTGTGTGTGTAGGTATGTGTAAATGTGTGTGTGTGTGTGTGTGTGTGTGCGTGCTTGTGTGTGTAAGTGTGTGTGTGCGTGCTTATGTCTGTGTGTCTGATCATTTCCTTTTATCTTAATTATTATTCCAGATTTGATTCGCCTCTAAGCCTGTTTTTTTTTTTTGGTTTACTAACAGGACCATCCGATCTCTTTTTTATTAATATGTGTCTGAGATTAACATTCCAGCTATTGTTTGATTGTTAAATAGCCGAATTCTAAGCCTTTTCTTTACTAATACATATATATATATATATATATATATATATATATATATATATATATATATATATATAAATAAAAGGAAATTAATCCGACAGTGTGAATTTGATATATTGAAAAAACAAATAATGTTTGCAAATGCATGGGATCATCAGGAGAGAATGTGCACCGTTTCGGGCCTTCTTCTCAACGGTTTTAAAAAAAGCACATCGTCCCCCCTCTCACTGATGTGAGGTCCCTATGTTTGCGCATTCTTCTTCTAACGGTCATTTCATCCCGTCTTACTTTGTTGAAGACCGATCTATTACATACAGTCGATACAGATATTCCTAGGGACCTCACATCAGTGAGGGGTCCGATGTACTTTTTTAAAACCGTTGAGAGGAAGGCCCCGAAACGGTGCACATTCTCTCCTGATGATCCCATGCATTTGTAAACATCATTTGTTTTATATATATATATATATATTATATATATATTATATATATTATATATATTATATATTATATATTAGTAAAGAAAATTATTAAAATTCGGCAATTTTAACAAACACATACACAGAACTCTTCTGAGTATTGTAGCCGATCCCAACAATGCTATAGTTTGGATGGTCTCGATTCTTCGCTGTTTCTTTACTAATTATATTGTTCTGTTTATTAGAAAAAAAATAAACATCGAGCTCTCAAATTGGACTTGAACTCTCTAACATTTTACTGTTGGAAGAAAGAATTAGGTTAGAATCATCCTAATACCAACTTACCTGGTAACCCAGCGATGGATATATATATATATATATATATATATATATATATTATATATATATATATATATATATATAAGATTTTTGGATGTTTGTTTATTTTAGAAGCATTGCTGAATAAAGTATATATTAAATTTTTACTTCATGCACTTACAATGCATGTATCGCATAAAATTCGAAACAGTCTGTACGATGTTCTATACACCGAGTGATCCTTTGCCGGGATTACACTTGTCAAGTTCCTTTTCTATAAGAAAAAGTATCGAATCTTATGCGATACATGCATTGTAAGTGCCTTCAAGCAAAAATTTAATATAATATATATATATATATATATATATATTATCATTATTATTATTATTATTATTATTATTATAAATAATAATAATAGTATTAGTATTATGTTTTCATACCCGTTGTAGATGGTGGTTCACTGGAGGCTGAGTAACAGCAAGTCTCCTCAGGTATCCATGACTCTTATGAGTATTCTAGCCGATCCCAACAGTGCTGTAGTTTGGATGATCTCGATTCTTCCTCTGATTTCCAATTCACTCAAATTCTTTTCCAGAGCTTTGGGGACCGTTCCAAGGGCACCAAATACATTTGGTACGACCTTCACCTTCATATTCTAAAATTTCCTCAGTTCTCTGGCAAGTCTAAATATTTGTCTATCTTTTCGCTTTCTTTTATATTCACTCGGTAGTCGGTCGGGACGGCAAAATCCACGAGATGACAGGTTCTCTTCTTCTTGTCGATTATTATTAGGTCTGATCTCCTAGCTGGGATTAGGTATTATTATTATTATTATTATTATTATTATTATTATTATTATGCTAAAGCTGAGCAAATCAATATTTGTGTTCTGAAGGCTTTTTACTGTTTAGTTTAATCACACGAAAGTTATACTAAAGTATTCCTTAGTTCTAGGATTGAGATATGTTTGAAAAAAATCCATTTCAATTAGTTTTAATTAGTCGTAATTTACAATTAAGTCAAAAACTGACCAGTCTCTCACTTGACATTATTCCTATTACCTTCCCCCTCCCTATGTATATCTTGATTACCTCCTCGTTATATATGTTAGTTTCTAAATGAGTGCAGAAAGTGAAAGAAAGAGAGAGAGAGTGTGTGTGAGAGTGAGAGAGTGAGAAGAGAGAAAGAGAAAGAGAGAGAGAGAGAGTGAGAGAGTGAGAGAGAGAGAGAGAGAGAGAGTGAGTGAGTGAGTGAGATTTGAGAGATTTAAGCGGATTTCTATGTTAAGTTTAATAAGCTGTCAACTGGGCCGACATCTTTACTCTTAATGAATTCAAATTAGGTCAAAAGTTCCCTTTCTTAGAAATCTTACAAAATGATTCTAATGTTGTTTCTTTAGATTCTCGGGTCGTTTTTTTTTAAATTCAATTCGCTTTGCAAACTCACTTTTCCCTAATCTCTATTATCTACCCAGAGCTCAATGGGTGACCATACGGTTTACGTTTTGTCATCCTTCAAATGTATTCCCTAACCCTAACCCTTTCTACACCACTTCACTACTCAACAACCTACCTTTGTCTTTACTCTCAAATCTTCTCCAATACAGACTTCAATACAATTTCAATTTTCATTACAATTCTTTGATTCCGCACACACCCCACCCGTCTTCTGTCCCTGTTCTTCATTCCAATTTAGCTTTTCTACGAGAATTTCAAAAGATTTTTCTGTCTCACTTTCTTTTTTTTTTATTGATATCTCTGTAGTAAACTTACCATCAGATTATGCCAAAATACTTCTCCCGGCCTCTTTCTACCCTTTCACGCCTCCACATTTACAATATTTATTTATACACTACTTATTTATTTCTCCATAAATAAACCGGTGTGTGTGTGTATGTATGTATTTGTACGGTCCATGTGTTTGAGTGTATATATATGTGTGTGTGTGTGTGTGTGTCTATAAGTGTGTGTGTGTATATTATCTGCACTAATGTGTGTGTGTGTGTGTGTGTGTGTGTGTGTGTATGTATGTACGAGAGTGCAGGTATATTTTCTGTACTGTTGCGTACCTGTACGAGTGATTTTGAGTTGTCTGTGTATGCGTGCGTTGGTGTTCGAGTGTGGATCTCTATGTCTTGCCTGTACGAGTGGGTGTGTATGTATTTGTTGTCTGTGCTAGTGTGTATGTGTTTGTAAGTGTTTCTTGTATGTATGAGAGTGTGTGCGTGTGTCTGACGAGTGGTGCGTGTGTCCATTGTCTGTACTTGTGTGTTTTATGTGTGTGTGTGTGTGTTTATTGCCTGCACGAGTGTGTGTGTGTGTGTGTGTTTGTCTGTACGATTGTCTGTACGAGCGTGCATGTATATGTGTTCGTGTGGTTATTGCATGTGTTGTCTGTATGCATGTGTATGCATTGTCTGTTTGAATATGCATATGTATGTTGTCTATACGAGTGTGTACGCGTGTGTTGTCTGTACTAGTGTGTGTGTGTGCGTGCGTATATCTGTACGAGTGGGGCGTGTGCCCATTGTCTGTATGAGTGTGTGTGTATGTGCATGTTGTTCTACGAGTGTGTGCGCGTGTGTATCTGTACGAGTATGTGTGTGTCTGCTTGTTAAGCTACAAGATACATCATTTTGGCACCGAGATGAACGTTCGATTTCATTGGCCAATAAATCACGTTTACAAAACAGCAAAATGAAACTTCACATTCTCTCTCTCTCTCTCTCTCTCTCTCTCTCTCTCCTCTCTCTCTCTCTCTCTCTCTCTCTCTCTCTCTCTCTCTCTCTCTCTGATTAAGTTGGCATTAGATTTTCTGATGCATCAATGCAACTTTAATTATTGTCTAAACGTTTAGAAGAAAACGTCACAATGATCGTCGCTTGAAATCGGTTCACTGCAAAATGTCAAAGTTTCACGATTACTTCGCCATTAATGATGACCATTAATGAAATATGACGTTGCGGTTTCAAATCTTTGGAGAATTGTAATGTAAATCTTAATTTTAAGTTTGGTTTCGTTTCTTTGTTTAATGGTATATAACCTACGAGGGTTTGGTTTCTTTGTTTAATGGCATATCAACCTACGAGGGTTTGGTTACTTTGTTTAATGGTATATAAACCTACGAGGGTTTGGTTACTTTGTTTAATGGTATATAAACTACGAGGGTTTGGTTTCTTTGTTTAATGGTATATAAACCTACGAGGGTTTTGGTTTCTTTTTAATGGCATATCAACTTACGAGGGTTTGGTTTCTTTGTTTAATGGCATATCAACCTACGAGGGTTTGGTTACTTTGTTTAATGGTATATAAACCTACGAGGGTTTGGTTACTTTGTTTAATGGTATATAAACCTACGAGGGGTTTAATATAAACCTACGAGGTTTGGTTTCTTTTTTAATGGCATATCAACTTACGAGGGTTTGGTTTCTTTGTTTAATGGCATATCAATCTACGAGTGTTTGGTTTCTTTGTTTAATGGCATATCAATCTACGAGGGTTTGGTTTCTTTGTTTAGTGGTATATCAATCTTCGATGATTGGTTTAGTTTTTTAATGGCATATCAAACTATGATAGTTTGGTTTCTTTGTTTAATGGCGTATCAACCTACCAGGGTTTGGTTTCAATGTATAATAGTACATCCACCTACAAGGTTTTTTTTTAATGGCATATCAATCTACACACGTTTCGTTTCTTTGCTAATGGGATATGAAACTACGAGGGTTTGGTTTCTTTGTTTAATAGCGAGACTGTTATTCGAAATCGCCATCTACGATTTTGTAGTCCAGAACGTCACCAACTTCACCATATGACTTCCTCACCCTTAATGATACATACGCACAAACATACGCGAGTGTTATTCAATAAAAAAGGTGAATTTAGCAATAGGTTTTTTCTTGGTTTAATGGCATATCAACCTTCATGGTTTACTTAATACCCAAGCCACCCGTGTAGAAGAACAAGTAGTGGTTTTATTTAATCGATAGCTGGAGGATGAGGCGTTCATACCTTTCCCAATTGTATTAGTCCAAAGTGAATGTAATAGCACGACTGGAGTTATAACCCACCATCTAAGATGTCGCAGTCAAACATGTTACACACTGCACCACGGGAACTCGCCGTTATCGTTGGCAATTGAAAACACTGTTTACATTTGCACTTTTTTTTCTCAAGGAAATCAATAGTGACGGGTCCTTTCATGACCCAGAAAACTGCCAGCGTGACTTTTTTTTAGTAGAAGAACAGTAATGGTACTATCTAACCCATGGATGGGGGATGAGGGAGTTTATGCCTTTCCCGATAGCATTAGTCCAAATGTGAACGTAATAGCGGGACTGGAGTTCAAAATCGCTGTCGCACTCCAGCACCTTAGCCACTACTCCATGGGTACTCTAACCAGAACTTCCTTTTTTGAAAAGTGAGTGTGTTTTTAATCCATAGACTCTTTTTCAACTCAGGATCGTAGCTGTAAACGCATGTTTATCCTATTTGTAAACATCTTTTTGACAATATCATGCTTCTTCGTACACAGAAGACATTCTTCTGTACATTCCACATGGTTTGCACTTTTCAGCTACCAAACATCTGATGACAGACCTCTGTTTAAGCTTGGATCATTCTGTTTGATTTGCCGCCGTTTTGAATGGCTTAAGCAGAAATATTTTTGCGAGATCAAAATTATTTCTAGTATAGACGAATTTTTAACAATGTATACATTATATATTTGGAAACAAATTCGGAAAATAAAAATTTTGGTTGAAAATTATCCCATTATTTATTGAATGACCCTCATATTTATATAGTAGTAGAAAACATGTGACCCGTAGGGTCGCCCATTCAGCTCTGAGTAGATAATTGAGCTTAGGGAAAAGTGAGTTTGCAAATCGAATTAAATTTTTTAAAATATACGACCGCACAAAACATTAAAATCATTTTATAATATTTCTAAGAAAGGGATTGTTTGACCTGATTTAAGTTACGGGCTGCTACTTATGAAATTTAACATAGAAATACATTTCAAATTCTCCCATCTGTATCATTCTCTCTACTCTCGCAGAGAAACTAACCAAATATAACGGAAAGCTAATCAAGATATACAAGGGGAGGAGGAAACTGATAGTCAGAATATAAAGCAAGAGATTGGTTAGTTTTTGACTTAATTACAAATTACAACTAATTAGAATCAATTAAAATGTAATTTCTTTCAAACATAACTCAATCCTAAAAGTAAGGAATAATATAGTATAACTTTCGTGTCATCAAATTAAACAGTAAAAAGCCTTAAGGAGACAAAACTTGATACGCTCAGATTTAGTATAATAAAAGATATTACACAAAACAATTATTCTAGTTAAGGAAACATATCAGAATTTTATTATATTCTAGTGGTATATTAAACAATTAAAACGGATGTTATTAGTTATTATTTACCTTAACTCCATCGATTGGAATTTTGTAACCATAAATAGAATTGAAACACCACTGTAAGTGGAAATAAAATTTAGTAATATATATAAGATACATTTACCAAATTTGTAGAAAAAAAAACAAGATCTAATTTTTCAGCTTTTCAGTTCATATATAAATCTTTACGGACCTGTACGATCAGGATGTGACACAAAGTCAATTTCTCAGGTTTGAATTCAGAGTTTTTCTTCACCTGGGCAGGTTTGCTATACACAGGTTAAAGAGCAAAGTCTACACTACTATTTACTCATAGCTGGAGAGAGAGAGAGAGAGAGAGAGAAGAGAGAGAGAGAGAGAGAGAGTAGCTTGATTCATAACTTTCCCAATGATATTAGCGCTATGTGAAATGCAAATAGCCTCGTTCAGGATTTGAACTCAGGTCAACTCTATCCATTACACCACTCGCCTTCTGTTTATATATATATATATATATATATATATATATATATATATGGTTAAAGAGCCTAGTCTGACCTGCTATTTACCATAGCTGCAGAGAGAATTGGATTCATACCTTTATTAATGGTATTAGCGACATGTGAAATGCAAACAGCTTCGTCTGGAATTGAACTCGGGTCAACGAGTCCATTTCCTATGCGCCTCTAACAATTAGACCACGCGCCTTTAGTTTATATAAACTAGTAAGACATATTAGTTTTCTTTGAGGCAAAATATATACTATTTATACCGAAATTATATACCCACTTTAATAGAAAGATGAAGGGATAAAAGTTATTTTGAAGGATATGAAATAAAGGATGGTGTGGAGGCAAGAAAATAACAAGAAACGGAGAAAACTGTGTTGTCAGCCGAACGTGATTATACCTTTCCCAATGATATTAGCACTATGTGAAATGCAAACAGCCTCGTCCAGGATTTGAACTCAGGTCGACGAGTTCATTTCCTATAACTCTATCCATTACACCACGCATCTTCTGTTTATATATAGATATATAATATATATATATATACATATATATTACCCCCCCCCGAACAAGCAGGATGCGACAAAGGGTTAATCTCTTAAGCAGAACCACGTGCCTCAGTTTATATAAGCTAGTAAGAAATATTAGTTTTCTTTGTGGCAAAAATATATACTATTTATACCGAAATTATATACCCACTTTTATAGAAAGATGAGGGGATAAAAGTTACTTTGAAGGAAAGAAAATAAAATAAAAAAGATGTTGTAAAAGAAAGAAAATAACAAGAAAAACGGAGGAAACTGTGTTGTCAGCCGAACATGATTTTCTGGCTCTGTGCGAATCAACCAAGCGAAAAGGATTACTTTGTCCAAGTGAACCCGCCTAATTCGTTCCAGTCGTTGTGTCTCAACATTTCCTCCTCGTTTCCCTCGTAGCATCAGATAGACCCACCTTTACGCCTTCTCGAGGGAACGGAATTTACTCTTTGTTTCATATAAGCGCCCCTGAGTTATCGCGTTTGTTTAGAAACATATCGATAAATCTTACTAGCAAGGTGTTTCCGACTTGGCCCAGAGCAAGTGAAATGGTGTGGCATTGCGGCTAAGCTTAATGGTAAGAGAATAGAAGTATTTATATTTAGAGACTAATTCTTGGATTATATGTAGATTATATCAATCTTCAAATCTTATTATAATGGAGATTGTGTGTTTTTCTCTCTGTAACCGAAACTATATTACTAATCGAGTCACAATTAACATAGTTATTTTCCTCACATTCTTCATGATTTTATTTATATTTAAACCTCAATATTAATAAAATTGCTTCACCTTTTTATTAGTGTTGTCCATATCTACATACTAATAATATGCTATTGTATTTTATATTACAAAAATAGTGGTTTGCAGTGTGAACGGGAAGGCTAATTTGCATATTGATATTAAAATGTGATTTTATTAAATATGTGCTTAGTATTATTGATTTCTAACTGTTGGTTTTATTTTAATGAATATTAGCAAAAATCTCTTCAATGAATTTAAATGAAATCCATTAACAAGAAAAAATAAGTGTAATTTTATTCTTTATTTCCTAATTTAACTAAATAGTTAAATAAGTAAAATTCAGCAATGAAAGACGGCAGTGATGGAAGAGTAAGTTTCATTTCTATTTTTCTATTATAACCCCACTCTGTTTCAAATCTTTTATCTGCCTCTTATTAGACTTTCTAATTTAATACGATATTTCATTACATTAAAACTTAAATACTTGCACCCGGAGGGTGCATATATTTGCTAGTTTATATAAGGGTTTGACGAAAAGTGCTCGCTCTCACCAAGATTGGAATTACGTTGATTCACTAAACATAGACTATACAAGAGGTAAAAGAAAAAGAAAGATAGAATGAAAGAAAGTTAATTTAAGAAAGAAAGAAAGAAAAGAAAGAAGAAAGGTTTAGAAACAGACAAGGAAAAAGAAAAGAAAAGAAAGATGAGGTAAAAGAAAAAAAGATAGAAATGAAAGAAAAGTTAATTTAAGAAAGAAAGAAAGAAAGAAGAAAGAAAGGTTTAGAAACAGACAAGGAAAAAAAGAAAAAAAAGAAGATGAGGTAAAAGAAAGATAGAAAGAAGAAGAGAAGTTAAGTTAAGGAAGAAAGAAAGAAGAAAGAAATGTTAAGACACAGACAAGAAAAAAAGAAAGAAAGAAGAGGTAAAAGAAAAAAGAAAGATAGAATAAAGAAAAGTTAAGGAAGAAATAATAAATAAAAAACAAGAAAGAAAGAAAGAAAGAAAGAAAGGTTAAAAACAGACAAGGAAAAGCAGAAAAGAAGAAAGATGAGGTAAAGAAAAGAAAAGATAAAAGAAAGAAAGAAAAGTTAAGTTAAGGAACGAAAGAAAAAAAGAAAGACAAAGTAAAGAAAAAAAGAAAGAGAAAGAAAAGTTAGTTAAGAAAAGAAGAAAAGAAGAAAAAAAAAAGAAAGAAAAGTTAAGGAGCAGATAAAGAAAGAAAGGAAAAAGAAAGGTAGGTACAAGGAAAAAGAAAGAAAGAAAAGTTAAGGTTAGGAAGAAAGAAAGAAAGAACGAAAGAAAAGTTAAATTAAGGAAGGAAGAAAGAAAGAAAGAAAAGTCAAGGAATGAAGAAAGAAAGAAAAGTTAAGGAGCAATTAAATAGAAAGAAAAGAAAAGAAAAGAAAGAAGAGGTAAAAAATCAGAAAGAATAAAGAAAGAAAGAAAGAGAAAGAGAAGAAAGATTAAAAAAGTAAGAAAGAAGAAGAAAGAAAAGAAAGAATAGTAAAAGAAAAAGAAGAAAAAAGAAAGAAAGAAGAAAGAAAAAAGTAAGGAAGAAAGAAGAAAAGAAAGAAGAAAGAAAGTTAAAAGAAAGAAGAAAAAGAAAGAAAGAAGAAAAAGTTAAGGAGCAGACTTAAAAATAGAAGAAAAGAAAGAAAAGAAAAGAAAGAAAGAGGTAAAAGAAAAAGAAAGAAAGAAAGAAAAAGAAAGAAAGTTAAGAAAGAAAGAAAGAAAGAAAGAAAGAAAGAAAGAAAGAAAAGAAAGAAAGAAGGAAGATAAAGAAAGAGAGAAAGGTAAAGAAAGAAAGAAAAAGAAAAAAGAAAGAAAGAGAAGAAAGAAGTATGAGAAAGAAAGAAAAAAAAAAGAAAAAAGAAAGAAAGAAAAGTTAAGGAACAAAAAAAATAAGTAATAAAGTAAACAATACAAATGCACTGAGATTAACACATTTTTAGGAAGTGTTTGCCGTGTAACGGTTATCGTTGTACAAAATGAAATCAGCGAGCTGGGTTCCAATCCTGGACGAGACAGCTTCCATTTAACTTCTTACTGAGGTATATGAGAAAGATATAAATCCATCACTTCTCCCCACACATTTGTTTAAATAGTAGATCATATGATTATTTGGTTGGTTGGATTTTACGGCATGTCAACCCTTGTTGGGTTATTTTATGCCGAAAACGTTTTGTTTTATTAATTCTTGTTGGATATTCATTTTTTAAAACCAAATCTTTTCATTTAGTATTATTTGGATTATTCGGACTATTGTCCTCATCTTCATTGTTATTTATACAACGTTTTGACCGATGTGCTCTTCGGCCTTCTTCAGGTATTTCTTGTCGGACGCGGGAACTTTTTTTCCGAACTCGGGGACCTTCTTTTCGGATTCGGGAATCTTCTTGTCGAAATCGGGAGCCATCACGGAACTTTAAACCTAACCCTTTATTCAGTCCACGGGGGTATCCTGTTCTCATTCCGCTAACCATATTTGTGGTACAGGTGTTAATCTGTGTTATGTAGTATTCTATGTTACTGCCGCCCCTGACCAGGATTGAACCTGCAGTCTAGAGATAACTGTCACTTAGAACTGTCTTAACCTAACTCCTTTATCTTTTTTGAACTCAGTTTTTTAAACACATTTTAAACTCATTATGCATTTAACCAAGATGGGACCCCAACAGGTCTTAATGAAATCCATTAACAAGAAGAAATAACTGTAATTTATTCTTTACTTCTCTTTTAACTAAATATCTTAAATTAAAAAATAACAATGAAGATGAGAAGTGGAGAAGAGTAAGTTTCAGTTTGTTCTATTTTTTCGATATATCCCCTCTGTTTCAAATCTTTTATCTGCCTCTTATTTTATTTCATTAGCCTTTCTAATTTAATGCGATATTTCATTACATTAAAACTTAAATATTTGCACCCGGGGGTGCATATATTTGCTATATCTATAAAGATAAATCTAATGAGTCAGACCAACCTAACTAAAAGTTTTGCTTAATGCTCTTAGCCCGAAGACAATAATCGAAACTTTTAGTAGTTCGTCTGACTCATTAGATTTATCTTTATTATTTGCTCTACTTAGGTATTGAGCACATTACTTATTAGCTTTAGTCTCTGGCGGTTTTGTATGAATATATAATATTCTTATATATATATATATGCATAAATTGTTTTTTTCTTTGGCCAAATATTGTACTAATAGATTATATTTTTGTTGTGCGATTATCTTGGTCTTTTTCTTTTTACAAAATATTTTTCTTCCCGGTTGATGTTTGGTAGTATATTTTTTAATCAACCTATTGCTTGGTTTTTTTTCTCACCGCGAGGATTTAC
Organism: Doryteuthis pealeii; assembly: GCA_023376005.1. Taxonomy (NCBI): domain Eukaryota; kingdom Metazoa; phylum Mollusca; class Cephalopoda; order Myopsida; family Loliginidae; genus Doryteuthis; species Doryteuthis pealeii. Next base: position 79,886,931 of record CM042165.1, read on the forward strand.
CAATATGTTGTATATATATATATATAATATATATATATAATATATATATATATATATATATATATATATATAATTGTGAATAATATGGATGATATATTTCTACGCAGATAGTGGTCAATATCATTAATAGAGTGTTTATATTTGAGTTAAGGTAGCGTGGACACGAAGTCAACGCCTGGTTATTGAGAGTTTCTCGCCTATATAAACTTTAGACCAATATTGCATTATAGCATTTTTATTGTTATTGTTACTACTTCTGTATCCTTTCGAAGATGATTTCTCTAAATCTGTTCAGAGTGGACCTGGGTGTAATAGCGATGAAGAGGTATTCCACACTCCCCAGAGATGAAGAATTAGAACTTCAGTATTAGATGCAGTTTAACGTCATACTCAGGACATTAAGACACAGCCACTTCCTTCTAGCATATATATGATAGAAAAGTTTGACATAAGGACAAAGGGGTTAGGACAACCATATAAATGCTAAGGCTTGACATGACCGGCCGATTCATCGGCAGGGGCCAATCCGACAACCCGTCTAGCCTAACTAAATATCCTTTCAGTCCCTGAAATGGATGAGGAGTCAAAACCAAAAACCTCTGACTCCTCAATTCTAGGCCTATCCGACTCCGAATCCGTTTCCAGCTATGCTTTATGTAAGTAGTAAAGTAGTCGGGGTGGCCTAAAGTCGGTATCAGCCAACCAGCGAGGGAGTCTATCCCCTTTTCACTAGCACTAGACCAGGGAGATTATTTTGACGTCTGAGGTGGAGCGCCACACCTACCATCAGCTCCTTACATTACTGCACATATCCCTGTGCTATTCATACGCTGAGTTGGCGAGGACCGGAATCGAACTAGGAACCATGTGGTTTCTAGCCGAACGCTCTACCGACTGAGCTATGGCCAACAAATCTCCTAAATAAATAAAACCTATGCATACGCTCCTAAATTGAATACGACTATATCTATCAATAATGGAGATTCGCTTCCGGTTTTTGTCTGTAGCAAAAATTACGTCACTGCTTACGTCACATTACCCGAAATCGTCATTAGACAGTTCTCATTATATATAGTTTGTTTTATTTTAATACATATTTAAAGTTTACATTTCAAATTGTTTTATTTTTTAATCCTTTAATGAATTTGATGATTTTACGTACTTAGGGGACAAACTTGCTGACATTGAATTTTTTTACTCCCACCCTTCAGGCAATATGTTTTAAAAATCTATTTTACATCGCCCGGAGGACGTGTTTTATTTTGTACTAGTCTATTGATAATGGAGATTCGCTTCCGGTTTTTGTCTGTAACAAAAATTACGTCACTGTTTACGTCACATTACCCAAAATCGCGTCATAACATAGAATAAATACACTCAAAATTTGAACATGCAGCATTAGACAGTCCCATTGTTTTTTAAAACAAGTTTTAATAGATACATGACTGGTATTATATATCTATATATAGTTTGTTTTATTTTAATATATATTTAAAGTTTACATTTCAATTTTTTTATCTTTTAATCATTTAATGAATTTGATAATTTTACTTACTTAGGGTACAAACATGCTGACATTGTATTTTTAACTCCCACCCAATATGTTTCAAAATTTATTTTTACATCGCCCGGTGGGTGTTTTTTATTTTCCTGGTCATTATAACTGGTTTATATAAAAGAATAAAGATATTGTGTATTTTACATGAACCTAGAACAAAGGTATTTTTGTATGAACCTATTTATTCTATGATATTTTATAACAGAATTAGAGAAATCATCTTCGAAAGGATACAGAAGTAGTAACAATAACAATAAAAATGCTATAATGCAATCTTGGTCTAAAGATTATATAGGCGAGAAACTCTCAATAACCAGGCGTTGACTTCGTGTCCACGCTACCTTAACTCAAATATAAACACTCTATTAATGATATTGACCACTATCTGCGTAGAAATATATATCATATTTATCAAAATATATATATATATATATATATATATATATATATATAATATATATATTTAATATACCAAACATATTGGTAAATCTCCGCGTGAAAAAAAAAACAGCAAATAGTTTGATTGTAAAAATATACTACCAAACATCAACCGGGGAGAAAAAAATCTTTTGGGAAAAAGAAAAGACCAAGATAATCGCACCAACAAAAAGTAATCTAAGAGTACAATATTTTGGCCAAAAGAAAAACAATTTATATGCATATATATATATATATATAAGATATAATATTCATATAAAACCGCCAGGAGACTAAAGCTAATAAGTAAAATGTGCTCATACCTAAGTAGAGCAAATAATAAAGATAAATCTAATGAGTCAGACGAACTACTAAAAAATTACTGCTCTTCAGGGCTAAGAGCATTCTTTAGTAGGTTGGTCTGACTCATTAGATATACTAGCAAATATATGCAGTGCTAATGTAATGAATATCGCATTAAATTAGAAATAATGAAACTAAATGCAGATAAAGATTTGAAACAGAGGGGATATATCGAAAAATAGAACAACTGGTTTTTTCTAATTTTAAGTATTTAGTTAAAAGAGGAAGTAAAGAATAAATTACAGTTATTTCTTCTTGTTAATGGATTTCATTTAAGATTAATTGAAGAGATATATTCATTAAAATAAAACCAAACAGTTAGAAACCAATAATACAAGTATGCATTAGCCTTTCACACTGTAAACGATTTTGTGTATATATAAATACAATTGCATGTTATTAGTATGTAGATATGGTTAACAGTATTAATATGTAAAACAATTTTATTAATAATTGAGGTTAAAATAAGGATACATTCATGGTGAATGTGGCGTCATTACTAAAGGGATACTTGAGTATGATTTAGTTTCGGTTAAGACAGAAAAACACACAATATAATAATATATAATATATATATATATATATATATATTAAAATCATTCGCTCTCTCTCTCTCATTCTCTCTCTCTCTCTCTCTCTCTCTGTCTCTGACTGTCTGTCTCTTTGCTATATATATATATATATATATATATAGAGATAGAAGAGAGAGAGAGAGAGCGAGAGAGAGGGAGAAGTTGTGAGATAGATAGATAGATATTAATTAGACGGATACAGTGGGGAAAATAAGTAACTTTTTTTTTTTTCAATAAAATACAAATTATTTTTCAAAAATAAATATGTGATTTTCTATATTCTATCACTCACTTTCAAGACGGATCTACCCTGAAAATTATAGACCGTTCCTATTTTTGTAAGGTGGCAAACTCAGAAAATTATCAGGGGATGAAATATTTATTTTCCCCACTGTATATAAATATTGATAGATAGATAGCTAGATAGATAGATAGATAGATAGATACGTACATACGTACACACATACATAGGGTGCTCATTATTCATATTTTTTAAAAGTATCACACTTTCGTAAATATTATTGACAGGCCTATTACTTATGCCCCACCCTGTACGTATAGAAATTACTGAACGCACCAATATATTGATCCACGTACATTTCTTAGCATTTGAATTATTTCTCTGGGCTTGCAATTGATCGTCTGTAGATATACACACATTCAGATAACCTCATATCCCCACATAGTCACAGACACACAAATGCACACAAACTGGCATATTATATGCATATATATATATATATATATATATATATATATATATATATATATATATATATATATACATATATATATATATAGATGTATATATGTATATATATTGAAAATTCAATTTCAAATTAGTTCTTTTTCAATATATCATTTCCTGATGTGGTTATTCGATCATACCAGACTGTTTTACTTATATAAATCCCCGCCACCATAGCCTGACCAACAACTCAAGCAACCTACAAATTTCCGGTTTTTTGCAATTTTTGCCAAAAAATCTAGCCCAACACAACAATCTCCTATCCATGCCAGCCTCTGTAGCTCCAGTGAATTGCCAATAAGGGAAATAAGGGTTGCTCACGCACGCCGCCGCGGTGTGGGCCAAATGCCTACACGAAGCCGACCCCGAAAAGCAAAAACGAAAACTACCTCAGTTACATATTCGACATTTCAATTTACATTTAGACTTTCAGTTATGATAAAGGAACGATTTCCGTGCCAACAAATATAGATTATAATTCATGCAAACGTACAGATACACAGACAGTTATATATAAACACAGATACATTTGCACACGTAAACACGCACGTGTATACACAGTCTATGTTTCTCAGTGTTTTTGACGGGGTGTATAAATGAATAAATAAATGAATGAATGAACATATAACACACACACACACATACACACACACACAAAAAAAAAAAAAACAAACAAACAACAACACACACACACACAACATACACACACACACACACACACACACACATATATATATATATATATATGAAGTAGTCAAACAGTGTGTTTGAAAATGGCGAATGCCGACAATTTGTGGGAGATTATGTGCCTAATTAAAGTAATACCTAATTTTGTTAATTAATTAATTATAACTAAATGAATTAGGCGTGCATATCGGTTTAAATGTAAAGCGTAAACAAATCGAGAAAAAGTCATCTCTGTATGTACATTTCAGCCCATTAGGCCTCATCACAGAGCTATAGTTATATACTTCTCATATATATATATATATATATATATATATATATATAATATATATATATATATATATGAGAAGTAAATAAACAATGTGTTTTGATATGGCTTTTTTAGCCGACAATTTTTTGGGAGAATATGTGCTTAATTGAAGTCGTACCTAATTTTGAAAATTAATTAATTAATAATTATGCCCGACTAATTAATCAATTATCAATTAATTAATTTTCAAAATTAGGTACGACTTCAATTAGGCACATATTCTCCCCTCCCCCCCCAAAAAAAATATATATATATACTAACAAAAGTACCCGGTCCATGGCCAGACTAAAAAAAAAACTTAACACCAAGTAGTGAATGGTTAGAGAGATAATATGTGGAAAATGCTTCATAGAATTTTTTTTTAAATGTAATCCTTAACTTGTGAGTGAAATATAATTCTATTTTAAAAAAAAACCTGTTTTGTACGTATGACAAAATTTGAATTCAGTTCCTAATTGCTTGTTTTTCTTAATTGCTTTTAGCAGTGATAAAAAAATATTAATTTAATTTATTTTATTTTTTACCCCGAAAAAGTAACAATTAAAAGGAGCTAAGTATCTGATCTCACTGACAAGCTAAAGCGACAATTCTTCCAGGCTGTGGTTATATCAGTACTGCTGTATGGCTGCACTCCCTGGACCCTAACAAAGCGCCTTGAGAATAAGCTAGATGGGACCTGCACAAGAATGCTGCGAGCAGTCCTGAACAAGTCGTGGAAGCAGCACTCCACAAAGAAGCAACTTTATGGTCACCTGCCCCCCCCCATCTCACAAACTATACGGGTGAGATGGACTAGGCATGCAGGACACTGCTGGAGAAGCGGGGACGAGCTCATAAGCGACGTTCTCCTGTGGAGGCCAACACATGGACATACTAACGTAGGACGCCCACTAAGGACCTACATTGACCAACTATGCGAGGATTCGGGATGCTGCATGGAGGACCTCCCAGGGGCAATGAGTAATAGGGAAGGTTGGCGAAATATAGTCATGGATACCCGTGCTGCTTGCGCGACATGATGATGATGATGATGAAATATTAAATATGTGTTCTCATTTATTTAGCTCTATCGCCTCAGTGTGTACACTATGCCGACAGCACCTCTGCTGAGTAAAACCACTTTCTAATTGGCCCACCTGTTGGCCGTTGATGACGACCCGTAGTGTTTGCCGAGCAGTCCATCGCATGCACCGTTACTTGGGCTAGACAGGCGGTCGGAGAGGTCCCTCCAATCAATCGGCTGGTCACGTCAAGCCCTAGCACCTATATGATTGCCCCTACCACATGGCTCTGATGGTAAAACTGAATCTAGGGGTGAGGTTCTAATTATGTAGCTCTGGGAAGTGTGAAGTACCCCTTCATTGCCATTACTCCCAGGTCCACATTGACCCGGGGGTAGTACATGTTAGGCCCACCAAGTACGACCACTACAGGTAACGTCATACACTGCCTTCTAGAACGTATATGATAAAACAGAAGCGCGTGGTGTAATGGTTAAAGTCATGGGAAATGGACTCGTCGCCCCGAGTTCAAATCCTAGACGTGGTAATTGCATTTCACTTAGCGCTAATACCCTTGGGAAAGGTATGAATCCTACTCTCCCTCCAGTTATGGATAAATAGCAGGGCAGACTGGACTCTTTAACCATGGCTAGGTAACCAGTCTAGGAGAAGGAAAACTCTGAATTCAAACCTGTTCAACTCCGCTTAAGAAATTGACCTTGTGTCGTATCCTGCTCGTGCGGAGGAGTTGGTAAATATATATATGATAAAACAGATCGGGGCTTGCCATAAGGGCAACAGGGTTGAGACAATCATATAGGTGATAAGGCCTGACGCGACTAGCCGACTGAACGAAAGGGGCCTCTCCGACCGACCGTCTAACCGATGTAAGAGCCAAAGTAGAGTGTTGATTGTCCTGGACTGATCAGCCACAAGGATTCCGTTCCTAAGCATCACGGGTCGCCACCCATGGCCAACAGGTGGCTCCATTTGAGGGGTATTTTCCCTTCTGTAGTGGTGCAGTCGGTGTATACTACAGCCTCAGCCGATAGGGCGAAGAAAAGTGTTGAGGAATAATCTTCTGTACAATCGTGACTATCAATTAAATTACCCGCTGAGGCAATAGCAGCAAATAGCTATTGTGTCCATTATCAACCTTGTCAAAATCTTATGCCGACGTGTTTTAAGTATTTTTATATTAATAGAAAATGCCGTATTAGTTCCGAAAAATAGTAATGAATATTAGCAAAAGTATGCGCCCCTGGGCACAAGTATTTAAATCTTAATGTAACAAAATATTAGATTATTAATAGGAATGAATATAAAAATATTACACTTATTTTAATGTTATTTTAATTTATATATATATATATATATATATATATATATATATATATATATATATATATATATATATGTATATGTAAAACAAAATTTTTTGCGATGAAACAAAGAAAATACAGTGCTCAATCACAGTTTGTAAGAGTATTTATTTTACAATGTTTTCACAGATCAATGTTCATTATTAACAGCGACACGGTTCATGCTAAATAGCAATCATCAGGCTGTGGAGCAAGATCCTATGGTGTTTGTTGGAGTTCTTTACTCAATGTCACATTTTGATCCAAAATGTGACATTGAGTAAAGAACTCCAACAAACACCATAGGATCTTGCTCCACAGCCTGATGATTGCTCTTTAGCATGAAACCGTGGTCGCTGTTAATAATGAACATTGATATGTGAAAACATTGTAAAATAAATAAATATATATATATATATATATATATATATATATATATTAAAGAAATGGATACAATAGAAACCTACTCGTGTTTCACCATAAGGATCTTCAGGGTTAAATCCACTGAATTAATCGAGGTACCGATTAATTGCAGCCGATTACACGTGTGTTCATTGAATAAGATATTTTGTTATATATATATATATATATATATATATATATATATAAAATGGACTTTCTGAGTGTTCATCCAGTGAACAACCAACACAGTGATTTGTTTATAGTGGTGAAGGCTTGTGTAGGACCATTCCACTCTACCCTGAGCTAAGCCGGTCACTGAGAGCTTACTACAGACTTGAGCTTAACGACTGCAACAATGACAAGTAGAATATCAACAAATATACTTGAAACCTAAAATTAATAAAGTCCTTTATACAAAATGGTAACAACACTGGAATTACAACATCCACAATAAACTTTTCCTAATCAAACCCACTCAGGGAGGCTGGAGACCAACTTTAAGGAAGTCTAGAAAGGAACAAGTCATTGTGTCCCGATTACGCATTGGTCATACAAGACTAACGCACTCCAATATATTCAAACAAGAACGACAACCACAATGTGGAACATGTCAAACACCTTTGACAGTTAAACACTTATTCATGGAATGCAGTTTTTTGCTCACATCAGAAACCGTTATTTTAAAGCAAACAATATGAAAGATCTATTTGAAAATGTCAACATGGAGGATATTTTCTCTTTTTTGAGGGAAATAAGATTATACCATAGAATATAGACATGAAACAAATCAATACCATACAACATAATCCCCAATAATGCTAACACATTTTTAAAACCAATTACTAAAAAATATAAATATGAATATACGATATGTATCCCTTCCTAACCGTTAGGCATGACATAGCCGCAGACGGGTTGATATGCCGTTAAAATAAATAAACAATAAACAATAAACAAAATATACTTGAAAAACTTTTCTTTTCAATCATAAATATTAGCGTAAATAACAAAGAGAATAGTGACGTTGGTGGTGACGTAGTTTCGGTTACAGACAGACGCATGATCGCCATTATGATAAGATGTGAGACGTCTCACTTGGAAAGTTCAAGCGTTTGAAATAAAAACTTCGGAAACACTTGGCGGGCGACTTAGCTCAGCAAAGAGTTTTACGCACGATGAATGATTTTCGTAGTAATTGAACTGAGATTAATTGTATGACATGAGTTTCATTTAACGGAAGAACAGACTTCAGCGCCCCCTGCAGCTACAGACGTCTACATTTACGAGTACAGAAAAATAATATTCTATAGATCAGTGAAATATAGTTTTAAATAATCATCTTTTCGTTATGGGCACACGCTGAACAGCTATGGAGATTGTGTTCCTTTCAAAGTTTATTGGAGATTACCCAATTTTCCTAAGTAGAATATAACGTTGAATAATAATAAGTGTTAGTGCATACTACTACTACTACTACTACTACTAATAATAATAATAATAATAATAATAATAATAATGGAAAACTGGCGAGTTCAATTAAAAGCTGGAAAACAATCCCTGGTAGACGTAAAAATCCAGAGGTATCTTCCAAGGAGAATCGCTATCACCACTACACTTTATTATAGCAATGATGCCGCTTAATCATATACTTAAAAAATGTACAGGGGAATACAAATTCACTACCTCACAAGAAAAGATAAACCACCTTATGTACATGGATGACATAAAATGTTTTGCAAAAAATGAAAAAGAACTGGAGAGCCTAGTACAAACTATTAGAATATATAGCCAGGATATAGGGAAGGAATTTGGAATTGAAAAATGTGCTATGCTAGTAATAAAACGGGGTGAAAGAAAACAAATAGATGGAATACAACTGCCAAATCAGGAAACTATAAAATCACTTGATGAAAATGGAAGCTACAAATACTTAGGAATTTTAGAAGCCGACAATATCATGCAAGCAGAAATGAAAGGAAAAGTTAAAAAAGAATATCTCAGGAAAACTAGAAAACTTCTAGAAACCAAACTTAACTGCAGAAATCTGATCAAAGGAATCAATACCTGAGCCGTCCCCATTATAAGATACTCAGGACTATTTAAAATGGACAAAAGAAGAACTCAAACAGATTGACCAAAGGATGAGAAAATTAATGACAATGCACAAGGCTCTCCACCCTAGAGATGATAGAGATAGATTATATGTGCCAAGAAAGGAAAGGGAAGAGGTCTTGCCAACATAGAGGACTGCGTAGAAACCACTATCCAACAACTTGAGGATTACACAAGAAAGAGCAAAGACAATTTACTTATGGCGGCCAACAATAGTAGAATTGACAGATGGACAAACAGAAAAACAACAAAGACTAGAAAACAAAAATGGGAAGAAAAACAATTATGTGGACACTTCAAACGACAAATTGAAGCGGTTGCACATGGAAAGACTTGGACATGGTTAAGAAAAGGAAACCTCAAAAGAGAAACAGAATCATTAGTAATTGCTGCACTAAATAATACCATAAGGACAAACTATATAAAAGCGAAAATTGATAAGACCCCAAAAAATAGTAAATGTAGACTTTGCGGTAATAGAGATGAGACTGTAAACCATATACTCTGCGAATGTAGCAAACTAGCACAACGAGAATACAAAACTAGACACGACTGGGTTGGGAAGGTGATCCACTGGGAATTATGCAAAAAATTTAATTTTGACCATACAACAAAATGGTATATGCATAAACCAGAATCTGTTCTTGAGAACGAAACACATAAAATTCTCTGGGACTTTGAAATAAAAACGGATCACCTTATCCCAGCAAGAAAACCAAACCTAGTGTTGATAAACAAAAAAGAAAGAACTTGTCAACTGGTGTATTTTGCAGTTCCAGCAGATCACAGGGTGAAGCTAAAGGAAAATGAAAAAATGGACAAATATCTGGACCTTGCCAGAGAACTGAAAAAGTTATGGAAGATGAAAGTGAAAGTGATACCAATTGTGGTTGGTGCACTTGGAACGGTCCCAAAAGGATTAGAAAAGGGTTTGGAAAGTTTGGATATCAAAGGAAGGATTGAAACCATTCAGAACACTGCACTGCTGCAATTTGCCAGAATACTCAGAAGAGTCCTGGAGACCTGAGGAGACTTGCTGTCACTCAGACTCCAGTGAAAGACCATCAGCTAATGCTGATGTGAAAACTCAAAAGGAGTAAATAATAAATAATAATAATGATAATAATAATTACGAGCAGAAACTGTGGATATACCACCGCATGATAATTCAATTATTACAACGTTTGATTAGTTTACTTTAGAGCTATTGTAAAATAGTCCAATATGTAAAAAGTATAATAATCTTGATTTAACTCTCGCTATTTTTCTTTCTTTCCTTCTGTCCATCACCAGCCAATCAGGATTTACATTTTTGTGTTTAATCTTAGACGATTTTGACAGTCTCGTTTCTAACCAGAAGGGGTTGGAAGATGATAACGGTTGTATAATTAAGGAACACGTGTATTATTTATTTTCTTTTGTAAATATAATCATTATCAATAGCAACGATCAGTTTCCGCAATAAAATCAATATATTAATTTTATATTAAATTACATATAAGTTAAATTACATAAATATTAAATTACAATAGCCTTGGGAAAGGTATGAATTCTACTCTCCCTCCTGCAATGGGTAACTTGTAGGGCAGACTAGGCTCTTTAACCTTGGTTAGACAACCGGTCTAGAAGAAAAAACTCTGAATTCAAACCTGTTAAACTCCGCTTAAAAAAATGACCTTGTGTCACATCCTGCTCGTGCGGAGGGGTTGGTAAATATGTATATTATATTACAATATATTAATTACGTGACAGAAAGTTCCAGAGTTTTGGACCAAAAATTTACCTAAAACTAAAGTGTCCTGGACATGACACTAAACTGCATCTACTGGTGAGGTTCCATTTCTGTAGCTCTGGAGAGTGTGGAGTACCCCTTCATCACCATTACTCCCAGTTCCACTTTGACCCGGAGTAGTAGTACCTGTTATGGTCCCATCTATGAGCTGAATAGTAAAATGTGTTATAATTGAGAATCCATTATAATTGAGAATCCATTAAGAATGTATTTATTTCAAAGCTTTATCGGCATTAAATGATCCACCGAGGTTGATATGCCGTAAAACAAACCAAACCAAACCAAAACTAACCAAACTTAAAAATTAAACAGCCCAATTCTTGTAAGTTAGAAATAGCTCGAAGACTTCCAATTTTCATATTCTCTAACTCTATTGTCCTGAGTAAATAATATAGCATTTATTTAGCAATAACATATAAATGTACAGAGCCTCAGGCCCGAAATGATTTTGTCTAGATACGATTTTACTTAAACATGATCATTACCCGACTTTTTTTTTATAAAAGTCGATAAAAAGGTAATGTATATGATTTATTATATATACGTTTGTCCACAACAATACTTATTTAGTGTTAACAGACATGTACGCGAATTTATATAAAAACAAATGTATAATGTTACGTAAAGATACATGGATTGATTGTTGGTTGGTTGGTTGGTTGGTTATTACGGCATGTCAACTCTTGTTGGGTTATTTTATGCCGAAGACTTTTTGTTTTATTCATTCTGGATGGTTATTCTTTTATCTAAATTTAAACTAAGTTTTTTTTAACTGAATCAAAAAAATATATTTGTTCTATTTAACCCATAGATGTGACGCGAATTGGTATTACCACTCCAGGGCAAAGTTATTCGAAGGTTCCCGAGTCTGTCAAGAAATACCTGAAGAAGGCCGGAGGGCATATTGGCTGAAACGTTGTATATATAACAATGAAGATGGGGACAATAGTCAGAATAATGCAGATAATACTAAGCTCCACTACTGTTATTCTAAAAGAATGGTTTTGGGTGTCCCATGGTGGTGTAATGGCTAGAAAGCTTGGTTCACAGTATCCTTTACTACTGAATAGCGCAATTGATCCTCACTAGATGCCCCATCCTTGCAGTCTTGTGCTACATCACCCGTTGCAAATGGCCATGAAGCAATTCTTCATATTCCTCAGAGCTCCAAAATTCGAAGTTCACTATTCGATACAATTTAATCTCATACCCAGTGCACTAAGACCCTCGGTCAACGCCTTCTAGTACATATATGATAAAAAAAGGTTAGGTGCATAAGGACGATGGGATTATACTCGTGCTTGACGTGATCAGCCATAAGGATTCCAACCTTAAGCATCACAGTTCGCCACTCATGTTTAACAAGTGGGCGATTTTACCCGTCTGTAGAATTGTACTCGGCGTATTCTACATAGATCAGATCTTAGAATACTTAACACTCCTAATGGATTCAGCCGGTTGGCAACGTTTCATAAGAACCTGTTCTTGGAATTTCATTTGTTGTTGCATTATTTTTTATATAAGTTGTGCTGCAGTACACCACTTTTAATTTATAGACTAAGCGAGGTCAAGTGGTTTAAACCTCAGCCAATCAACAGCACAATTACGTAGCTGGTTAACTACTTAATTGCTGATACTGAGAGACGTCCCTTTGCAATCATTGACGAAGGACCTGCAAGACTGAGGAGCACTAAGGAACATCTAAAGGATTCTTTAATAAGGATCGCGCGCTACTTAACATAAAAGATTTCCGCTGGACAAGCGCTCTTGCTTGAAGCCTAAAGGATGGCCACAAAAATCGTAACAAGAACTAATGGTTTGCTTAAATCAAGAGTTGTCAACCCTTGACACCCCATGGATCTGCCAGAGAAAACATGTTGATTGTAAAACTTGTAGAAAAAGAAGTTTGCTCTTAATTTTTTTCAAATCCCACTAGTGGTTAAGACACCAAAATGATCGTCCTGCATATATGACTCAAAACTGACTTCTAGATATATTGTGAGTGAAGGGTACCCGTTAATTTCCATTATTTCAAGCTGCAGTTTGTTCTGTAGTGGTAACAGCTTTTTCATGACAACTACACGAGTCCTGGAGATGACGTTAAACTGCATCTAAATGTGAAGTTCAAATTCTGAAGCTTTGAGGAGTGTTGAGTTCATCTTTATTGCCATTACTCCCAGGGCCACCGTGAACCGGAATGGTAGTGCCTGTTGGGATCACATATTGGTTAAATAGATCAAGAAATGAGTATTAACACACCACTCAATAAGTCCCGGGCCTGAAACCTAGATGGCGCTACTAATAAAAAAATCCATATGGTTTTTATAAGGTATTAGCCTTCAAATTGCACGTGTCAAAATGTGAGCCTAAACGGATAATTGGTTTACAAAGTACAGTTATTCAAGTGCAGCTACTATTGCAAATTTTCAAAACAATGGAAAAATCTGAATTTCCTAGGTCGCTCAAATTCGGCAGTTGTCCTGGATAACACCAAAAAACTACACACACTCGTTTTGGCCGATAGCAGAAGAGTTAAAGATATCAGAAGACAGTGTATTCACCATTTTGCATGAATATATTTTAATGAGAAAGCTGGTTTCAAAGTGGGTGCCTTTTTTTGCTCACAGTCGATCAAAAACAACAACGCGTCGATGATTCAGTGCGTTGTTTGCAACTGTTTCAACCGCAACAAAAATGAGTTTTTGTCTACATATGTGAGAATGGATGAAACAAGGATCCACCATTTCCCTCTAGAGTTAAATCGGCTGTCAGTTAAGTGGACAGCAGCAGGTGAAAGCCGTCCAAAGCAACCAAAGAGTAAACATCAAGGCAAGGTTTTGGCCACCGTATTTTGGGATGCACAAGATATTTTGCACATCGATTACCTTGAGAAATGAACAACCATCAATAGCGAATATCATATAGCATCATTGGAGCATTTGAAGGAATAAAACGCCAGAGAACGACCACAAATGAAGAAGAAAAAAGAAGTCTTTCACCGACCGTATCACAAGTCGATCGCAACGATGGCAAAATTACATGATTTGTACTTCGAATTGCTTCCGCAGCCACCCTATTCTCCAGATCTGACCCCCAGCGACTACTGGCTATTTATAGAATGCGCTTGGGAAAGAGATTTGGCTACAATGAAGAAGCGATATCGGATACAGGCATATTTTGAGGCCAAAGACAAATCGTACAACAAAAAAGGCATCCAATTGTTAGAGAAGCGGTGGAATCAGTGTATCCCCCTAGAGGGACACTATGTTGATGAATAGATTCGAATTTTGACTAAATGTTGTTGACACACCCTGAATTCTGAAAAAGAAACAACGTTTCATTCATTGTTCATTTCTATCTTGGTAAATACAGCTTCAATCTCGATACTTTTATGACACACCTTATATATATATATATATATATATATATATATATATATATACATGAGTATAGATAAAAGGATATGAAAACAACACAATAGGCTGTTAAAGTGAAAACATTTTATAACATATTCATAGCTAATATTGAATATTGATAGTACGGAGTATAAACAAGCTCTAAAATATTCGAAATATTGTTCAATATTAGCTATGAATATGTTATAAAACGTTTTCATTTTAACAGCATATTGTGTTGTTTTCATATCCTTCTATCTATACTCATACCGTCGGATTCATTTCCTTTCTTTTAACTATATATATATATATATATATATATATATATATATATATATATATATATATATATATATATATAATGACTTTAAAATGTTTTTGAAATGATTTGAAAAAACATATTTGAATGCACAACAATAATGAATAAAACAAAAACGTATACGATATAAAATAACCCAACGGTTGTTTTGCCAGACAACGAAACCAACCAGCCAACCAACCAACCAAGTACAATATATATAAATGTTTAATATCTTTATAGAAAAGATTCCACTCTTAAGCCAAATGACATAATTTTATCAAATTTGTGAATTATTCTTTACAAATCAAGGCTTAAATATTCATTAAATTATTTACATAAATTATCAACTGTCATATTCTTGTGCGTATTGTTTTAGTTAATTTTAAGGCGTTTGTTGTCACTTTGGCACGTTGAATGAAAAATAATAGAGTATTATCAGGATTATTCGGACTATTGTCCTCATCTTTGTAGTTATCGGTACAACGTTTCGGCAAATGTGCTCTCCGGCCTTCTTTAGGTATTTCTTGTCGGACTTGGGAGCCTTCTCGAACGCGGGATCCTTCTTTTCAAACTCGGGAACCTTCTTGTCGTAATCGGGAACCATCAGGGAAATTTATTCAATCCATGGGGGGTATCCTGTTCTCATTCAGCTGGGTGCTGGTGTTAATCTGTTTTAATTATCATTCTATGTTACTGTTGTCCTTGACCAGGACTGAACCTGCAGCCTTGAGATACGTGTCACTTAGAACTGTCACAAACCAACGCCTTTATCCACTACGCTATGTATCCAAATTCAGGGAGACGAAAAAGTATAATTTCATTTTGTTAATTTTTTTTTTAAGTATATATTAAAATGCATTTTCAGTATTCTTTATGTTATCTTCTTTCGCGAGTTATTTTTGCTAGTTTTAAGGCGTTTTCCCTCTTATTTTAAGGCATTTTAAGACATTACGTCTGGTTTTCACTAAAATCTGGGTTATGTCACGACTTTTGAAACCAATGACGTAGGGTGGAACGTAACTATATATATATATATATATATATATATTATATATATATATATATATATAGGTATTTGCCTCTCAGCCAACTTATGAGGGCGTGACACAAGGACATTTTATGTGGGCACACCCACTAGCATAAGCTCA
>CM042165.1:79908097-79918097 GCA_023376005.1 Doryteuthis pealeii
CTATAAATAATCCTATAGAACTTCCCGTAAAATTTCATTTGGATGCAAAAATATATTTCCTCAAATATACTTCCCTCGAGGAATATGTGAATATTACTTCTGCCAGTTTAAAAGGGGTCAGTGCAGTAGCACTCTCTGTGACAATAACCATTATGCATCTATTAATAATGAGATTGTCTGTATTTCTGTCTGTAACAATAACTACGTCATAGCTGTACATCACAGCTTACGCCACAATATTCTTATGCTATATACACCCAAAATTTGAGTAAGCAATTTAAAATTGTTTTTTACTCTCGTTTTTTTTTTTTTTTTTACAGTAACAAGAAATTAACTAAAAAGTTTACAAATAAATAAATACCTCCGATTTTGTGTAAAATTGATGTGGAAAATATTCAAAATAATTGTTTGATTATTACATGCACGCAACATTTTATTTGAGAGGGACGGGGTTCAGTTTTCATTTCAATTTGTTTTATTTTATTTTATTTATTTTTTTTTTACTCCTTTAATAAATATGAGGATTTTGCTTACTTATGATACAAACCCTCTGACATTGAATTTTTAACATCCACCCTCTCAGGCAATGTCTTTCAAAAAATTTTTTACGACGCCCGGTGGGTGTTTTCTGTTGCTAGTCACTACTAATGTAGATAGTGAGAAGGGTGTTCTGGAAAACCAACTGAATGGATGAAATAGATTGGGCTATTGAAATCTGTACTATACAAGGCAATTTCAAATCAGGTGTGGGCAACAATGTCTAATTGATTTTGTTGGTAAAGCAAGAGGCAAATACGACAGTTCATATTTACCTATTATGAATTTCAATAAAAATAGGTCATATTTTTCAGATAGATAGATTAATAGATATGAACAGATAGAGATAGATTGAATAAAATTGAAATAGATTGATATGAACTGACTGTTAGATAGGTAGATAGATAGATCGAAAGATAGATAGATAGATATGAACATGTATCAACCGATTGCGATAGATATATCTTAACAGACTGCGATAGATATACTTGAAAAGACTGATATTATATATATATATATATATATATATATATCTCACGACCGGAGAGGTAGCCTGCTAAGTCTAGCCACACCGATGATGACTTTATACATATACGTTGGCATCCTTAGATAGATAAAATAGATAGATAGAAGATAAAAAGAAGGAAAAAAAGAAAAAAGCGAAAATTAGATCAATATTATTATACTTTTTACATATTGAACGATTCGCAGTAGCTCTTAAGTAAACGTATCAAGCGTTGCAATAATTAAATTATCATAGTGTTCTATATCCACAGGTAGTTCTAGTCGAATACTAATACTTTTCATTAGATCTATTTGATTCATAGATTAGACACTAATAAGTGACTAGTCCCAGTCAAAGTGGAACTGGGAGTAATGACAAGGATGACATGATTTCCCATTCATGAGAGCTTCAAAACTGCAACCTGTCGGCTTATGCGTTAGAATACACCGACTGCAGCTCTACAGAGGGTTAATTACTCCCCCAATTTGGCCAACTGTGCTAGGGTTTGACGTGACCAGCCTCTCCAGCCGCTTGTCTAGCTTAAGTAAGGGCGAAAGTGGAGTGTTGAACGTCATGGAATGTTCTGCCACGACCATCATTAAGCAACACTGATCACCACCCACAGCCAACAGATGGCTTCATTGGGGGTGGGTCTTACCCCTCTGCAGAGGTGCAGTTGGTGTATTATTCTGCACTAGACTACATGGCAATTTGTGTGCATGTGCATGTGTATGTTTTGTAACCTAACAAAGGTTACTAAATGCGAAATAACCAAACGGAGATTAGAAATGAAATGGTATTTTTCTATCATTAATAAAATACAATACTCGCCAGCGGCGTGAAGAATGTAAACCACTGCTAGTGGTATCAATCTACCTAGTCAGTATGAAACTTCCGTATTTATGAAGATTGGGGCATAACCCATTAAATTCAATGTGTAGGGTTTATAACAGTGTGTGAGTATGTGTGTATGCGTGTGTATTTATGAGTGTAAATCACGTAAACGAGTGTATTTAACTTAATCCATACTATAATTTGATATATTTAAATGTTAAGCTACACTGAAATTATAGCAATTTTCACTAATAGTCTTTCTATGGTCATTCAAGCAGAGAAAATTTGGGGCCATTTCTTCAATGTATTGCACACCCTCACGCCCACGCATATATATATATATATATATATATATATATATATATATATATATATATGCACGCACGCAGCACACACACACACACATATATATATATATATATATCTATATATATGTGGAGAGAATTCTGTGTATGTATTAATCTATAAATTTATCGATCAAGCAGCCTGAGTTCAATACAGCCTAATTGGAGAATTCCGTTGTCATGGTAACACAAATTATTATTAGCTGCATACATGTCGGTTTTTACTAAACAAGCACAGAAATGCGTACATGTACACACCTATGTACACACACGCGCGCATTTGCGCACACATCTGTATGAAACTTTTTTGCAATGGGTTTAGAAAGTGTCTACAGTAGAACGTCCCTTATGAAATCAAGTCTTGTTTGTATTAATTGGATGATTTCTGTGATAGGAAGTAAGTGGCCATACAATTGCTTTCATCTGGTGTGCTGATTAGATTAGAAGATATCCCCTCTCGTTCTGATAAAGCTGTTACATAATTATTAGATTCCTAATACTTATGTACAGTAGTGTAGAAACCAAAATGGCTGGCATTAGTTGCAGCCGGCGGCCTTGAAGGATTGAATGACAAGGCTTGACCTCAGTCCTGATCCTCCTTCCGGTGGATACCGTGAGAATCGGTGGAGAAGACCCTCTCCCGATTTAGATTAGAAAGAGATTTTTGTTACATCGGCCAAAACCACGACGATGGTAAGTCGTGTTATGCACGCTGTCGACTCAATCTGCGCAGGTAGTCTGGTGGGGATTTCAGAATAAAATATGATCTAAGTTAAATCGAAGTCTTGTATTATTATCTAAAAACTACCAATGACACAGGGCTTCTGATAAAGAGAAATCCCCAATGGAAGACCAGACACGAAGTCCCAAGACGAAGTCCAGACGCTAGAAGAAGAACGTAAGATAGAAAAGATGAACAGAAGAAAAATAGAAAGTAAGGAAAGTGAGTATACAACAAAGCATTGAATTACTTAAATGAGTGTAACCCAACGCAGAACATTCGGTTGAAAATAACATACAAGATAATTAGTAACACTAGCAAATATATCACACCTTCCGGGTGCATGTATTAAAGTTTAATGTAATAAAATATTATATTAAATTAGAAAGGCTAATGAAACAGAATAAGAATGCAGATAAAGAAATTTGAAACAGAGGATGGTGTAATCGAAAAACAGAACAACTGAAACTTACTCTTCCTTCACTCCCTGAGGTATTCTTTCCTTACTCTTCATTATTGATTGAATACAATACCAGTAGCAATAGCGTCCTTAGTATTTAGGGAGAAAAGGCTATCGACTCTACAGCTTATAATGTAATGAATCTAAATTCAACATTCTCAATTCATTATGTTATGCCTATAATGTATAGTAATATATATTTTAGACAAAATGTGGTTTATCTACTAATCGAGTAGCCAAACATACCGTTGAAAAACCGTGCCTTGACCCTAATCAGTGGGGGGGGGGGTCACAGTCATGTTTGACTCAAGGTTCCAATCGACACTCTAAACGCTCCCAACTGTATCTCGCTCCAAAATCCAATATCCAAAATTATTTCTTTGTCACTCTCGTCTCGACAACAAAATACCACCGCAGTCGTTCTGCCTGGTCTGTGAGAATAAGTCCTTTAAATACTCCTCAATTTCACCACATCCGAGCTCCTTACTTATAATTGTCCGTGCAGCACGTGCGACACTCGTCAGCACGGCGCGACCACCTATGCTATTTCTTATTTTACTGATCGTCCACAGCTCTCACATTCTGAAGGAAGCGGGTTCGACTCTAGGTCAGTCCTACACGCCAGGCAAAGCCTAGCCCGCTTCCTTCGAGAATACGGCAAGTCTTCACGCCCGCCACTCTCTCTGTCACACCGTGTTGCACGAGGTAGGTCTCCTCTCTCACTACATTATTTTTATATTATATTATATATTTTATTATTATTTATATTATTGAACAGAAAGTAATAAACCTTTTTTCTGGATTTTCAATGTTGTATTTGATAAATTCAGTCACAACAGTAAGTCATTTTATTAATTATGTATTAATAAATTCTCTGAGTACCATATTGTAGATGCACTGCTAAATTTTCCTAATGTAACTTTTTAGTTAAAATAGGAAATACAAAATATAATTACAATTATTTCTTCTTGTTAATGTATTTAAAAAAAAATCATCCCGTGATTTTTGCTCATATTCATTAAGATAAAACAAAACAATTAGAAATCAATAATACCAAGCATATATTTATTAAAATCAAATGTTTAAGATCAATATGCGAATTGGCCTTTCCGTTCAAACTGGAAACGGCTATTTTGTTGTATATATAAATATAATTGCATGTGATTAGTATGTGGTTAAGGCCAACAGTATTAATAATTTAAGACAATCTTATTAATAATTGAGGTTTAAATTTTTTTTAAATCATGGAGAATATCACATTCTCCATGATTTAAAAAAAACGTATTGTTTTTAACACTACAAGAAGAGACATGTGACAAATTTTTTTTTTTTTAATATTTAAGAAAATAATTTTGAATTTCCAGTTAAGTTTTTTTGAGTTGATTTTTTTTTTTTTTTTTTTGTGCTTTTCTTGTTTTTATATTTCTAGAAATTCAAACTTAAGGATTCGAAAAGGACTGAGATTGTCAAAAGAACCCAGTCAGTCCTACTATTCATCAATAACTGCGGCTGGGTTTATGTGCTTCCTCCTGGGATTAGCGAGAAGTGAAATGCTAAGAGCCTCGAGCAGAATTTAAACTCTAATAGCCAGTTCCTGTTCCTTCAACAATAACCATTGCGGCTGGTTGGCTGTTTGGTTTGATTTTACGGCATGTCAACCCTTGTTGGATTATTTTATGCTGAAAACATTTAGTTTTATTCATTCTTTATGGGTATTGACCATTTTTAAACACATTTCTGTAAAGTCCTTTACTTTTATTTAAGCCATAGACAGGATCTTAACAGGTACTATCATTCTGGGTCAGGGTAGACCTGGGAGTAATGGCGGTGAAAAGGCACATCAAACCCCCCAGAGCTCCAGAATTGGAACTTTACCATTAGATGCAATATAACAGCATACCAATCCCCTTCCTTTGAGCACATATACGATAATATGGAGGCGCCTGGCCTAATGGTTAGAGTCGTAGGAAATGGACTCGTCGACACGAGTTCAATTCTTGGACGAAGATGTTTGCTTTCACATAGCGCTAATATACTTTGGAAAAATATGAATCCAATTCTCCCTCCAGCTATGGGTAAATAGCAGGGCAGACTGGGCTCTTTAACCATGACTAGGTAACCAGTCTATGAGAAGGAAAACCTCGAATTCAAACCTGTTAAACTCTGCGTAAGAAATTAACCTTGTGTCGCATCCTGCTCGTGTGGAGGGGTTGGTAAATATATATATATGTGTGATAAAAAGTGTTAGGTTCTACCATAAGATCAATAGAGTTGTGAATTTCATATTGGTTCTAGTGGAGTATTTTTTGTCATAGACTACTAGGATTCCGTCTTTAAGCATCACAGTAGCCACCCACGACCAACAGGTGGCCACATTAGGCGAATTGTTACTCTCTGCAGAGGTGCAGTCGGTTTATATTATAGCCCAAGCCAACAGGGCGAAAAACCATTACGCTAACATTGTATTCATATTTCTAATATACGCATCAACCTCAAGAACAGATTCATACAAATCTGTGACCCTAACCTCTTATATCCGGAATTTCGCCTCCAGTCGATTGTACCGAAATTCAACGATAAGAAGAACATCTTCGCTATGTCAGAAAGGAAGAAAGTGAATAGAAATAATCTTACTCTCATTGTAATATTAAGTAACTTCTCTTTCCCCCTCCCTCTTCTTGTATACGTCTCAATATAGAAGGGTTTACAGCAGTCTTTATGTTATAACTTTAATCTATTAGACACGTGAATTACTATTAATGCACAGCGAATAGATAAAATACATCCTAAAGCGAGAGAAAGTTTTAAACCCGTTGATCGAAGTTTAATGAAGACGACAATATATCCACCCCTGGGGAAATTGGAGTTTATCTCCGGCATCAGCAACTAACAGACAATTGAAGTTTTATTATTATCATCACCCACGAAAAGTGGATCGATCTGCTCGCTTCGATGACACAGATATACATTAAGCTGTGTTAGGTCCGGGGGTAGGATGGGGGGAGCTGTGAGTGGTCTAATCATTGTTGGCACGTTTAATGGAAAGCGGCAAAGGCGAAATTACAATCTAACCAAAATTGTTTGTGTTCATTTCACAGTAATGATATCGGCAAAGGCATGAAACCGCACACTGCCAAGTTCTCCAGAACGGGAGTTTTATCATCAGATGTAGGTTGGTTTGGTTGGTTTATTAATTTTAACGGCATATCAACCCGTCCAGGGTTATATCATGCCTAGCGGTTGGGGTGTTATACATATTGTGTATTCATATATATACTTTTAGTAATTGGTTTTAACAATGTGTTAGCATTATTGGGAATTATATTGTATGCCATTGATTTGTTTCATGTCTATATTCTATGGTATAATTTATTTCCCTTAAAAAGGAAAAATATCCCCAATGTTAACATTTTCAAATAGATCCTTCATATTGTTTGCTTTAAAATAATGTTTTCTGATGTGAGCAAAAAATCTGCATTCCATCAATAAGTGTTTGACTGTCAGGGGTGTTTGACATGTTTCACATTGTGGTTGTTGTTCTTGTTTGAGTATATAAGTGTGTTAGTTTTGTATGACCAATGCATAATCGGGACATAATGACTTGTTCATCAGATGTAGTTTTATACTTTATTTTATTTGGAAGTCATGAACTCTGAAAAGGTTGGTTGGATTTTACAGCATATCAACCCTTGTTGGGTTATTCTATGCAGAAGACATTTTGTTTTCAAAAATATGGTAAGAAAATGAATTCAAGAGTCATTTTGGAGAATTATCGAAGGAATTTGTGACGAGATTGAAAGACAGCCCTATGAACAAGCGGATTCCCAGCCCCCACAAACAAAGCGCGTCGGGATATGTTTGGCCTGTGGCGAGCGGCTACGGATATTCGAACTCGCTACCTCCTCGTAGCTGAGGTATTGTTAGTAGAGACCCAAATAAAGTATATCCGAATTTGCATAAGCGCATTCGAACGAGCAGAAATAAAGACGGACTGTCGCTGACAGGGCGAGTGAGGAAGAAAGTGTTTGGACGGCAAGTGAAATCTGACGACTGCTATTTGATGTGAGAGTGGCGTGTTCGGTTGGGAAAGGAATTGCATATCGTTCAGTTGGGAGAGACTTTCAAAGGATTGATATTACCTTGAATTTTTGGACCCTTTCAAAAGAGAATTAACTAATAATTTGATCTGTGTATAGATATAGTATTATAAAATTGTCTATGTTCTATGCAAAGATTCTCTTTCTTTTTCTTTTTCTTTTTTCTTTTTTAAGATTGATATAAAGTACGAAAGACGTGGTCACCGTTTCATTCTGATGTCCAGAAGACAATGCAAATGGCCGACTCCGTCTCTTTATATATAGTGATCTGCCCAAGGACAATTCACTCTGTTCTGCCTAGACCGAGGGACATATCACTCTATTCTACCTATATACATATATGTGAATAGATAGTGACTAGAGAGTAAAAATAAATGATGTATAACACGTCGAGTTCTTTTTGCTGGCATCAACTAATTTTTAATGAGAGAAGAGAGTATAAACGTTATTTTTGTTAGCTAAAGGAATTTTTTGTTAATGGGAAAATCAAAATATTGTATAATTTTTTTTTTTACTTATTGTGTTTACAGATACATACACAGGTCACTGTATGATCTGCAGTGATCTAAGTTGATATGTTTATCAAGCTGTCATAAATCATAGGGTAGCCTTGTTTTGGGGCTAGCAGTTAGCACTCGCTGACTTTGTTCCGATGACAAAAATACCTACATTTTTTCTATAAAACAGACGCTGAGAATTGGTAAAGTTCAGTCAGAAGGAAGCTAGTCACAAGGCCATGGGGCTTCTGAAATATATTTCTAAATATTCTGAATTAGAAAATAAGAAAATTGCCACTAAAAGAAATAAGCTTTGCCGCCAAGAATAACTCCGATAAAGAACTAAGTCCACATAAGCTGAATCGCTCAAGGCTAATTAGCATAGACAAAGCTCCTCACCGTGTCTTCTCTCTCCGACCTTGTGTTCAAAACATATTCATCTCCATTATATATTGTATTGAACCGTTTTTAGTGTTAATGGTGTGTTATCTCATTCTTAGAGATGCCAGCAAACACGGCAGCTCATTTCCACTAATCTCTCAACCCGTTGGTCAAAGGAACGCGACATAGGCGCAGAAGGCATCGAAAGAGCAGCTAGCCGGACAAAGCTCCTCACCGTATCGAAAATTGTAGTTTCTAGAGGTAGTCATGGAACTAAGTCATCTTATCAATACCGTGACTGGTATAGGACCACAGATGCCTAAGGAGGTATAACCAACAAAATAGTAATAATATAATCATTGTTACAAACGAATCCGAGCAGCTTCATGAGTTAGCTAGTTTTCTTTAGATAGAAAAATACAGAATGCTTTTTTAACTTGAAAAATTCAATTATGCTGTTGTTTGCTTCCATAGAATATAAAAAAATCCGTACGCATTTGTTCAAATATATCATTATTTGCAATTTCAGCTAGTATATTCAGTACGGTAGACATTTTATCTTTTATTTCTTTCTTCATTTTTTTTTCACAATATCGTTCATTTTTCTATATTATTTTTTATCAAATATAAATTTGAATGAAAAGCATTTCGGTTAAATTTCTACCCTGGTTTATAATTATATCTTTTTATTGGTTGAAAAATAAAATGATCGATCGGAAAAGAAGAAACGTAAAACGTTGTGTATGTGTGTGTATGTGTGTTCTTTTTTATTTTTTATTTCATTGGTGGAAAAAAAAAAGTCTCAAAACAGCCGGTACAGTCTAATTAGGCTAAAATTGTCTTGACGGCGCCAAACATGTAACATCATAAAAGTGGACGACAATGTCCATGTAAAAAAACAAAAAACAAAACAAAGAATAACAAAAAACAAAAAAAAAAGAAGTGCAGACGACAATGGAGAAATATCAAAAAGATTACCTCATTCTCTGCACCAACCATTTCGCACAGTCGATTATCGATCTCGTGTTTTGAATGCTTCATTAAAATTTATATCGAATAAAATAAAAAGCAAAAACGAAAAGGATGCGGCGTTCGCAAATATTTATGATTTTTAAAAATGCGATATTGGCTTTTAAAAAAAAATTCATTTAAAATGTCCTTTCATTTTTCTTGTCACTTAATATATCTTGTAAACATTTGAGAATAAATGATCGGCCATTTTAATAGATATTTCTCTTTTTGTTCAACGTTTCTACTTTATTTCGATACGCACTAATATGTCTGTCATCCATTATAATTGAAATAGATTATGCAGTTGTGCCATAACCCTTATAGAGTGCGTGCTTATTAAGCACTCACACACACACACACACACACACACATATATATATTATATATATATATATATATATATTGGTATATAATAATGTACATGTATCAATATATATGTATGTATATATATATATATATATATATATATATATATATATATATATATATATATATATATATGAGGAAGAATGAATAAAGAAAAGAAAGAACAGAATGGATAATAAAAGATGAATTTAATCAATATCACTTACACATGTGTTTCGGTCAGTTCATCACTGTGTACACGGTTCAA
>CM042165.1:79923097-79965597 GCA_023376005.1 Doryteuthis pealeii
GAAAGAAAGAACAGTAAAAAGAACGAAAGAAAGAAACAAAGTACGCCCAAAAAGAAGGAAAAATAGAAGAAAGAAAGAACGAAAGAAAGAAAAAACAAACAAACAAACAAACAAACAAACAAACAAGAACGAACTGAAGAAAGAAAGAGCCAAAAGTTGCTAAGAAAAAATAAAGAGAGAAAAAAGAGAGAAAGGAAGAAAATATACACCTAATAGAAAGAAAGAAAGAAGTAAAGTTCACCCAAGAAAGAAAGAAAGAAAGAAAAGAAAGATAAACAGAGTATGTCAAAAGAAATAAAGTGAGAAAAAAAGAGAAAGCAAGAAAAAATGTACAACCAATAAAAAGAAAGAAGAAAAAAGAAAAGAAATAGAAGAAAGAAAGAAAATTCGCACAATAGAAGAAAGAAAGAAAAAAAAGAAAGGTAACAGAGTATGTCAAAAAAGAAATAAAGAGAGAAAGAAGAGTGAAAGCGAGAAAAATGTACACCCAATAGAAAGAAAGAAAGAAAAGAATAGAAGAAAGAAGGAAGTAAAATTCGCCCAATAGAAAGAAAAAACTAAAGAAAGAAAGAAAGAAAGAAAGAAGTAAAATTTGCCCAATAGAAAGAAATAAAGGAAGAAAGAAAGAAAGAAAGAAAGAAAGAAAGAAAGAAAAAAAAGAATAGAAGAAAGAAAGAAGTAAAGTTCACCACATAGAAAGAAAGAAAGAAAGAAAGAAAGAAAGAACGAAAGATAAACAGAGTATGTCAAAAAAAGAAATAAAGAGAGAAAGAAGAGTGAAAGCGAGAAAAATGTACACTCAATAGAAAGAAAGAAAGAAAGAAAGAAAAGAATAGAAGAAAGAAGGAAGTAAAATTCGACCAATAGAAAGAAAGAAAGAAAGAAAGAAAGAAAGAAAGAAAGAAAGAAAAAAACAAAAACAGAGTATGTCAAAAAAAGAAATAAAGAGAGAAAGAAGAGAGAAAGAACAAAAAGAAAGAAAAAAAGAAAGAAAGAAAAGAATAGAAGAAAGAAAGAAGTAAAATTATCCCAAATGAAAGAAATAAAGGAAGAAAGAAAAAAAGATAAACAGAGTATGTCAAAAAAAAGAAATAAAGAGAGAAAGAAAAAATAGAAAGAAAAAATAGAAAGAAAGAAAGAAAGAAATCAAAAGAAATCAAAGAAATGCAATCTCACCGTGCTAAAAAGATGGCGATTATAATGAAAAGAAAGTGTTGAGTTATTGTAACGTACATAGACACGCACTGATCATAAGATACTTGAACATTCTAGACTCTATTGAGCTGCACTTGAAGTGGTCTGTGGTGCCAAGCTCAAGTGTTTTCTATCTATATAATGAAGTCTGAGTTTTTCTATTCGTTTATCTTTTCTTTATTTCTTTCCTCATCTTTCTATAACTTATAAGATGTGAGTATAGTACCTGTGCACTCTACCTACAATGAAAGTATCACTCGTCGACACTTTCGACTAAGGGCTGTGCTCAACTCCCCCGCCTTTTCTTACAATGTTGTGCAGGCGAGCGGACGTGGGTTTGTACAAAGAATTATTGAAATGATTGAAACGTATGCCAAGGTCACCTGATGACATGTGACACTGTTGTAATATATGAAAGTATCCAACCTCTACGCCACGAGCAAGATAAAACACAAAATCATTTTTTTAAAGCGGGGTCGAGCGGGTTTGAATTCAAAATGTTCTTTCTCATAGACTAGTTGCCTAGCTAAGGCTAAAACACACCAATCTGCCCAATTAATTACCCATAAAAAATAAGCAAAATCAGCGGGGCGGCCTAATGTCGGTATTAGCAATACAGCGAGGGAATCTATTCCCTTTTAACTAGCGCTAGACCAAGGAGATTATTTTAGCATCTGAAGCACCACCCCTACCATCAGCGCCTACCATCAGATATCTGCGCTACTCATACACTGAGTTGGAAGAGGGCCAGTATCAAACTCGGAACCTTGTGATTCTTAGGTGTACACTCTAGCGACTGAGCTAAACCGGCCTTATTTACCATATTTGAGTGAAAACAATTGGGTTCATGCCTTCCACAATGACATTCGTGTGAGACTAAATGCAAAAATCCTTGTAAAGGATTTGTACGCAGTACATCGATTTCATTTCCCATGACGATAACCATTAGCTAAGTGCGCTGTAGCCACAACAGATACTATATATATATATATATATATATTATATATATATATATATATATGAAGAGTACACAATATCACTGATAGAGCATATATACATATTTACCCAACCCCTCCACACGAGCGGGATGTGACTAAAGGTCAGTGTTTGAAGCCAAGTTCAACAGGTTTAAAATCAGACTTTTCTTTCTCCTAGACTGGTTGCCTAAAAAAGTAAAGTCGTTGGAGTGGACAAAAGTCGGTATCATCCAGAAAATGAAGGAGTCAATCTCCTTTTCATTAGAGCTAGACCAAGGAGATTGTTTTTGCGTCTGAGGTGGAGTGCCACGCCTAACATCAGCTCCTTAGTATTATTAGCGTTATTCGGACTATTGTCCCCATCTTCATTGTTATTTGTACAACGTTTCGGCCGATATACCCTCCGGCCCTTTTCAGGTATTTCTTGTCGGACTCGGGAACCTTCTTCGGACTCGGGAACCTTCCTTTCGAACTCGGGAATGGCTCCCGAATACGACAAGAAAGTTCCCGAGTTTGAAAAGAAGGTTCCCGAGTCCGAGAAGGTTCCCGAGTCCAACAAGAAATACCTGAAGAAGGCCGGAGGGTATATCGGCCGAAACGTTGTACAAATAACAATGAAGATGGGGACAATAGTCCGAATAACCCTAATAATACTAATCTTCAAGCCTCATCTCAAACATTCAGAGAAATCAGCTCCTGACTTATCCCTGTGCTACTCATACGCTGAGTTAGCGATGGTAAGTATCGAACCAGGAACCAGGTGGTTCCCAGACGGACGCTCTACCGATTGAAAAATTAATATCTGACCTACTATTTACCCATAATTGGTGTGAAAATAGATTTATTCCTTTCCTAAGGGGATTAGCACAGTCACATCTTATCCGTGGCGAACGGGTTGGGTAAAACCTACTAACCCGACGCAGTGTGTATCTGGGTGTAACTACAATGAAGGGTACTACACAGTCAAGATCTTCAGTACTGGAACCTCACTGTCAGATGCATTTTAGTGTAATACCCACAGAGATGCTGATAGGCACGCACCCTGCGTCCTACGTCCTGCGTCCCTGACGCACAAATATCAAAATGGGAGCAGTAAAATCGTTTCCATGCGTCCCAGTGTTTTTAGTTTTTCTCCCCTCACCATTACAAGCTAGCTGTAAATACATTTCAATAGTTTCTTAGAAACGAATTACACAGGATAGGTTACAAGATAGACGGATTTAGTTGGGACCCATACATTTTCCTGGGAACACATTCAAAGAAAATATGTGCGTCCCAGGATGCACTAAATCAAAACAGCTATCAGCATCACTGTACCCAGCATACTGTCCGTTTTACGCCACATACATCAAAACGGCATAACTTATCTCAAAAAGAATTTTATCAGCCGAAAAGATATCATTACACATGACGTCATATTGTCAAAAATAAAGTATTTCAAAGTACAGCTTTGTCGGTTTGGGCTTTAGAATACACTGACTGCACTTCTGCAGAGGGGTAAAAGCCCCCCCTAAAGGTGTGACCCATGATGCTTTAACGATGGGATCGGGGGTGCGGAGCAGTCCATGACATGCAACATCCCACTTTGGCCCATACTCAGGCTAGACGGGTGGTTAGAGAGCCCACTTTTCCTTAATCGGCTGTTTACGTCAAGTCCAGGCACTTATATGATTGTTCAAACCCTATTGCATTCATGGCAACCTACAACACTTTTTTCTTATCACATATGTGCTTGAAGGCGGTGGGTGAGGGTCTTGTCCTGGGTATGACGTTAAACTGTAAAGTTCTGGATCTTGAGGAATGTGGAGTGTCCTTTCATCACCATAACTCCCAAGTGCACTCCGACCCAAAATGGTAGTATATGTTAGGGTCCCATCTATGGATTAAATGAGTTCTAAAATTGAGTTTAAAAGAATGAGTACTCATCAAGAATGAATAAACCAAAACGTCTTCTGTATAAAAATGACACAATAGGTTGACATGCCGTAAAATCCAACCAACCAACCAACCAACCAACCAACCATCAAGAATGAATAAAACAAAAACGTCTTTTGGCATGAAATGACCCAAATGGGTTGACATGCCGTAAAAACCAACCAACCAACCAACCAACCAACCCATCACGAATGAATAAAACAAAAACGTCTTCTGTATAAAATGACCCAATATGTTCACATGCCGCAAAATCCAACCAGCCAACCAGCCAACCCAAATTTTCAAAGTAGTCCAAGGAGATCTCTGGAAGAGTGATTAAAAACATAGGGGTCCACATAAGGCGAATTTATTAGTTTCTATATCTAAATCCTTAGGAATCTATACGCTTTATGGTGAACTCGCAGATGGCACGCGAAAGGCAGGAGGCCCCTAAAAGCCGTTCAAAGACCATATGAAGACAACGCTGGAGTAATGCATCATCACACCTTCAGATCTGGCCCCCAGCAGACAAGATTGGCGAGACGTGCCGCGCAGGAGCAGAGCGGCTCAATATCGAGATTAACAGGGCTGCAGAACGGCGACGTCTTCGTCGTCATGAACCACCAAATGCAGATGGGACTTTCACTTGCAATATATGTGACCGTATCTGCAAGTCCAGAATTGGACTAACTAGTCACCAGAGGGTTCACAACTGTTGAACGACATGGAGTGGCGTCATCGTCATCTGCGACGGACTTCTAAAAGATTTATAAATCCATTTATAATATGAGAAAAATCGCTGGATCATATAGACTAGTTTCCAGATGTCGTACACCTGTTCTAGGTGTTCTAGACTTCACAAAGTTGTTGGGTAAATAAGTATATTTTACTGTTATTTATAAACACATAAAGAATGTTGTGGTTATCTAGTTTTTAATTTCCTTTACAGAATCATTGACGATGATATTAAAAGATTAATTTAAAAGTAATCAAAAACGAAGGAATTTAATCCATTGCGTCTTTAGCAAAAGACTACCATGATTAGTATGATTAAGATTGGCCTAAGTTGAAAGACTTTTTTAAAAAATGGCGTTTAACATTTCGACTCGGCAAGAAATAACGAGAAGTTCTTAGCAATTAGAAAATAAACGAGGAAATGAGAAAAATTAATGTCAATTTGTAACTAAAGAGTTTTGCTTTTTTAAAAAAAATATCTACAACGAACTTAAAAAAAATTATATTATGATTACAATATATGTCAGCAAATATTCAGATTGATCGCATTCTTCGATGTGAGAGGTATCGTCCACTGCGGTTTCTTGCCACAGGCACAGACGATCAACCAGTATACCGCGTTAGAATGCACCGACTGCACCTCTGCAGATGGGTAAGACTCCCCCAATGGGGCCACCTGTTGGCCTTGGGTGGCGACCCGTGATGCTTAAGGATAGAGCCCAGGTGGATGAGCAGATCATGACATGCAATACTCCACTTTGGCCCTATCTTGGGCTAGACGGGCGGTCGGAGAGGCCCCCTTACGATCAATCGGCTGGTCACGTCAAGCCCTAGCACCTATATGATATTCCCAACCCTATTGCCCTTATGGCAAGCCCCAACCCCTTTTTATCATATGTGTGCTAGAAGGCGGTGGCTGCGGGTCTACATGTCCTAGTAATGACGTTAAATCTGATGGTGAGGTTGCAGTTTTGGAGGTTTGGGGAATGTGGAGCAACCCTTCATCACCATGGCTCCCGGGTCCACTCTGACCCGGAGTGGTAGTACCTGTTAGGGTGCCATCTATGGGTTAAATAGAAAAATGTATTTATAAAAAAAATTGTATTATCCATTAAGAATTGATTTATTTCAAAACTTTATCGGCATTAAATGACCCACTGAGGTTGATATGCCGTAAAACAAACCAAACCAATAAATACAAAATAAATACCAAATCAACCAGTATGTTTACAAAGAGATACTGCGGCGTTTGCTTCGTTCAGTGGGCGAGAAGAGTGGAGAGATGTGACAGGACAACTCGTGGGTGCTTCATTATGACAATCTACCTGCCCACACTGCCCGGAGTATCTGAGTGTTCCTGCCCAGAAGAACATCACTGTTCGGGAGCAACCTCCCTACTCGCCCGACCTGGCTTCATGTAATTTTTTCTTTTTCCCCTAGCTCAATGGGTTCATCAAGGGAATCAATTTTGACGATCTGCACGACATCAAAAAGGCAGTGACGACATAGCTATGGAGAATCCCGTAAGAATCCTTCCAGGAGTGTATGCAAGCGTGACAGAGAAGGATGGGAAAGTGCATTAGACTCCAAGGGGATTACTTTGAAGGGGTTGATTTGTAGTTTGTAGTTTGGATTTGAATTTTTTATGACACCAATTCTGGAACTTATCTGACATTCCACGTAAGTATTAGATCTTAGTGTTTCAGAAGAAAATTTATTGGTCGGTTGGTTGGTTGGTTAGATTTGGAAACACACCTTCACCAAAAAGGAAAAAAGTGCTTTCTAAATGTACTGTGTTGTAGTTTAGAACTGGTATATTTATATATTTTTATTATATATTCATATTTGACATTTCGTTTAGAAAAAAAATTGTTTTAACTTTTGCAATATTTCTTAAGTAAATCTAGGTGCTAGGAACGAATTTTTTGGTTTCCTTTTATATCTTATGAGTAAAATTGTCTCTGTTTTCGAACTTTCCGGTTTTGAAACCCTTTTATGAATTAAGTTCGAAAACCGAGGTTTTACTGTATAATTTTAACTCATTTTTAAAACAATTAAAAAAAAACATTTTTGCTGTATTTAACCCATTGATGGAACCCTAACAGGTACTACCACTCCGGGTCAGAGTGGACCTGGGAGTAATGACGATGAAGGGGTACACCACACTCCAAAGAGCTTCAGAATCGGAACTTCACTACTAGATAAAATTTAACGTCATACCCAAAACACTAAAACCCTCAGCCACTGCCTTCTATCACTTATATGATAAAAATGGCGAGTGGTGAAATATGGGAAAGGGGTGAAATATATATATATTTAGCAACCCCTCCGCATGAGCAAAATGCGACACAAAGTCATTTTCTTAAGCGGGGTTTGAATTCAGTTTTCCTTCTCCTAGACTGCCTAACTAATGTTGCAGAGCCTTTTCTGCCCTACTATTTACCCATAGCTGGAGGGGGCATGGTTGGATTCATACCTTTCCCAAGGGTATTAGCACTATGTGAAATGCAAACAGACGCGTCCAGGATTTGAACACAGTTCGACGAGTTCATTTCCTACGACTCTAACCATTATGCCACACACC
This sequence comes from Doryteuthis pealeii, assembly GCA_023376005.1. Classification (NCBI taxonomy): domain Eukaryota; kingdom Metazoa; phylum Mollusca; class Cephalopoda; order Myopsida; family Loliginidae; genus Doryteuthis; species Doryteuthis pealeii. Next base: position 79,930,502 of record CM042165.1, read on the forward strand.
TCCGACTAGCCTAAGTAATGGCTAAAATGTAGTGATTTATGTCATGACCCTAACCCTAACCCTCACCAGCCAGGATTCTATCCGATTGGGTTTGATTGGGTGTAATGGCCACGAGAATGGCGTGTCGTTCTGTGACTTCATCTGGAATATCTAACAATGGTGATCGATACTTTACAATTATTTGTATTTTTTTTTTTCGTTTTCTCCGATTTTGTTAATTAATTGTGTTTGTTTTGTTGTTTGTTTTGTTTGTTTGTTTTTTTTGTTCTATTTTTTGGGGGGAGGGGTTAAGCCAGATGCCAAAAAAAAAAGAGAAAGGAAATCTGGAGAGACGCACGCATAAAATGCCAAATGAGATTAAGCTTAGACCACCAACAGTCTTATACGCTCTCTCTCTCTCTCTCTCTCTCTCTCTCTCTCTCTCTCTCTCTCTCTCTCTCTCTCTCTCTCTCTTATGCTCTTTCTCCTTATGCTTTCTCATGCTCTCTCTCTCACTCTTATGCTATCTCCCACTGTCTGTCATGCTCTCTCTCTCACTCTTTCTCTCTCTTTCTCTTCTTTCTCTTTATTCTTTTCTCTCTCTCTCTCTCTCTCTCTCTCTCTCTCTCTCTCTCTCTCTCTCTCTCTTCTTATGCTTTCTCATGCTCTCTCTCTCACTCTTATGCTATCTCTCACTCTGTCATGCTCTCTCTCTCTTACTCTTCTCTCTCTTTTGTTCTCTCTTCTCTTATTCTCTCTCTCTTGATCTCTCTCTCTCTCTCTCTCTCTATCTATCTATCTTTTGTTCTCTCTCTCTCTCATGCTCTCCCTCTCTCTTGCTCTTCTCTCTCTCTCTCTCATGCTCTCCCTCTCTCTCTTGCTCTCCCTCCCCCTCTTGCTCTTTCTCTCTCTTTCTCTCTCATGCTCTCTCTCTCTCTTCATGCTTTCTCATGCTCTCTCTCTCTCACTCTTATGCTATCTCTCACTCTCTGTCATGCTCTCTCTCACTTTTTCTCTCTTTTTCTCTCTTTCTCTTATCTCTCTCTCTCTCTCTCTCTCTCTCTCTCTCTCTCTCTCTCTCTCTCTCTTATAATCTTTTTCTCTTATGCTTCTCTCAATATTGTGATATCTCTCTATCTTTCTTATGCTCTCTCGTGCTCTCTCTCTCTCTCTCTCTCTCTCTCTCTCTCTCTCTCTCACACACACACACACATACACACACACACACACACTCTTATGCTCTCATGCTATCTCTCTTATGCTTTCGCTCATATGGTCTCTCTCTTATGATCTATTCTAATACAATTTTCTCTCTTTATCTCTTTCTCGTGCTCTCTTTCTTTTCACTCTCTCTTTCTCTTTTCCCTCTTTCTTTTATTCCCTCTCTCTCTCTCTCTCTCTCTCTCTCTCTGTTATGCTCTCTCGCACTCTTGTTCTCTTTCTCTTATGCTCTCTCTTTCTCTCTTCTCTTGCGTCTCTTCTCTCTCTGTCTCTCTGTCTCTCTCTACACACACACACACACTCTCTCTCTCTCTTTCTTCTTTCTTATGCTCTGTCTGACTATCTGTATGTCTGTACATCTGTTTCTCTCTCTCTCTCTCTCTCTCTCTCTCTCTCTCTCTCTCTCTCTCTCTGTCTATCTCTCTCAGTTGCAGCTGTTCGGTCATTGGCCGGACGTGTGAAGATGTGGGTTAACATCAGAATTGGATTGAAAGTCGGCGGTGAAAAAATATTGGTCGTCGTCGTCGTCTTTTGCTGAGAATTGTGCGGCGATGGCGTCGATGGCGGCGTCCGATATTGAACGTGACCATTTGCCGGTGATAGATCATTGATGGGAAAATGTTTCATATTAACAAGAATCGATAATAAAGTTGAATGAAATCGAACAAGCAAATAATGAAATCAAAATTTGGTGAATTAAGAGAAAGAAATCGATAACAATTGTTCATCAAATTATCTTTATTCATCTATTATTTTTGGTTGGTTGGTTGGTTGGTTGGTATTTTGTTTAATTGTATATCATCTCTCGTGGGCTATTCGATGAGAAATCTTGTTTTTGTATACATATATATTTTTAAATATTTTTTCAGACACTACGTCTTCAATACGTCGACCATTAATTTTTTGGAAAGTGATTTTCTCATAAAAATCCCTTTTGCTTTTAATACCTGGGTGACTAAGATATTATCACTTAGTGGCCTAAGTGGCCTAAGGTGGTCGTACAAGTCTCTTAAACTTTACGGCCTAATCTTTGGATTCGTAAAAAGGTCCACCCCTTTTACTTATGCCTGGCTTTAACCTATTCTCTTTTTATTCATTTATTTATTTATTTATTTATTCTGACCATTTTCGTCTTCAATCATAGTATCACAATGTACCAACCTCTCCGCACGAGCAGGATGTGACACAAGGTCAATTTCTTAAGCGGAGTTCAACAGGTTTGAATTCAGAGTTTTCCTTCTCCTAGACCGGTTGACTAACCAAGGTTAAAGAGCCCAGTCTTTCCTACTATTTATCCATAGCTGGAGGGAGAGTAGGATTCATACCTTTCCCAAGGGTATTATTTTTTTATATATATATGTTGGTTGGTTGGTTGGTATTTTGTTTAACAGTATATCAACTCTCGTGGGCTATTCAATGAGAAATCTTGTTTTTGTATATATATATTTACCAACCAATAAAAGGACATGCTACTCAGTAAAAATATAAGAAAGAAACAAAGGAAGAGACATAAAGAAAGATAAGTGTGTGTGCGTGTCTGTGTGTGTGGCTATCGTCATAGGAAATGGATACGGTGAGACGAGTTCAAATCCTGGACGAGGCTGATTGCATGTCACATAACACTAATACCCTTGGTAAAGGTATGCTTCTAAATATTCTCGCTCCGGCTATGGGTAAATAGTGGGGAAGACTGTGATTTTTAACGTTGGTACGGCAACAGGTCTAGGAGAAGGAAATCTGAATTCAAAATTGACAGGTACTACCACTCCGGGTCAGGATGGACCTCGGAGGAATGGGGATGAAGGGGTACTCTAAACATCCAGAACTGGAACCTCACCATCAGATAGAGTTTAATGTCATACTCAGGACATGAAAAACCTCAGCGACCGTCTTCTAACACATATGTGAAAAAAAGGGTTAGGGTTTTTTATAAGGTCTATACGGTTGGGAGAATTATATGTCCTAGGGTATTTAGAGAGAAATCTTGCTTTTGTATATATGATTTCATGTGTATTAATAAATTTAATAAAAAAGTTTCATTAACTTCACGCGTATTAATAAATTGGTAGGAATGAATTCATGTTAGATTTTTCATTAACTATATAATTAATTATAATAGTTAATTAATTATTTGAAACGTTATATTAAGGAGGTCTATTTGAACAAAAATTTAGACTATAAACTAAGTCTGTGGAGTCACAGTCGAAGTTGTGGCCTCGGAGCCTGAAACAATTACGGGGTCACTGGTGTCGGTAAAACTAGACTGAATTCAGTTGATTTTACACTTTATATGACCCAGTGTATATTTATTCATTGAAGGAAGGGTTCTTTTGATTATTCAGTATTACCAACTGTCTGGTTTGCAAGACACATAAGTTCCATTTAGTTGGTAGTGTTGGGATTGTCTGCCCTTTGCCTGGAAGAGTTATCTTCCCGCTGGGTTTCCATTTCCGACCACCAGGGGTCTGTAGTATTTAAGCGCCAGAGTCAAACTCTACCACTCTCTTTTTCCTTCTTCTGGGACTGGAAACACGGGTTAGACATTTGTGTCTACACCCCACCCTCGTGGGGGCCTCCCCACCACGCACGGACTAAGTAAGTGAATTCAACCATATGGACTATCTTTAACTCCTATAGTTTTAGCTCAGTCGGTAGAGCATTCGGCTAGAAACCACAAGGTTCCTAGTTCGATACCAGTCCTCGCCAACCCAGCGTATGAGTAGCACAGGGATCTGTGCGGTAAAGTAAGGAGCTGATTGTAGGTGTGACGCTCCACCCCAGATGCCAAAAAACAATCTCATTGGTCTAGCGCTATTGAAAAGGGGATAGACTCCCTCACTGACTGGCTGATACCGACTTTAGGCCGCCCCGACGACTTTACTTTACTTTTTACTTTATACCTAAATATTGTATTTCCATTCATGAATGTTTCCTTTTATTATATCTTATTTGTATTATCTACTTTGTATCTTGTATTTCATGTTATATGTTATTCCATGTGCTTTTAATTAAAGTCCATCTGGCTATATGTTTAACACCCTAGTCGGAGTTTGTTCGTTTCAACAAGTTATAACATTATTATAACCTTGAATCTTACAGTAGTAATTACTTCAATTCAAGTACTTTTACAAGCTTCGCGTATCCTTGAGATTTGTTTCCGTACACCAGGAGCAGGTATTTACTCAACCTATACGCCACGGGATACGGGATATCCAGCGAGGATCGACCTTGCTATTATATTGCAAAGTATCTACGAAAGGTGTTTGCTACAATGGGACGCCCTACCGAGAGTATAATAAATAATTATAATTAATAATAGTACAAAATAAAAAAATAAAAATAAAAAAACACCCTCCGGGCGATGTAAAAATAGATTTTTGAAACATATTGTCTGAGGGGTGGGAGTAAAAATTTAAATGTCAGCGAATTTGTACCCTAAGTAAGTAAAATCATCAAATTCATTAAAGAATTAAAAAATAAAACAATTTGAAATGTAAACTGTAAATATATATTAAAATAAAACAAACTATATATAGATATATAATACCAGTCATGTATTTATTAAAACTTGTTTTAAAAAAAACAATGACGACTGTCTAATATTGCATGTTCAAATTTTGAGTGCATTTATTCTATGTTATGACGATTTTGGGTAATGTGACGTAAGCAGTGAAGTAATTTTTGTTAAAGACAAACCTGGAAGCGAATATCCATTATTAATAGATTAGTTTTCTCGTATCTATGAACATTTACTTAGGTTGTTGATAAAATTATTGGGCGTTTGATCAAATAATGTAATAAATCCATGTATTTCTTTTAATATATATATAGATATATAGAAATATCGAAAAATAATACGTCAAGCAATGAACAAAAACATAAAAAATACATTGGGATAATGGATACAAATAATCAAATGATAGAAAAGGAGAGAAGTACACGCACACACACATAAACACACACACACACACACACACACACACACATATATATATATATATATATATTCATTTACACGATCATATTCAAATACATTTATATTTATATATATATATACACACATATATATTCCTGTATATATATATATATATTATATATATATATATACATATATATATATATATATATATATATATATATATATATATATATGAATATGATAAATGAAAAAAACAAAGGATGTTTACAACTGAATGGGCTCATCAGGAGAGAGTGTGCAAACCGTTTCGGGGCCTTTCATATATATATATATATATATATATATATATATATATATATATAATATATATATATATATATATATATATATATATATATATATAATATATATATATATATATATATATATATATATATATATATATATATATATATATATATATATATAGAGAGAGAGAGAGAGATAGAGAGAGAGATAGATAGATAAATGTAGATATATATATACTCAAACATGTATACACATATATATGTATATATAAATATATTCATATGTACATCATTATATACGTATATATATTTGTATGAGTATATATATATATATATATATATATATATATATATAAACCAAAAGGTTAACGTAATTAGATCAATCCACCCCAATAGATAAAATAAAGGGATCATTTCGAAGTTCTCGATTACGACTTTCGGGTTTGAAAAGGTTACCGAGTTTAACAAGATACACATGAAGAATGCTGGATGATTCATCGACCCAAAAATTATATATATAACAACAAAGATAAGGACGACCGTCCGAAACATCTAAATAATACAAATTATCAATCCTTATGTTCAATTCACGTTCAAAGGACTCTAGTTCATCGACGTTAAGCAGCGGTGAACCTGTTCAGTACTTAGATGGGTGCCCATTTAATAAACCACGGATACTATAAGCAACCTGATATTAAAATTATTTGATTTGACATTGAATGACCCGAGAGGGGTTGGCATGCCGTAAAGAAAGGAAAAACCAACCAATCAAAAATCCAGACAAGATTAGCTTCAAGCCCCTTGAGTTCGAAGAGGTTCGACAAAAAAAAAACACCTGAAGAAGGCCGAGGCACATTGACCGAAAAGTTGTGTGTATATAACAACAAAGATGAGGACAACAGTGCGAAAAATATAAATAATACAAATTATCAACCCTCATCTCAAAAATTCACCTTACATTCAAGTCACGTTGAAAGGGTCGGTTCCCTCTAGATCAGTGGTTCAGTCAACTAGCCACGCATTATGGATGTTGATTGGCGGAGGAATAAACCACTTGACCCCGCCTAGTCTATAAATTTAAATAGTGAATTTATTCCTCCGCCAATCAACATCCATAATGCGTGGCTAGTTGACTACTTAATCACTGATACTGAACAGACGTCCATTTGCAATCATTGACGAAGGAACTTACAACTAAAGGATTCTTTACCAAGGAGTTCCGCTGGACAAGCGCTCTTGTTTGAAGCCTAAAGAATGGCCCAAAATATCGTAACATTACTCCCTGTATAACAGTGACAAGAAACACCTGAAGAAGGCCGGAGGGCAAATTGACCGATGAATTGTGTATATAACAAAAATATGAGTTCAACAGTGAGAAAAATCTAAATAATACTAATTATCAAACCTCATCTCGAAAATTCAGTCAATATTAGCTTAGTTATATACAAAGCCACAAGTATATGGTTCCCAGTGAGAATCAAACTCAGTAACAATAGTCTGCTATCCTAGATTGCTAAGCATACAACCACGCAAGTCCCACCTAGTGTTACATAATTATTAAATACCTAATATTTATTGCAATAGTGTAGAAATCATAATGGCGATTAGTGCAGCTGATGTCCTTGAGGGTGAGTGACGGCGCTTGACCTCACTCTCACCTTGCCTTCCGGGGATAAATCGTGAGAACTGGAAGGCATAGAAGACCCCGTCTTCTGGGTTGGGTTGGGGATTTGGAAATAAAGTAACATCAACGTAAATCGAAGTCTTGTGTTTATTACCTAAAAACTAACACAGGGTTTCTGATAAGGAGAAATCCCCAATAGAAGACCAGACCCGAAGACCCCAAGAAAGTCCAGACCTTAGAAGAGACCAGACCAAGATAGATGTTAGAAGATAGAACCAAAGCCGGCCAGAAGAAAAGACGACTAGAAGTAAGAAGTAAGAAAGGGTACACAACATAAATAGAGCAAAATAAGTTCTAAAAAATTACGTATTTAAAAAACGTGAGGTTTAAAAAAGTTGAGTATCTATCAAGAATAAATAAAACAAAACGTCTTCGGCTTAAAATTACCCAATGGTTTTCATGCCATAAAACACAACCAACCAGCCAGCCAACCAACAACACACAAGGAGCATTGGTCCCTGTATCGCAGTGACAAACGATTTCGTAAATCCTCCAGCGTCAAAAAAGAGTTTACGTTTCCCTTCAAAAATCGCTGAAGACAGTTCACAGCAGGTCTTAATGTGCCAGTTTTGATTTAGTACGTGAACAGTAACAGAGCAGAGGTGATCGTGTCAGTTGCCTGTTATGTGTAATATTTATTTATACTGTGCGTGTTGGGAATCAATCTCTTGATCCTTCTGAAAATAGTTCAGTGTAGCGTTCATATACAAGGGAATCTTTGCTTTGTTTTTATAAAAACATATTTTGCTCCACAGTTATCACGAAGAAAACAATATACATTCAGAGTTGTCTTATTTCTGTTTGTGTTGCTAGCCTTGTATGAAGGTTACGTCAAGAGGATCATATATAATAATATATATATATATATATATAATATATATATATATATATATATATATATATATTGGCTGTCAATTCGAGCACGAGCAAGGCCATTTCCAGTTTTTTTTTTATTTGGAAGCACCGGAGAGGGTTCGAGCACGAAGATCACTCTTCAGTCCACTGAGACTCCTGAATGATTTATTATATAATAAACATACTTGAGTACCAGTAGCATTTGACACTGTATCATGTTTTCTCAGATGACTCACGAGTCCAGCCCAGCCCTGGAGACAATTACTCTTCCACATAAACGATTTGTTGGAACTTCTCAACTTTGTAGTTTCCTGAGATGAGATATTACTACCTAGGTATGTGAACTGGTCGACTAATTTATGAGGATTCAACGCCCAATTGTAGTACAATGGTTAACAATCTAAACTTGTAGAATGATTACTACTAAGTAATGAGTTCGATCCGCACTGGTTGCCTCATTCCTTCAGCTTCGTACTAAGCCTAAACTGTACTTCTTTTTTTTTTCGCTTACTGTCAAATCCTGTTAAAAGCAAATGTTCCTGGTAGATCATCAAAGCTTCAACTCCCAATTGTGGTGTAATGGTTAACAATCTAATACTGCAGAATAATTACTACCAAGTAATGAGTTCGATCCACACTGGGTGCCTCATTCCTTCAGATTTGTACCAATTTTAAGCTGTACTTCTTTCCTTTTTTTTCGCTTACTGTCAAATCCTGCTAAAAGCAAATGTTCCTGGTAGATCATCAAAGCTTCAACGCCCAATCGTGGTGTGATGGTTAACAATCAAATCATCATCATCATGTCGCGCAATTAGCACGATTATCCATGACAATCTCTCACCAACCTTCCCTATCATTCATTGACTCAGGAAGGTCCTCCACGCAGCATCCAGCATCCTCGCAGAGTTGGTCAATGTAGGTCCTTGGTGGGCGGCCCACATTAGCATGCCCACGTGTTGACTTCCACAGGAGAACGTCGCTTATGAGTTCATCCTTGCTTCTCCAGCAGTGTCCAGCATGATTTGTCCGTCTCACTCGGATGGTTTGCGAGACGGGGGGCAGGTGGCCATAATCTAATACTGCAGAATAATTACTAATAAGTAATGACTTTGATCCGCACTGGGTGCCTCATTCCTTCAGCTTTGTACCAAGTCTAAGTATACTTTCTTTTTTCGCTTACAGTCAAATCTTGTTTGAAAGCAAATGTTTCTGATAGATCATCAAAGCTTCCACGCCCAATTGTGGTGTAATGGTTAACAATCTAATCATCATGTCAGGCAATTAGCACGGATATCAATGACAATCTCTCGCCAACGCTCCCAATCATTCATTGACCCAGGAAGGTCCTCCATGTAGCATCCATCATCCTTGATTTGGTCAACGTAGGTACTTGGTGGGCGGCATGCCCATGTGTTGGCTTCCACAGGAGAATGTCGCTTATGAGTTCATCCTTGCTTCTCCAGCAATGTCCAGCATGCCTTGTCCGTCTCACTCGGATGGTTTGTAAGATGGGGAGGGGGAGCAGGTGGCCATAATCTAATACTGCAGAATAATTACTACTAAGTAATGAATTCGATCCGCACTGAGTGCCTCATTCCTTCAACTTTGTACCAAGTCTAAGTATACTTTCTTTTTTCGCTTACAGTCAAATCCTGTTTGAAAGCAAATGTTTCTGATAGATCATTGACTCAAAGTGGTAATGCGTCTGTTTAGTAATTAGATGATTGACCACTTAGGAAGAAGCAGATGCTTTAGGCAGCATTGAAGACTCGAGGCCAGACCGAAGTAAGAGCTTAGTAAATAACAAGAATTATGTTAATATTCTTCGTCGCACCTCAAGCGCCATTTCTCATCGCTTGATATAACGGAAATGTCATGAGGCGAAATCTTGTGTTAGCTTTTGCATTGTGTGTTTTCAAAGGTCACATGTCAGTGTAAATGCATTGCATCTTGGGATACTTCTCAGAAATCCCAAAAACTTCGAGCCGATCAATGAATCACTGACAAAGTAAGTTTTGCAAGGAAACAAAGAAATGAAAATACGCCAGAAAAAATCCGAGTCTTCACAACGGTAAAATTTACGGCATTCAAAAAAATACCAGAGTTAGTCAAAATTTTGGTAACGTACTAAAACAATCTGGCAACTCTTGATTCTTTTTGCGGAAATTGTGAAGAACAGGAATCACACAGGAATGTGGAATGACAATCTCTCCTGATACTCTTCAAATGCTGCTCACCGAATTTTACCCGCCCTGTCGGCTGGGGCGTTAGAATGCACAGACTGCACCTCTGCAGAGGGGTAAGACTCCCCCAATGGGGCCACCTGTTGGCCGTGGGTGGCGACCCGTGATGCTTAAGGATAGAGCCCAGGTGGATGAGCAGTTCATGACATGCAATACTCCACTTTGGCTCTATCCTGGGCTAGACGGGCGGTCGGAGAGGCCCCCTCCGATCAATCAGCTGGTCACGTCAAGCCCTAGCACCTATATGATTTTCCCAACCCTATTGCCTTTATGGCAAGCCCAAACCCCTTTTTATCATATGGGTGCTAGAAGGCGGTGGCTGCGGGTCTACAAGTCCTGGGAATGATGTTAAACTCTATCTGATGGTGAGGTTCCAGTTTTGGAGGTTTGGGGAATGTGGAGCACCCCTTCATCACCATTGCTCCCTGGTCCACTCTGACCCGGAGTGGTAGTACATGTTAGGGTCCCATCTATGGGTTAAATAGAAAAATGTATTTATAAAAAAATTGTATTATCCATTAAGAATTGATTTATTTCAAAACTTTATCGGCATTAAATGACCCACTGAGGTTGATATGCCGTAAAACAAAACAAACAAACCAAACAAACCGAATTTTACTCTATTGCCTTGAGCACGGCATCGGAGATCCCCGGTTTCAGGCCTACCTGTCTTTACCTGATCATTAAGGTTCTTGCAACCCGAGTAAAATATCTTGAACCATCTGGTTCATGCCGTTTAGAAGAAGAAGAAGAAGAAGAAGAAGAAGAAGAAGAAGAAGAAGAAGAAGAAGAAGAAGAAGAATTGTGTTAATTTAATTTTCAACTCTGGTCACTTTTTAAAAATATATTCATGCAACTGAAGAAAAAACACTAGAGTGGTTTATTTTTTTAGAATTTTATTCAATGTAAGAAATTGAACATTAAACAGGAGAAAATCGTCTGGTCGACTTTTAACCGGAGGGCAGGTTGTTCATTTTCTTTGGCTTCTCTTATGTGACTAACTTTTTGCCAAGGAGTTGGGCTTTTAAAAAAATATTTTCTTCGAAATTAGAATAAAGATTTTTTTTAAGAAGAAGAAGAAGAAGAACAACAACAACAACAACAACAACAACAACAACACAGAAGAGAAATAAGGCGAAGAACAGCAACAAGAAGAAGAAAGGGAAAGAATAATGATAATAATAATGATAATAATAATAATACCCAAAAGGATTAGAAAAGGGTTTGGAAAGTTTGGAAATCAGAGGAAGGATTGAAACCATTCAGAACACTGCACTGCTGCAATCTGCCAGAATACTCAGAAGAGTCCTGGAGATCTGGGGAGACTTGCTCTCACTCAGACTCCAGTGAAAGACCATCAGCTAATGCTGATGTGAAAACTCAAAAGAAGAAGAAGAAGAAGAAGAACAACAACAACAACAACAAACAAACAAAGAAGAAAAGAGGAGGAAGGAAGCCGAAGAATACCAACAAAGAAGAAGAAGAAGAAGAAGAAGAAGAAGAAGAAGAAGAAGAAGAAGAAGAAGAAGAAGAAGACTATGTTGAAAAATAACTTTAATATTTAAAATAGACTTGTAATTGGGAAAATAAATGAGATGACTTCATTGTGATACCTATCTAGTCTGGATTTTGTTCTTATATCTCTTCGCGACTTTATTTACCAATGAAAATGTCATCTCCAGGAAGCACGTGTTTGTGTGGGGAGATGTTATTTTCCACAAATTATTCCCGTCCGAAAATCATGTTCCTTATTAGCCCTGCACTAATTATTGCGAAAAGTGCATTCAGATCTTTTTTCCAAAATCTATTTCGTCTAATTAGCGAGCCTTTTTGACAACAGAAAATATGTCGATATTTGTGATATTATGTTATGCATTTCCATGTAAGTGCACGTTTTCATAATTAAAATAGGGACCGTGTCCCGAAAGTAACGCCTGCTATTTATCCGCAAAAATCACAAAATATACAGAGAGGACAATTACACAATATCGGAAAGACAGGGTTTTCAGGTTCAATGAACTTTCTGTTCCGTATAAGTCGACGGGGGTGGCCTAATGTTGGTTTCAGCCAGAGATCGAGGAAGTCTATCCCCTTTTCACTAAAGAGATTTTTTGTGCCTGAGGTGGAATGCCACACCTACCATCCGCTCCTCACTTTGACGCACAGAGCCATGTGCTACTCATTCACTGAGTTGGCGAGGGGCGGTATCAAGCCAGGAACCTTGCGATTCCTAGGCAAGTGCTCTACCAACTGATAAATTCATCTTAGCATAATGGAGATTTTATGACAGTCTGTCTGTAACCAAAACTATATCAGTACCTAAGTCACAATTCCCTTAGTTATTTATATCACATATATTTATATTTAAACCTAAATTATTAATTATATTGTTTTAAATTATTAATACTGTTGGCCTTATCTATATACTTATAAGATGTAAGTGTATTTATATATACAACAAAATAGCGTCTACAGAGTTAATGGGAAGGATAATTTGCATATTGATCTTAAAAATTTGATTTCAATAAATATTTGTTTAGTATTATTGATTTCTTATTGTTTGGTTTGGTTTTAATAAATATTAGCAAAAATCCCGGGGATAAATATTTTAAAAAATCCATTAACAAGAAGAATTAACTGTAATTTTGTTCTTTACTTCCTAATTTAACTAAAAAGTTACATTAAGAAAATTTAACACTAAAAGACGGGAGCGATGGAAAATTATGGAAGAGTTAGTTTCAAAGTTGTTCTATTTTTCGATTATACCACGCTCTGTTTCAAATCATTTTATCTGTATTCTTATTTAGTTTCATTAGTCTGTCTTATTTAATACATTTGATTATATTAAAACTGAAATACTTGTGCGCGGAGGGTGCATATTTTTGCTAGTATCTGTTGTTGGCGTTTTTTATATATAAGGCGTGTGGTAAATGCTCACTTCTACTTATAGACTCGCCGATAACCATATGACCAACCTATTGACCAACCACTGGCAGTATTCTGCTGCTGATATTGTTATTCAAACTGGCTGTTCTGGTCATACCTTCTCACAGCTACTTGGATCTTCGTGGACGACGGAACACAGGATTATATCACAGGACTTATTCACTTACCAAAGGGTTCTACAACTCAGGACTAACTTATTTACTTTAGGTTCTTTACAACTGGCCAAGGATGGCGGCCAGTTACTTAACATCTGTATTTATTCCATAATGAATAGATCATTTTAAAAAGTGAAACGTTGTCGGTGTAAAAAGACGGATTTATGAATGAAGTCAGCGATTTATTATGAATGAAGTCATATATTAAGAAAAGTTAACACTGAAAGACGGGAGCGATGGAAAATTATGGAAGAGTTAGTTTCAAAGTTGTTCTATTTTTCTATTATGCCAAGCTCTGTTTCAAATCATTTTTATCTGTATTCTTATTTAGTTTCATCAGTCTTTCTTATTTAATACATTTGATTATATTAAAACTGAAATACTTGTGTGCTGAGGGTGCATATTTTTGCTAGTATCTGTAATTATTCCATAATGAATAGATCATTTTTAAAAGTGAAACTTTGTCAGTGTAAAAGGTAAATAGTCGGATTTATGAATGAAGTCAGCGATTTATTATGAATGAAGTCATAGATTATGAATAAAAGACGACGTGGAAATAACATTTGGTAGGAAAGTGAGTGGCAAAGAAATTAAATGTTTAGATAAAAAAATACCAAGAATTACTGTCAACATTTTTTTGTTAAAGTAACGGGATTAGTAACAGAAAATAATGAAATAATACATTTCAAGAGGAAAGGGAAAATTAACTAATGGAGGAAAAAAAGGGGCTTGCTATAAAAAAGCATTTAACACATAAAAGCCGTGAAAATTGGAGATTATATAAAGAGAAGAAAAAAGGCAATTGCTATTAAAATGTAATACCGGAAGAAACATCCCTAAATAGAAGCTGAAAAACGAGAAGAAAAAAAAAAACTTAAAGCATTTTTCTTTCTCTCTCTCTCTCTCTCTCTCTCTCTCTCTCTCTCTCTTCTCTCTGTGGTGTGTGTGTGTGTGTGTTTGTATATGAAGTTGTGTGCGAATCATCGCGTTTGAATATGTATGTCTGTGTGGCAATGTATGTTTGTGCATGTGTAGGTTTTTAAGACTGTGTTTGTGTTGTAACCCAACAAAGCTTACTAAATGAGAAATAACCAAACGGAGGTTAAAATAGAAATGTAATCTTTATAACATTAACAAAATACAACACTCGCCAGCGGCGTGAAGAAGGTAAACCACTGCAAGTGATATAAGACTACACAGTCAACCTAATACTCCCATATTTATGAGGATTGGGGCATACCTATTTATGTTCATAGGTAGAGTATATAACAGTTTGTGTGTGTATATATGTGTATATTAGTGACAGAATTCAATCCCACGGGGAAATTATAAATGTCCTGCCTCTCTCTGTACACAAGGATGTTGCATACCGTTTTGAACAAACGCTAGAAGTATCAGATCCCCAAAAGCAGATGTACGGCAACTTACCTCATATGAAACAAACTATCAGATTAAAACGAAAAAGACACATTGGACACACCTGGAGAGGTAAGGCCGAACTCATAAGTGACGTTCTTCAGTGGGCACATATACATGGACACACGAGAGTGGGCCGACCATCAAAAACTTATATTGATAACATCTGTACGGATGCTGGATGTCGCAAGGAGGACTTGCCAGCTTCAATGACCGATAGGGACGGGTGGCAAGAGAGTATGTATGTGTGTGTCTGTGAGTGTGTGTGTGTGTGATAGAGAGAGAGAAGAGAGAGACCGGAGAGAGAGAGAGAGAGAGAGAGGGGAGAGGGAGGTAGAAATCCGTGCTGTCATGTGATGTAATAATGATGATGTAGATTGTGAAATATCGAATTAAATGTATCACTTTGCCTGCGACATATCTACAGAATTTTGTTTTAACGATTGCATAATTACAATTAACCTCCAAGCGTGAATATCGAAACGCAATTTGAAAATCTTGAAAATGCTTATAGAATCAAATTATAAGAGTTTATATTTGCATTATCAAATTATTAATGTTAATGTAACCGTGCACGAAATATGATGAAAAGTAATAAATTCAACAGAAACAGAATTTGAAAAAAAAAAAATTATTGCGGGCAAAAATATTGAAAAACACCGTGCGCAGGAGATCACTTTATATTTCACTAGAAGTGGCTACCCGGCATCGAACTGGGTGGAGGGATGGTGTAAAAAGGTAGTCTCGCAGTTCCATTATTGTTGAATCGCAAGTTGGATCCTCGCAGAATGTCCCCATTAAAATGTCTATGTAAAAAAGACCTTGCGTTGATTCAGACTCTCTAAAAAGAAATATTAATTCGGGTGAACCTTCGCCCTTTCTCAAAGTATATGAGATGGTCTGGGGGAAAAATGAAATGCTGTATATGAGGCAAAAAAGTAATTAAATGAGGAGAACGGAATACTTGAAGTGAGTGCTCTCGTGCACTCTCTCCAAATATATATATATATATATATATATATATATATAGTATGTGTGTGTGTGTGTGTGTGTGTGTTTGTGTGTGTGTCTTTGTGCTATAATTATAAGTAAATAGTGCCCAATAGTTTGAATAGAGCATTTATATTTTAGTTATATATATAACTAAACATGACATTAAGTTAACGACGCGTGTTTACTGATAGTTTCTCGCCTATGCGATTTTCAAACCAAGTTTGGTTTGAAAATAATTGTAGTTGTTTCTTAAGAGTTATGTGGGCATTTATATTACATCAAGTATTTATATTATATCAAGTATTTATATTATATCAAGTATTCCTATCTAATACAAATAAGTTCAGCTAGTTGTATGGTTTCACAATTTCTACTAAATACAAATAATCATATAGTTTCAAGTAATTATTGCTATTTAATAATAGCCATTTGTTAACACAGTTAAACCAGAGGAAGGATCCCGCCCTGTCGGCTGTGGCGTTAGAATGTACCGACTGCACCTCTGCAGAGGGGTAAGACTCCCCCAATGGGGCCACCTGTTGGCCGTGGGTGGCGACCTGTGATGCTTAAGGATAGAGCCCAGGTGGATGAGCAGTTCATGACTTGCAATACTCCACTTTGGCCCTATCTTGGGCTAGACGGGCGATCGGAGAGGCCCCCTCCGATCAATCGGCTGGTCACGTCTAGCCCTAGCATCTATGTGATTTTCCCAACCCTATTCCCTTCATGGCAACCCCCAACCCCTTTTTATCATATAAGTGCTAGAAGGCGGTGATTGAGGCTCTACATGTCCCGGTAATGACGTTAAACTCTATCTGATGGTGAGGTTCCACTTTGGGAGGTTTGGGGAATGTAGAAACCCCATTCAACACCATTGATCTCTGGTCCACTCTGACCCGGAGTGGTAGTACCTGTTAGGGTCCCATCTATGGGTTAAATAAAAAAATGTATTTATTAAAAAATTGTATTATCCATTAAGAATTGATTTATTTCAAAACTGTATCGGCATTAAATGACCCACTGAGGTTGATATGCCGTAAAACAAAACAAAACCAAAATCAAACCAGAGGAAGAATCGAAACCATCCACAAAACTGCATTGTTAATAACGGCTAGAATACTCAGAAGGGTCCTGGACACCTGAGGAGAGTTACTGTCACAGAGACTCCTGTGAAAGACCAATAACTAAGGTTGGTGTGAAAAACTCGCAAACAGTGATATAATAATCCATAGTAAACAAGTATATACCTCTAGGTATGTCTCTTTATGGTATCAAGTATTCTTATCTAATACTGATAATTTTTAAATAGATCTTATTCATCGATAGATGGGACGCAAACAGATACTACCACTCTGGTACAGAGTGGATCTGGGAGTAATGTTAATAAAAGGGTACTCCATATGCCGCATATCTCCAGAATAACTCTTTGGGGAAGGTCTTATGTTGCTGATGGGAATACAGACAGCGTATTCTAAGCCCCATTGACAGGCTGACAGAGAAAGGAAAACATCCGACAAAAAATAAAAGTGAGAAGAAAAAAAAGCGAACGAAAAAATGTCATATCAAAAAATATTCAACAAAGAAATCGTTGAAGAAAAGTGTTAGACAACGTAATTATTGATTCCAATAATAAAGAAAGCAAAAAGTAAAAATAAAATAAAAAAAGAATAAAGGTGAGTGTTTAACAAAAGACGTGAAGTAGTCGCAAGTGGAATAACTCTAATGGAATGGCTTGTTCAAATTATTTTCATCTTGGTGGCTATCGTCTCCAGATTGAAGAGGCGTCAAAGCGTCAGTGGATTAAAAACACTTCCATCATTCACTAAATAAAATATGACATACATTCGAAAGGGAAGAAAGGGAACGGGGCGGGGGGAGGGGTTGGTGAGAGGGAGAGGCAGGTCGAGATCCATTTGTGTTCGCCGCCGTTGTAGAGCAAACTGATAAGAAAGCGTCAAGTGAGCTTCATCAATTCGACTTTTGTCAATTGAACATTTTAAGATTTTTCTTTTTTTTTTCTAATTTTTCTAATTTATTTTTTATTTGATAATTTTTTTTTCTTAGCTCGTTCATTCATATTTTTTATTTTTTTAAAAATACTTTCCTTCTCAACGATTATTGCTCTTTACTCGTCTTTTTTTCTTTCACACTTTTATATCTCTGATTATTTTCATCTTCATCTCACCTTCAATCCTTTCTAACAAATTTAAATCATATGGACCAATTTTATCATCTTTGTTGTCTTTATCACAATTTTCTATTATAGTATGATCTTTTGAATTACTCAGATATTGCGTTGTTACTATTATACATTGATTCTTTTAACCAGTTTCATTATCTTTGTTGCCATCATCACAATGTCTCTCTCATTATACATTCAGGTCTTGTTTTAGTCTGAATTTTTAAAGATAAGATGTTGTTACTATTATACATTGATTTATTTGGACTAGTTTCATCATCTTTGTTATCTTCATTTTGATTTTTGCAAAATATATTATCGTTATCGACGACCCATGCTCTTAACTTATTTTCTTTTCTTTCACACTTTTATCTCTGGGCTTATTTTTTCAACCTCATCTCACCTTTACCCATTTCTAACATAATTATCTATATATACAGTGGTATTCCGACTTACATGTGCCCTAACATACGACTTTATTTTGCTCATTCATTCAGCTTTTGAATTTTCATATATATATATATATATATATATATATATATATATATATATATATATATATATATATATATATATATACATCCTCCTGTGGAAGCCAGCACATGGGCACGCCACTGTGGGCCGACCAGCAAAGACGTTAATCAGCTCTGTATGCTTCATAGAGGACCTCCCAAGAATGATGAACGATAGGGAAGGATGGAGAGAGACTGTCATGGATATCCGTGCTAACAACGCGACATGATATATATATATATATATATATATATATACTCACCTGTTCGCAAGCGACACAAGGTCCATTTCTTAAGCGGTTTTTAAATAGGTTTGAATTCAGAGTGTTCCTTCACCTAGATGATTACCTAGCTATGTTTAAAGAGCCTGGTTAGTCTCGCTATTTACCCATAGCTGGAGGGAGAATTGGATTCATACCTTTCGCAAAGGTATTAGCGTCATGGAAAATGCAAACAGATTCATCCAGAAATTGAACTCGGGCCGATGAGTCCATTTCCTACGACTCTAACCATTAAACCACGCACCTCCATATTTTCATATATATTGTCCTTATCGATAACCCTTGCTTTTATTCCTTTTGTATTCTATCATACTTTTATATTTCGTTTTTTTTCTTACCTTTATCTCACCTTCACTCGTTTCTAACACAATTAATTTGTATAGATACAGTAGTACCTTGACTAACCAGTGTCCTAACATACAACTTTATTTTAGTCGTTCATTCATCTTTTTTCCTTTTCAAAATATACTTTCCCTGTTGACAACCCTTGCACTTATATCACCTACTCTCTTTTCGAACACACTTAAATCTTATATATACAATGCTACCTTGACTTACGAGTGCCCAAACATACGACCTTATTTTTCTCGCTCATTCATCTTTTCATTTTTCAAATCTTTATTAACAACCCTTACCCATTACTTCTTTTCTTTTCTTTCACACTTTTATTTATTTGCTTATATTTCATCTTCATCCCACCGTCACTTGTTTCTAACACGAGTATCTTGAATATATACAGTTTTACCGTGGCTTAAGATTGCCCTAACACACGACCTTATTTTTCTCGTTCATTCATCTTTTCATTTTTCAAATATAATTTCCTTATTGATGACCCTTGCCCTTGACTTTTTTCTTTTCTTTCACTTTTATTTATTTGCTTATATTTCATCTTCATCACACCTTCACTCGTCGTTTCGAACACAAGTAATTCGAATAGATATAGCCTGATATAGAGCATCCTATGATCAGAGCTACCTAACGCCTCAAAACTTGGACCCTCTATAAGATCTAAGTCGACTCTCCTGACTAATACTCTGTCGATGTAGCTGGAGAGCTGGCGACCAGAGGCTCCCCTAGCGGTCCAAGTCCACACTACCCGATTTGGGTGCTCTTCACGGAGCTTGTCGGCAAGATCAAGTCTGTCGACAAACTCCAAGTATTTTGCATCCAAATTGTTAGTATTTCCCCTTACCCATTACTTCTTTTCTTTTCTTTCACACTTTTATTTATTTGCTTATATTTCATCTTCATCCCACCTTCACTCGTTTCTAACACAAGTATTTCGAATAGCTACAGTTTTACTTTGGATTAAAAGTGCCCATACATACGAATTTATTTTTCTTGTTCATTCATCTTTTTATTTTTCAAAATATACTTTCATTATCCACGAACCTTCCTCTTCGTATATTTTCTTTAACTCTTTTATCTTTCTGCTTGTTTTTCCCATTCATATCCCCGACACTCTATTCTAACATATTTAAATCGTATAGATACAATATTGCCTTGAATTACGAATGCCCGACTTTACGACTTTATTTGCTCGTTCATTCATCTTTTCATTTTCCAAATCCTTATCAACAACCCTTGCCCTTTACTTCTTCTCTTTTCTTTCACACTTTTATTTATTTCCTTATTCTTCGCCTTCATCACACCTTCACTCGTTTCTAAGCATTTTGAATAGATACACTTTTACCTTGGCTGAAGAGTGCCCTAACACACGAATTTATTTTTCTCGTTCATTCATCTTTTTATTTTCCCAAATATACTTTCATTATCCACGAACCTTCCTCTTCGTATATTTTTTTACCTTTCTGCTTATTTTTCCCATTCATATCATCTAAATTCCTTTCTAACACATTTAAATCGTATAAAATTACGGGTGCCCTACCTTACGACTTTTTTTCTCGTTCAATCATCTTTTCATTTTTCAAAATATACTTTCATTAACCACGAACCTTCCTCTTCGTATATTTTCTTTAACTCTTTTATTTTTCTGCTTATTTTTCGCATTCATATCCCCTACACTCTTTACTAACACATTTAAATCGTATAAGTACAGTGTTACCTTGAATTACGAGTTACCCCACATTCGATTTTCTTGCGTGTCCATTCATATTTTTTTTCTATTTAGAAATATAATTTTCTTATCGATGATCCTTACTCTTTACTCTTTTTCTATTCTTTCACAATTTTATCTCTCTGCTTTTTTGTCCATTCATATCACCTTCACTCTTTTCTTTCACATTAAATTCGTATAAATACAATGGTACCTTGACTTGCAAGCGCCTAAACATACAACTTTCTTTGGCTTGCTGAATGAGAACAGGATACCCCCGTGGACTGAATAAAGTGTTAGGTTCAAAGTTCCGTGATGGCTCCCGATTACGACAAGAAGGTTCCCGATTACGACAAGAAAGTTCCCGAGTTCGAAAAGGAGGTTCCCGAGTCCGACAAGAAATACCTGAAGAAGGCCGGAGGGTACATCAGCCGAAACGTTATACAGATAACAAGGAAGATGAGGACAATAGTCCGATTAATACAAATAATACTATTTATTTGGCTTGTTCATTCATTTTTTAATTTTTTTATATACACTCTTCTTGTCGACGTCTCTTTCTATTTACTCCTTTTTTTATTTTTTTCATACTTTTATGTCCCTCCTGATTTTTCTTTTGAAGAAAAGCCTACACACAAAAAGTACGGGACAATCTTCTAACAGGTTACAGACTCTCGATAAACACCGTTTTTTCTCGAATTCTCGAACTCGCTGGTTAAAATCATTGAATAAACAAACAATAAACACTATTTTCTCCGTCGTCGACACTGTCACTGCTTCCACGGTCTGGTTCGTTCTGCCTCAGTGTGAACAACTGCCTGCTTTTATTAGAGTTCGCTTAGCTGTTATTTAAATGACACCTCGTGCCGTTAGAGTTGTTCATGCATGGCACAGGCAATTCTTTGCCGCTTACGTCGGGGGTGGGGAGAGGATCGGCTATGCCCATTACAACTCTTCATCTCACTTTTACTCGTTTGTAAGACAATTAACTCGTATATATAGATTGACTTACGAGTGCTCATACTTACGATTTTTTTTGCTCGTTAATAAATCTTCTTTTTTGTCTTTTTCAAAATATAATTTGGTTATGGACGAATCTTGCTCTTTGCTCCGTTTATTTTCTTTCATTCTCTCAACATAATGAAAAAGGGAAAAAGAAGGAGAGAAAGAAAAAGAGAGGGAGAAAGTTGAATCAAGATTATTATACTTCTTACGTATTGAACTATTGCAATAGTTCTTAAGCAAACATAACAACTTTGTAATAGTTAAATTATCATACTGTGGTATAGCCACAGGTCCTGCTAGTGTATATATTTTTATTAATTTACCTATTTATTTATCTACTATCAATATATTCTTAGATAAATGTCCTTATCTATCTATCTATCTATCTATCTTCTTACCTAGTCACTTATCTATTTATCTACGAAAATAAATGAGGTAATATTTTTCGAATCTCGCCTACGTATGTATGTATCTATCTATCTATCTATCTATCTATCTATCTTATAGTCAGGTCACCAAGCGCTACTGGTACTATGTAACCCATTACTACCTGTTTCATAGTCGGGTCATCGACGACTAAACTGGTTACCCTACCAAGCTTGTCTGATGAGGAGGGTGGCTAGACACCCAACAGGACGTAAAGCAAAACCTGTCAAAGGGGTGGATGAAGCCTTTCGCTCTACGGCCGTCTAGCACATAACATTCGTGGGAACATAGAAATACCTGGATTGGCGTAGCAAAACCACTTGTGAAGGCAAGCGTCTAGGAGAAGGAAAACTAAGATATAACCTGCGGCTGCTGCTGCATCCAATGATTTGTTCTTCTTTTTTGTTCAGTGTGGCAGTCGCTTAGAGAGTGGGATTGGCTCTGTGCAAAGCTTTTCCTCACTTAGAAATGCTTCAGGCGCAGACATTGCTTGATATGCAATATATATCTTGCCATTTATGTGTTATTGATAACACAAAGGCTGGCTGTAGCCTAAAAACGGCAAAAGAAAGTTTCAATGATGGCTAATAAAGATATAAACATCAATGGAAATTGTCAAGCAATGGCAATACTTGAAAACGAATTTGCTGCCATTATCTATCTATCTATCTATCTATCTCCCTATCTATCTGTTTTTTTTTTTACAGCAGCACATATAAGCCAAATGTACTTTCCAGTTAGCTTTTTCTGTTACAATTTATATGAGTCATAAATCGTTAGCAGATCCTGTAACTGAGAATAAGGGCTGTTAACTTCGAGATCAGGGGAACCAGTGGAAATTTACCATTGGCTGTTGGTAACCTTCTGATCCCTTGAAAACGCTCCATGATAGACACGTGATAGTTTTTAGTTAGAGTTTTAGAATTCAGAATCGACCTGGGTTCTGGAAGGGAATGAAGTGACAGTCGTTCTCTATCGGGTCATCTCTCCCGCGCGGTGAATAAGCTGATAAAATAAAAAGCTTGATCAAGCGAACAATAAGTCTTGTTACTTCATTTAATTAAAAACAAGTAAAGCCCAGAAGAAGAAGAAGTCAGCCCTTGGATAGAAGAATAAAGAATAATTCAACTAGACAGGAACATGTCGGCCAAAGAAGTTAACAAGTTATAAAGAAGACCATCTCCTCTCTAAAGTAAGTCTAATCTGTATATGTCCCTGTCTGACTCTCTGCCTGCCTGCCTGCCTGTCTGTCTGTCTGTCTCTCTCTCTCATCTGAGAACTTACTCTCTGAATTATATACCCGATGTTCGATGTTTGAAGTGGGTATATAACAATTCTCCAAGCGTTTCTTTAGAGTTAATGTAGTGCAACCATACAGGAGTACTCGCTCGGCTACAATCTGGAAGAATTCCTATTTTGTTTGATCTGAGAGATCAGATTTTCAGGACTGTGATAACCTATCAACAGCAATCCACTTTGTATCTCTACGTATGTTGACCAGTGCTTCTTGCAGACATTTGGCTTCAGCAGGTGTATTTCCAAGAAGCGCTAAATTCTATGAATAGTCTGCATATCATTTGCTGTGACCCAGCTATATGCCACATGCGTATGGACGCACGTGTCATAATGGTTACCGTCGACGCAAACGAGTTTAAATTCTGGACGAGGCTGTTCACATTTCACATAGTGCTAATACCCTTTGGAAATGTATGCATCCAACTAATATCCTTCAAAATATGGGTAAATAGTAGGAAATACTGAACACTTTATTCTTAACTAGGTAACCAGTCTAGAAGAAGGAAAATTCAAACTTGATAAACTCCGCTTAAGAAATTAACCTTGTGTCACATCCTGCTTGTGCGGGAGGGGGGGGTAAATATATATATATATATATATATATATATATATATTTATATATATATGCCATGCACGTATAATATGAGTTATTTGAAATAAATATTAAGGACATCGCAATTTCATTTCATATCAGCGTATAAGTTAGTACATAAATATTTTATTAATTCATGTATGCGATGAAAACGTTATCAATGTACATAAATAAACTAGATATAATGTGACTTCTTGGATCACCCATTGAGCTCTGGGTAGATAATTGGGATTAGGGAAAAGTGAATTGGCCAAACGAATTACATAAAAAAAACAAACAAATACGACCAGAGAAAAAAAGCTTTAAAATCATTTTATAAGATTTCTAAGAAAAGGAAAGTTTGACCTAATTTATATTTAAATGGACCTGATTCTTGGAATTCTATTAAAGCTCTCAGCTGCCTGGCTGCTGAAATTTAACGTACGAATATGTATCAACTTCTCCACTCACTCTCTTTACGCTCACAGAGAACTAACATATATAACGAGGTGGTAATCAATATATAACATAGAGAGGGAGAAAAGTGATAAGCAGAATGTGTAGTAAGAGAACGGGTCAGTTTTTTACTTAATTGCAAACTACGACTAATTAGACCCAATGAAAGGGACTTTTTTTTCAAACATAACTCAATCCTTAAAAATAAGGATATTTATTATGAAATTTTTGTGTCATTAAACAGGAAAAAGCCGTTTAAAAACAATCATTGATACACTCAGCTTTAGTATAATAATAGATATTAACTTTAATCATAATATATGCAATGTATGTATAGTATTGAGTTTATTCGAAATAAATATTAAGGGTGTCGCATTTTCATTTCATATCAGCGTATGAGTTTAGTACATAAGTATTCTATTAATTCATGTATGGGGAGAAACCTTATCAATGAATATGAATAAATATTAACTTTAATGCTAATGGGAGAGAATGAACATTTCACTTTCAGCCGCAGAAAGTAAATTGAATTTCTTATCTTGAAATATCAACTTTTTCATTTATAAAATCAATCATTTGGCATTCAAGTTTTGACTAATTACACACAGAATATTTCATCACCCTGTCGGCTGGGGTTGGAGAATACACCAACTGCACCTCTGCAGAGTAAGATTCCCTCAATGAGGTCACCTGTTGGCTGTGTGTGTGGGGGGGTGACATGTGATCTTTAAGGACGGAATGCTATTTGCTGAGCAGTCAATGATATACAATACTCCACTTTGGCACATACTTAGGCTAGACCGGCGGTCGGATAGGCCCCCTCTGATCAGTCGGCTAATCACGTCAGGCCCTTTTACCTATATCATTGTCCAGGCCCTATTGCCGTTATGTCAAACTCCCAACCGTTTTTATCATATATGTGCTAGAAGGCGGTGACTGAGGGCCTTCGTGTGCTGAGTTTGAAGTTGAACTGAATCTAACGAAGTTCCAATTTTGGAGCTCTGGAGAGTTTAGAGTGCCCTTTCATCGCTTTTACTCCCAGGTCCACTCTGCCCCGGAGTGGTAGAACCTGTTAGGGTCCCACCAATTGGTTAAGTAGGGGAAAATAAGTTTTTAAAAAAGGTGTTTAAAAATGAATTTAAAAAAAGATATAATACCAATTAAGAATAAATAGAAGAAAACGTCTTCGGCAAGGGTTAACATGCCATAAAATCTACAACCAACAGAATAATTCAAAGAATAACTTTCGTACTTTTGAAGATTAGTCTAAGAAATTACAGAGTAAGTTTGGAAACTTGAAGGAAAATAATATTTTCTGAGTGTACTTACGAATACAGTGTTCATTATGGCACCTCATGTGGTGTAATGGTTAGCAAACTAGATTAGCAGACCATTGTAAGTGATTTCGAATCTCACTGGATGCCCCATACTTCTAGTCGTGTTCCCCATCTAAGCTATACTTAGTAAATAACTAGGGTACCTTACGTGGTGTAATGGTTAGCAAGCTATATTTGCAGACCATTGTTAGTCACTTTGATTCTTATTAGGCGCCACATAATTCTGGCCTTGTGCCACGCCTAATAACTATAAAATGTTGATTATTTTCACGTTTTGGCTTGTGTGTTGGAATTAATCATTTAATGAAACAATTATTTCAATGTTATCTTCTTAATCATCTTGACTTTAATAATTTTTGAAAGTGGACATTTTTCTATACATCTTTCCAAATTTATTCAATATATTTCCTGGATATTCTTTTTTCAAAAAAACGATAATTTTTTCCCGCCTTTTATTTACAATTGCTGCTAAGACAACTGGTTTGATTTTTTTTTTTAATTGAAGTTCAAGCTAGAACACTTCGTGACAGAATTCAGTGATTTATTTTTCAACGGACAATAACAAAAATAATTAGCTGAACGCTGATAAATGTACATAACCTGAAAAGAAGAAGATGATGGCATTAATCGATTTTAGAGTTTCGTGAAAAGAACGAAAATAATTAAAAACATGATAAATAATTAACAAAGCACGAATCATAGGATTATTGACCGCGGTGAAGAAATGCAGCTTAGATTAGCGTAACTGTTATCGTGTTAAATAGCTCGTTGGCATCTTCTTCGGTCAGGGTCGTTTCTTCTCCAACTGTAATATATTGCATTGACCAGCAGTGAACCCAGTGGATTAATTTTATAGATACATCTGCTCGTAGATAAAGTGGCTACCAGAAGACAGGCATTGCGTGGGTGTGATAGCCGAAACATAAAAGCAAGAAATGCGTGGGGGGAGGGGTAAGCCATGGGCAACGAAATCTAGAACGTGGGCGAATAGGTGTACCTGCAGAAAGCTGCGTGGGCACCACAGTCGAGGAGGCGTTGCCATGTGGGTCACGTGGCTATCAGAAGTCAGGAATTGCGTGGGTGTGATACCCGAGGCATAAAAACATGGCCAATGAAATCAAGAATTTGGGCGAAGATGTTTGGCTGCAGAAAACTGCTTGGCCACCACAGTTGAGGAAGCGTGGCCATGTGGGTCATGGGAGAGTTTTAGGTCTACATAAGATATAGAATTTTGGCTGAAATTCGGATCGCTGGCTGTTCCGATTCCCGGCAGTTCCTTTGTATGTGCGAACTCTCTCCGACTACTTTGCTGTTCCACAATCGTTATCGTCGAAGAATGAAAATATAAGATAATATTTTTTTATATATTGGCAATTCCATGTCAAGTCTCCCATTTCAATGTTTCTGAAATGTTGTCCAAATGTGGATTATGATAAAGTTAGACAATCCCAAAATTTAAAGTTTACATTTTAAATTGTTTTATTTTTAAATCCTTTAATAAATTTAATGATTTTACTTACTTAGGGTACAAACTCGCTGACATTGAATTTTTTACTCCCACTCCTCAGGCAATATGTTTCAAAAATCTATTTTACATCGCCCGGGGAGGGGGGTTATTTTGTACTAGTGAAATTAATGAAAATTATTTCTACCGCTTTAAAAATACATACGAAGTTTTTGAAAATTATCATATATATTAAAACAAGATTTGGCATTAAATAACCCAGTTGGGTTGATATGCCAATAAATCAACCATCCTTCAATTACTTCTTTAAATAGGCTCTTAGACTCCCACGCTTTGTTATCTGTTACGTTTGAACACGGAGACATCTACTTTACTTGTTTTTAACAAACAAAGTGAAAACAGGTCGATTTTGACGTGTTCTAATTAGATTTTGACGTCCACGAAATCTTTTCAAATCGAGCTAAAGTTTTCAATGTGCACTTCAATCAGGTATTATTCGACCGCTTATAGGCTTGCTAAATATAACAAATTCAATGTTATTTTACTAATTTTATATGTTTCTACACATGTTTTTTGATAAGCGCAAATACATTGAAGTCTAGCGCTGGACGGGCACTAACATATCTGAAATTACTCCATTTTAAGAACATTTTACCAACATTTAGAACTTAAACACTATCAGGTATGATGCAACACTAAACTTTGCTATGATTAGAATGTTAGTTTATATTGCGAGTTTTACGCAATTTTTTTCCTTTTTTACTAACAGATAAAACAAAGTAAAAACAGGTCGATTTTGACGTGCTTTCCATAGATTTTGACGTCCACGATTCTTTTCAAATTGAACCAAAATTGTCAATGTTGGCATTTATTAGGTATTTTTTTAGCCTGCATGTGGCCTTGATCTTAAACCTGTAAAACATTTTTGGACATTTTAAGCCGTTAAGTGCAAGCTACGGTCTCAATGTATTAAAAAAATATTTGAAAAAAGAAAGAAGAATTTGAACATACAATCTCGGAAGAATAGTGCAATATCTCCGAGATGCAAAACAGATAATTAATAATCAGCATCATAAGACATTTGGACAGATTCATTCATGCAAATTTTGCCAATACTAAATATTGGCATCTTCTTTATGCACAGCAAGATCAATAACGTGTGAGTGTTTTGCTTTTTAATCTTTATGATTATGCGTAGTATATTGATAAGCATGCAAAAGATTACTTGTTTCTTTTAAAATTAGGTCATAAATTCTGAGCTAGCACTCTAGATGTAACGGTTATTATCATAGGATGTGGACCCGGGGACACAAGTTCATATCCTGGGGGTAGTTGTTTGCATTTCACATACCCTAAACAGTGTTGAGAACAAACTTTATTATCTTAGGTAATAAACTTTTTTTAGGTATATATATATATATATATATATATATATATATATATATATATATATATATTTAATTTGCAGAGTTTTCACAGATCAATGTTCATTATAAACAGTTACCCAGGTTTCATGCCAAGGGGCAATCATCAGGTTGTTGAGAAAGATCCCATGGTGTTTGTTGAAGATCTTTACTCAATGTCACATTCTGGACATTCTGTCACATTCTGTCACATTCTGGACCGCAAAAGATTTTGCAGTCCAGAATGTGACATTGAGTAAAGATCTTCAACAAACACCATGGGATCTTACTCAATAACCTGATGATTGCCCCTTGGCATGAAACCTGGGTAGCTGTTTATAATAAACATTGATCTGTGAAAAGTCTTCAAATTAAATAAATATTAGCTCTCACAATTTGTGATTGAGCACTGTATTTTCTTTGTTTCATCACAAAAAAATATATATATATATATATATATATATATATATATATATATATATATATATATATATATATATATATGAGAGAAAAGTGTTATGGTTCAAATTTATTTGTTACGGTCTCACAATCGGACACGAATATATCCACAGGAAACAATCGGTACCCTGTCCACCCCGATGAATAAGTTATTTTAAAAAAAACTTTTTTTATAATTACATATATTGCGACAAAAGATTAACAATCAACATACAAAACATTTGAAAAAACAACTTGACTTAAAATGGCTTTTTATATCTTAACAGGTTCAGGTTAGCTCAGTCGGTTGGGCGTTTGGCTAGAAACCACGGTTCCTAGTTCGATACCGGCCCTCGTCAACTCATCGTATGAGTAGCAGAGGGATCTGTGCGGTAAAGTGAGGAGCTGATGGTAGGTGTGGCGCTCCACCTTAGACGCTTAGATAAACTCATTTGTCTAGCGCTAGTGAAAAGGGATAGACTCCCTCGCTGTATGGCTCATACCGACATTAGGACGCCCCGATGATTTTTTTAAATATCTTAGTAATTGACACATTAAAAAAGAACTGAACAATGTATATTCTAATGGAAATACAATGTTCAGAATTCATATGAAAATATTGTCGTTCAGTGTTGTATTTCCAATCGATTGATTTTAAATTTTAAATTTTAAATTATTCTATGTTTAAGCCAATGCAAATACGAAAACAATTGTTCATCATCATCTATAGAGATTTCTCTTTCATTACATTTAAAAGCATGCATTTCCACCCAAGCAGGATATGACACAAGGACAATTTTTAAGAGACCATTTATACGATCATTTATACGATTAATCAATCATCATCATAATCCTCATCCTCCTCCTCATCATCATCATCAAGTCTTGCTGACAGAATGTATTCCCACGACTCTCTCTCTCTCTCTTTCTCTCTCTCTCTCTCTCTCTCTCTCTCTCTCTCTCTCCCCATCCGTCCCTTTCAGCATCGCATACACATACTCACACATACAAGCAAACACCAACACCTACCCCCCCCACATATATATATATATATATATATATATATATATATATATATATATAATATATATATATATATATATATATATAGTCAGATAGATAGATAGATAGATAGATAGATAGAAATGAACAATGGACGAAACGTTAATTTTTTCAGAAAAACAAGCTGTGTCAAAAAGTACAAAAAGTCTCGATACTTTTTTTGACCCACCATATATATATATATATATATATATATATATATATATATATATATATATATATATATATATATATATATATTATGGTTGAGATTGTCACTGTTTCAGCTTTTACTGGAACGGTGTGCCAAACGCAGTATTATTGGAAGAGTGCTCTCTCTCTCTCTCTCTCTCTATAATATATATATATGTGTGTGTGTGGTGTGTGTGTTGTGTGTGTGTGTGAATTTGTATTCTGTAATGATGAAGATACACCATTCGTTATTCTAATGAGGGTTGTGAAAGATTACGAAGTTGACTATGACAGTAACACGAAGTGCTTTTGCCATGAGATTCTTGTTGTTTTGTTGTTGTTGTTGTTGTTGTTTGTTCTTCTTCTTCTTCTTCTTCTTCTTCTTCTTCTTCTTTCGTCTCATTCTTTTTTTTTTTCTTCTTCTTCTTCTCTTCTTCTTCATCATCATCATCTAGCAGATGGAAATTGACAGCTGTTTTGAATCGGGAACAAAGCCAATCATCTTTCACCAGATAAAAAGTTCGCAAAGATGAAGAGATCAACTTGACTCTTTCTTACACACACACACACACACACACACACACACACACACACATATATATATATATATATATATATATATATATGTATATATGTGTGTGTGTGTGTGTGTGTGTGTGTGTGTGTGTGTATTGGACTCTACCCTTTCTATTTTGGCTCTGTGTTGTTTTTCTGTCGAAAAGCTAATAATAACGCGAGGTGATAAGCGCGCAAAGGAAGACCGCGTGGACCAACATACACCAAAGCATCGGTCTCTTTCGAAGAAAAAAAAAGCGGTGAACAGTGACGAAGGCGGAAAGACCAAAAAGGGTTGATACGTCAATGGAAGTGAAGGGAATGGGTGGGGATGTTAGGGGAACAGGAACCAAAAGGGGACTTATTCCAGTTCAATTTGTGTCCTTCTTTTTCTGTTCACCTTTCTATATCCTGAAACACACAAATAACAAAATGCACGAGCACGCACATGCGCACTTCCTCTTTAATTCTCGGTTATATATATATATATATATATATATAGTATGAACAAAAAGTAATAAGACAATCAGGAATATTTATTGTATGTTGTTTATTCTCAACTAGTTTCGACCTTAGGAGAAAATTTCTTATTTGAAGAAATTGTTTATAGATTTTTTGAAAGGGAGCATTATAGAAGAACTATAAAAATTGAAGTGTTTATATATTTAGGAGAATATGTGCGACATTGAAGTCATACCTAATTTTGAAAATTAATAAGTTGATAATTAATGAATTAGGCGAATATATCTGTTCAAATGTAAGGCGTAAACAAATCGAGAAAAAGTCAATCTCATTATGTACATTTCGGCATATTATGCCTCATCAGCAGAGTTATAGACAGGAAAACTGCTCTGTGTGTGATTCGAACACTAACTGCCAGGCTGAAGAACTTTTTAAGATTTCGTTCAAATAATGACGTCATTGTTTTTGCACACTTATCAATCCGAGATGCGTCCCGAGAAGCGTTAAGGACATTTAAAAAATGTTATTGGCGTTTCCTGCACAACTCGAAGCATAAAATCCGATGATGTCAGTTATTTTCCGATATTTTTTTATTTTCATAATAATTTACTTTAAGTCAAGCTTCATCTAAGAAATGTTCAGACAAACAATTAGCTGAGTTCAGGATTTGATCTCGATTCGTCGGTTCTATTTATTATGACGATAACCGTTACTCTAACCGTATCCCCTCAAGATTATATGTCTAGCTAAAACAGCGAGAACAGAGAAAATAATCAGATTTGGAGATCAATACAAGTGTAAGAGAAATGTAGTATTGTAGAAAAGCAGAGAGAGAGAGGGGGGGAGTCGGGGGAAGACTTTAGACGTTACACTTTTGGGACTCCCACGAGGACACTTAGGCAAAATAACCACAAGAGAATACCAAGTCCGCGAAGACAAAATACATATGTATCTCTGTGTAGAACAATATTCAGTTGTTTCGTAAAACATATTTTTATTTGACAATTGGCCGCGATTTCATTGATATAACTACGTATGAATGCTGGATTTTTTAAACAAAATTTGTTTACAACCAAAATAATGTACACACCTAAATGTCCATTATTGTATTATGAGATCAATATTGTTATCACTTTTAAAAAAATCCTTATTGTTTTAAATGAAAGCGGTTGAAATACTATATATATATATATTGAAGAAATGGATACAACAGAAACTTACTCGAGTTTCATCGCTAGAATCATCAGGGTTAAATCTACTGAATTAATCGAGTTACCGATTAATTGCAGCTGATCACACGTATGTTCATTGAATAAGATTTATCAATAAACATACGTGTGATCAGCTGCAATTAATCAGTAACTCGATTAATTCAGTGGATTTAACCCTGATGATTCTAGCAATGAAACTCGAGTAGGTTTCTGTTGTATCCATTTCTTCAATAAATTTGCTCTACTTTGTATTGAGCACTTTGTATTTGTTTTATCACGGACTTAACCCCTGGATTTTGTGCACCTCCAACGATCGTGCCCATATTCACCGGTAAGCCACCCTTTATATATAAATACACAATATATATATATATATATATATATATATATATATATATATATATATATATTGTGAATAAAAAGGCATTAAAATACCATGGGTATCGTGATTATGAACCATTTCCACTCGTGGTTATTTGGGTATTTTATTCACAAATAAATTTGCTCTGTTTTATGAGAATTAAACATTGAGCTCTCACATGGAACCTGAACTCTACAACAAACTACTGTTAGAGAATAGAACCAAGCCTAGAATCACCTTGTACCAAGAAAATTGGTACCCCAACAAAGAATATATATATATATATATATATATATATATATATTATATATATATATATATATATATATAAAAAGTAATTGGTAATGTGCTTGAAGCATTGTTAAGTATGTTATAATATATTAATAATTTGAAGGCAATTACAATGCGTATGAAAAAGAAAAAAAAAGTATAACCACGCAAAAAAAACTTAAGCACGTTCATTTCTGATTTTCGTCTCTGAAGATTAAGTTTTCTTTGAAATCGCTAAGAGAAAAAAACAACATCTTTTTGTTTTTATACGCATTGTAATTGCTTTCAAATTATTAATATATATATATATATATATATATATATATATATATATGCTTGTGTATGTACATGCATGTGTGTGTATGTGTGTGTGTGTGTGTGTGGAGGTGTTTTGGGGAATGAGGAGTACCCTCTATCACCATTACTCCTAGGACAACTATCACCCGGAATGGTAGTACCTATTACGATCCCATCTATGGGTTAAATAAATTAAAAAATGTGTTAACAAAAATGAGTTTTAAACAGTTTGAATACCCTACAATGAAAATTAATAAGACAAAAACCTTTTCAGCAGAAAATAACCAAAACTTTGAAATGCCGTAAAGACCAACCAACCAACCAACTAACCAACCAACCATTGAACCGATCAATATTTCTTGTGAAAAAGAGATTGAATGAACAGTAGAAACCCATTTTTGTTTAATTAAAAAACGGGGTCAATGGAAACATTTGCATAGACCTAATAACTTTTAGTTAAAGGCCAAAGCCGCTCTTGATTTCCTCCTGTGAGGAAAGACATTTGCATATTTCGATTTTGATGGGAGAAAGTATTGATTTACAAAATCGTCAATCTCTTTGCATATCACACATAACACAATGTTCCTCTCCCTATTCTTCTCAGTCGTCACACTGTGTTGTACTAAATTAAATTGCTGTGACCCAAGTTGCAATAAAGAAAACAACTGTATAATTTTTTCTGAAGACATGATGTATAAATCAATATTACCTTCCCTCTGACTGAGGTGATGTTCAATTTCCTCCCCTGCCACTGTTCGTTTTGGGCTTTTCCTTCATCAAAATAGCCCTTTCCGTTTTGTGAGGAAGAGAAGGACATTACTTTTATTCTACTCTCGTTTAAAATCAACAGAAAAACAATACACACACACACACACACACACACACACGCGCACACATATATATATATATATATATATATATATATATATATAATATATATATATATAAAGTTTGTTCTTTATAGTATCTTTGAAGCATTGTGTGTGTGTGTAATATAAAGATTTTGAAGGCAATTTACAATGCAATATGTGTTGAATTTATTTAACTTTGGTTTTTTTTTCAAAACTAAATATTTTCGGAAGTAAAATTCCATCTTCAGAGTTATTGAAAGTTGAAAGTATTAAAAGTACTAGGTGATTTTTTTATAGTACTTATCCCACATATATATATTATGGAATGGCTTGCGGTGAAAAATTGGGTTGGTCTCAATATTTGGTTGGTACAAGTTCTACTCGGATAAGTCAGCGTTATAACAAGTATAAAGTGCTCAATGCGTAAGTAGATCGGATTTATTTTTATAGTGTGTACAGAAATAACCTACTCAAGTTTCACCATAATGATCTTCAGGGTTGAATCCACTGACTTATTCAAGATATTGATTAATTGCAGCTAACTGCAGAGTTCATGTTGTAGTTTATAACCGTTGAAAACAGTTTCGCAGTTAATGAAGGCTGGTGCGTCATTTAGGTTATTTCTGTACACACTATAACATATATATATATACGAGCAAAATAAAAAAAACGGCCTCCGGGCGATGAAAAAGTAAATTTTTTAAACATATTGCATGAGGAATGAGAGTAAAAA
>CM042165.1:79970597-79973097 GCA_023376005.1 Doryteuthis pealeii
TAAACTCCGCTTAAGAAATTGACCTTGTTTCACATCCTTTTCATGCGGAGGGGTTGGTAAATATATATATATATATAGACATTCATATGCATATCCATACACACATATATACACATTCAAAGCCCTTGTGTTGGTCCAGCCACTCTAAAAAAAATTAATGTCTACTATTTACAATATTAAATGCAAGAAAAAATTATATGCTGTTATTTAAAAAAAAATTTTTTTTAAATATAACCACACAAAAAAAGAATTAAGCACGTACATTTCTGATATTCATCTCTGAAGATAAAGTTTTGCTTTGAAATCGATAAGACAAAAATAACATCTTTTTGTTTTTATTTTTTATACGCATTGTAATTGCCTTCAAATCATTAATATATTATAACATACTTAACAATGCTTCAAGCAAATTACCAATTACTTTTATTTTTTAAATTTTCTTCACGAATATAAATCAAATCTTCATTATTTTTATTCAAAAAGCCAGATCTGGTGATAATGAATGTGTACCTATATTTACTTTTTTGAATTAGAGTTGGAGGCGCGTGGTCTAATGGTTAGAGTCATAGGAAATGGACTCGTCGACCCGAGTTCAATTCCTGGACGAGGCTGTTTGAATTTCATATAGCGCTAATCCGCTTGGGAAATGTATGAATCCAATTCTCCCTCCAGCTATGGATAAATAGCAGGGCAGACTGGGCTCTTTAACCATGGCTAGGTAACCAGTCTAGGAGAAGGAAAACTCTGAATTCAAACCTGTTAAACACCGTTTAAGAAATTGACCTTGTGTCACATCCTGCTCGTGTGGAGGGGTTGGTAAATAAATGGATTTACTTTGTGGTTAATTGTTTTATTTTCGTAGTTTCCTCCGGACATACATACACACAACTACCCTTTATATAGGTATAGATTAATCTACATTTTCTATTTGTATTTGTTACTTCAGTTCAGTCATTTCCGACACACCACCCTATCAGCTCAGAGATTGGAATACACTAACTGCAACTCCATAGAGGGGTAACCCCTCCCTCAATGTGATCACCTTCTGGCCATGTGTGGCAACTCGTGATACTTAAAGATGGAACCCCTGGTGGATAAGCAGTCCTTGACATTCAACGCTTCTTACTTATGCTAGACTATTCACAGGAGGGGTTGACATAATAATGAAACAAATCCTATCGGAGCCTTTGCAAAATTTTCCAAATAACAGGAAAAGTCACTGTCTAAATCAAGTGTTGTACGGCCCCAGGACCATATA
The DNA here is from genome assembly GCA_023376005.1 of Doryteuthis pealeii. Lineage (NCBI taxonomy): Eukaryota > Metazoa > Mollusca > Cephalopoda > Myopsida > Loliginidae > Doryteuthis > Doryteuthis pealeii. Next base: position 79,971,856 of record CM042165.1, read on the forward strand.
ACATTTTTCAAGGCAAACAGAAAATTATTTACAAAATAATTATTAAAAAAAAACATAAACATCAAATGTCTATGTGATATCTATGTGAATCAAAAGGGACCATAATTAAAACAAAAGATTTAATAAAATAAAATGTCGAGAACCACTGATCTAGACCACAGCACTGTTGAGATCCGCTAGAATACCGGGTGCTGAGGAGACTTGCTGTCACTCAGACAATTAGAACTTGGTATATATATATATATTTACCAACCCCTCCGCACGAGCAGGATGTGACACAAGGTCAATTTCTTAAGCGGAGTTCAACAGGTTTGAATTCAGAGTTTTCCTTCTCCTAGACTGGTTGCCTAACCAAGGTTAAAGAGCCCAGTCTGCCCTACAATTTATCCATAGCTGGAGGGATAGTAGGATTCATACCTTTCCCAAGGGTATTAGCGCAAAGTGAAATGCAATTATCACATCCAGGATTTGAACTCGGGGCGACAAGTCCATTTCCCATGACTTTAACCATTACACCACGCGCTTCCTACGAACTTGGTATAAGTCTTTCGGGTTCAACGTACGCTTTGGACGTAGTGGCCATCAGCAAAATTATGTTAGAAAATATTAGATATGAATCTGGTTTAAGAAAAGAAAATGGCTTTACAAAGGAAGGATGAATAACAATAAAAGATGGAAAGACAATTACTCGAATCATGTGGTAATTCTATATTAGTTGCAAATAACCCATCTGATCAGTTGGACGAGTAAAATGATATTAGTTTTTGGGAGGAAGAAATTGGTAATCCCTATTTGTATTTGGGACACACACACCCATTATATATATATTATTATATATATATATAATATATATATATATAGTGTGTATATATATACACATATATGTATATATTATATATATATATATATGTTGTATATATATTATATAAAATAGATATGCGCAATATATGTTTGTATATACACATGCGTGTATGTATGTAATTATATATATATATAATATATATTATATATATATAATATATATATATATGCACACATTATACATATATATTCATCCAGTTCTCCATTGACTCGAAAGAACTATTATATATATTATATATATATATTATATGTGTGTGTGTGTGTTGTTGTGTGGTTATTTATAAGTATATAATATATATATATATAATATATTAAGTAATATATATATATATAAGCACAAATTCTATAATATATATATATACATATATATATATATATATA
>CM042165.1:79975597-79983967 GCA_023376005.1 Doryteuthis pealeii
CGGGTCAGAGTGGACCAGGGAGCAATGGTGATGAAGGGTGCTCCATATTCCACAAACCTCCAAAACTGGAACCTCACCATCAGATAGAGTTTAACGTCATTCCAGGACATGTAGACCCACAGCCACCGCCTTCTAGCACCCATATGATAAAAAGGATTGGGGGCAATCATATAGTGCTAGGGCTTGACGTGACCTGCCGATTGATCGGAGGGGCCTCTCCAACCACCCGTCAAAGTGGAGTATTGAAGTCATGGACTGCTCATCCACCTGGGTTCTATCCTTAAGCATCATGGGTTGCCACCCACGGCCAACAGGTGGCTCCATTGGGTGAGTCTTACCCCTCTGCAGAGGTGCAGTCGGTACATTCTAACGCCCCAGCCGACAGGGCGGAGGAGGTTTTTTTGGAATATTTTGTAAATAGTTATTCACTAAGCTTAGCTGAGATGTGACATAAGGCCAGAAGTTTGGAGCGCCCAGTGAGAATGGAACTCACTCACAATTGTTTGCGAGTCAAGCTTGCTAACCATTATTTGTATATAAGCCGTGCTGCAATACACCACTTAAATCTATAGACTAAGCGAGGTCACGTGGTTTAAATCACAGCCAATCAACATGTCGAATACATGGCTGGTTAACTACTTAATCGCTGATACTGAGAGACGTCCATTTACAATCATTGACGAAGAACCTGCAACACTGAGGAGCACCAAGGAACAACCAAAGGATTCTTTACTAAGGATCGCGCTCTGCTTACACAAATGATCTCTGATGACAGCGCTCTTGCTTGAAGCCTAAAGGATGGCCACAAAAATCGTAACAGATTTAATGGTTATCGTCGTAAGAAATGGACTCCACAAATCGGCTAGGTGCCCATGGCGTAATGGTTATCGTGGTAAAAATGGACTCAAGGACCCGTCCTATGCGAGTGTAGTCCTATGCTTGCCATGTTACTTGATAAGAGGACTTAATTCCGTAACTACGACATGAGTCTCCGGCTAGTTGCTCTGTCGATACTTTCTGTGCCAACTCTGGGTGTTCCTTCGATCTGCAAAATTGGGGTCGACGCAACTTCCTATACCCATATTAATAGGCGGTGCCCTTGGAATAAAAGTTATCGTCGTAGGAAATGGCATCGGTGTTCAAATCCTATGCAAGGCTGTTTCCATTTCACATAGAGCTAATAGCCCAAGGAAAATTACTCCTGGTAATATTGAATTAGAGATTTATGATAATGTGACGTTACAGAAGGTTTGTTAAAGTATATAAATTAGAATACTATATATATATTTACCAACCCCTCCGCACCAGCAGGATGCGACACAAGGTCAATTCTCAAGCGGAGTTTAACAGATTTGAATTCAGAGTGTTCCTTCTCCTAGACTGGTTACCTAGCCATGGTTAAAGAGTCCAGTCTGCCCTGCTATTTACCCATATCTGGAGGGAGAATTGAATTCATACCTTTCCCAAGGGTATTAGCGCCATGTGAAATTCCAACAGCTTTGTCCAGGAATTGAACTCGTGTTGACGAGTCCATTTCCTACGACTCTAACCATTAGACCACGCGCCTCTTAGAATACTATATAGGTTTCAAGAATAACCGCTGTGTGTGTATGTGTGTGTATGTGTGTGTGTGTGTGGGTGTGTGTGTATGTTTATGTGCGTATGCGTGTTTGTATGTGTGTGTGTGATGTCTGGTCTGTGTTTAGAATTTGAAGTATACGAGGTATGTCAGAAAAGTTACAGGTTGATCGCATTCTTCGATGTGAGAGGAATCGTCCACTACGACTTCTTGCTACTGGCCAGACAATCAACCAGCATTTCTATAAACACAACGGCGTTTGCTTCGTTCAGTGCGCGAGAAGAGGCGAGAAGATGTGGCAGGACAACTCATGGTGCTTCACCACTACAACGTACTTGTCCACACTGACCTGAATATCCAAGAGTTCCTGGCCCAGAAAAAACATCACTCTGCTGGAGCAACCTCTCTACTCGCCCGTGTGTTTTTTTGCTCAAGTGGTTCATCAAGGGAACCCGTTTAGAGGATGTGCACGACATCAAAAAGGGAATAAAATCCGACAAAATATAGAAAATGGGAAGACACGAAGTATTCCAAAAGATGTGTTTTATTCTTAATGGTGAAGTCTCGTGTGAGGCTATCTCTCATCACTATCATGAAAAAAACTCATCTTTTGGAATACTTCGTGTTTTTCTATTTTCTTCATACTGTCTGATTTAATTCCATATTTTACTCCCATTCTGCCCACCTGAAAGACTTACACGAAACATACCCTCACGCGATACTTTTGGAATACTTTGTGTTATTCTAGTTTTTACAAAACTATATACAAATCAAATTTCGACTAGCTTTGCACATCTTATATATTTTGTCTATATGATTTAAAACCATTCATATGCCCACTCTCTTAAACTGTTAATACAGATTATTGAAACGAATGCTCAATAGGAACTGTTAAATCTATTGTTTGATTTTTCCAATGTTAACAAACTTGAAATGTCATTCCAATAATATTAAAAAGTAACAATAGACACATAGAAGATAAAGTATTGTCAACCCGGTGGTCAAGATAATAAAAAAAGCATGGCAGCGAAGGATGGGAAATTCCATTAGACTCCCGGGTGATTACTTTAAAGGGAATAACTTAATAGTTTGTAGTTTGGATTTGAAAAAATTGTTTGGTGACATTATTCCTGAAACTTTTCTGTGATAAAACATAGACCAATAGAGCAGGTGGTAAAACGTTAATGAAAACCAAGTGTGTCTACCAATATGTTCACATTTTTATGACTCTCAGGCAATATGTATATTTAAAATATTCTTAACCCCCAACTGTGAGGCGTGATGTTAGGGAACAATAACATTGTAATAGAAACTGCCCTGGATTTTCATAACGAAATATCTGAAAAGAATTCCTAAAAAGTATATTGAATTATTTACAAATCAGTTATATTTATGCTTTCTTGTTTCATTAGAGTTATAATTAAGGCTAATGAATATGATATTTATAAAGGTTAGTCAAACATTAATGCTATTTTGTTTAGGACAGGTACAATTACCAACACAGGAACATATATCATACATCAAAATGAAGCTGGTCCTCTGTGGATTACATCCCTACTTCTCCACATAGTCACCGTTTCATAGGACGAAGAGATAATAGTCTGAGTCAAGCATTATTAAATAGAATATATGAGTTTAAAGAAAATGAACATATATAACTTGAGCAAGTGTCATATGATGAGTTTTATTACATGAAACAGGCATAATGAGACTGCAAGAGAGGAGTGAATAAACAGTACTTTGCCAGGGGAACGCATTTTTGCTTGTTGATTTAACAATAATAAAGAGTCATATGTTGTAAATAACGAGAAACATGATATGCGCATATCTTATTCGAAATATCCTCCATCAAAATCAAAAAAGCACCCACACACACCCACACCACACCCACATACACACACACACTCACACACACACACACACACACACACACACACACATATATATATATATATATATATATATATATATATATATATATATAGTAAAAGACATTACCTTAATCAGTAGTATTTTCCAAACAGAATTAATTCCACTTTGCTCTGGTCCTGAAACAAAGAAAATATTATTTAGATAATAACCATGATTGTAAACTGTTTAAGTGATTTATAAAAACAATAAAACATTATATATATATAATATATATATATATATATATATATATATATATATATATACTGCTGAATATCTGTGGTAAACCTATATCTAAATGAATATAGCACTGATGATTAGAGTCGTACGAAATGACTCGTCGACCCGATATCTAATCCTGGGACTAGGCTGTTTGCATTTCCCATAGTGCTAGTACCATTGGGAAAGGTATGAATTTCAACTATTCTCCCTCCAGATATGGGTATATCGATAAGAAACCAGTCTAGGAGAAAAAAACACTGAATTAAAACCTGTCAAACGCCGCTTAAGTAATTGACGTTGTGTCGCATCCTCTCGTGTGGAACAGTTAATACATATATTCATGGCAGCAAATCTGTGTTCAAGTATTGCCATTGCTTGATATAAAAAAGAAGAAAAAATTCAACTGTTCAAAGAATATAACGGGGAGATTCAAAAAAGTTCAACAATGAGCTGCACGAAAGTGGCTCTTTAGTCCTGCCAAAGTCTTGCACATCTTCCACATTTACAAGTAATTCCAGGGAGCATAGGGTATTTTATTAGTCTATCCCGCCAATGCACAGATTGGTGATTGATCAGGCCAGCCTTGCTCATACATAGCCTTCCACACTAGTCACATAGTAGAACGATTTGATGCCCTTAGTTGTCTCCTTTTTTTATTCTTGCGAATATCTCGTTTCAACTGGTCATATAACATACATACATACATCTCTTATTATAATGGAGATTGTGTTTTTTCTGTCTGTAACCGAAACTATATTACTAATCGAGTCACAATTAACATAGTTATTTACATCACATTCTCCATGATTTTATTTTAATTAAACCTCAATTATTAATAAATTGCTTCACCTTTTTATTAGTGTTGTCCATATCTACATACAAATAACATGCAATTGTATTTATATATACAAAAAATAGCGGTTTGCAGTGTGAATGTGAAAACTAATTTGCATATTGATATTAAAAATGTGATTTTATTAAATATGTGCTTAGTATTATTGATTTCTAACTGTTTGGTTTTATTTTAATGCATATAAGCAAAAATCTCTTCAATGAATCTTAAATGAAATTCATTAACAAGAAAAATAACTGTCATTTTATTCTTTATTTCCTAATTTAACTAAATAGTTAAATAAATAAATTCAGCAATGAAAGATGGAGTGATGGAAGAGTAAGTTTCATTTCTATTTTTCTATTATACCCCCACTCTGTTTCAAATTTTTATCTACCTTCTTATTAGACTTCTAATTAATACGATATTTCATTACATTAAAACTTAAAACTTGCACCCGGAGGGTGCATATATTTGCTAGTATATATATAACTATACTAACTTAGATATAGGCTATGACTATACTTAGTTACAGGCTTTATCACAGATATTGAGCACCCTCTCTCTCTCTCTCTCTCTCATATATATATATATATATTATATATATATGTTGTAATGTTTTTATTTGTCATTTATTGCTTTTTGTTCCGTTTCAGATATCTATGCCCCCCTACGGAAAAATATAATCCGTACTACACTTTAGATAATGGTAATAAAACCAACACAACTGCATTAACACTAGTTCATATCTCATTCAAGCAGTCTGTTGTTCTCTCTCTCTCTCTCTCTCTCTCTCTCTCTCTCTCTCTCTCTCTCTCTCTCTCTCTCTCTCTCTTCTTTTCCCTGCCTTTGCTCTCCACCTTGCTCACCGCCCCTTACTCTCCGCCTTGCTCAACTGAAATGACTCAGCCTAAAATGGTGTTACGCGTGTGTTCTTCGGGGAATTCAAGCCGGCCGTTTGTTCAGTTGATTTGAGAAGACATTTAATCGCAATAATGAAAGCTGTGTCGATGTTAACGTGATTGGCTGTCTTAAGGGAGTTGACAATTAAAATCACCGTGAATACGAAAGAAATACACGTTATTTCAAGTCAAGAAATCGGAGAGAGACGACAAAATAGAGCCAACTGCGTTTTAAGCAAGAGAAGCGTCAAAACAACAACAACAAAAAAACACGACGTCAGCAAAAAATGATAAAAATTTCGATTAAATGTTTCTACTGAAAACGATTTAGGTGTATTAAATAGGCCGGTAACAGCAACAACAACAACGATAAAATAGCAACAACAACAACAACAACAACAACAATAATAATAATAATAATAATAATAATAATAATAATAATAATAATAATAATAATAATTTCGTTAACTTTTAAGCAAGTGTCTAATCTGCACTCGGGAAACTTGAGAGAAAGTAATAGGGCACAGTAACTAAATATCTATTACATTAGATGACAGTTTCAATAATGCAACTAACAGGACAAATGCAGTTATGTGAAGCAATCATCGGTCTACATTCAGCATGATATATATAAAGTAAAAGTCGTCGGGGCAGCCAATGTCGGTATCAGCCAGTCAGCGAGGGAGTCTATCCCTTTTCACTAGCGCTAGACCAAGGAGATTATTTTAATGTCTGAGGTGGAGCACCACACCTACCATCAACTCCTTACTTTATCGCACAGATCGCTGTGCTACTCATACGCTGAGTTGTGAGGGCTGGTATCGAACTAGGAACCTTGTGGTTTCTAGCCGAACGCTCTACCGACAGAACTAACCCAGCCATATATAAAGGGTTTTTTTTATTCTGTGTTTGAAGCATTGTGCGTAAGTGTAATATATATATATTTTGAAGGCAGTTGACAATGCAATATATGTTGAAAATTATGTTTATTTACCTTCTTTTTTTTTTAATATACTAATATTTTCGGAATGAAATTCCATCATCAGAATGTTAGAAGTTTTTAAAAGTACTAGGTGGTTTTTTTTAATAGTATTTATACCACGCTGGTGTAATTCAACTGTTGTCTGAGACGTTGAAGAACGCTAGAAATTTGAAAGTTTTTTCAATCGGTTAATTCCGTGCGTTTCCCTGGTGTTGTAGGTCCGCTTGATTTTGCGTTCGGTGATATTTTTTATGGTAGTTAGGATTTTTCCATGTGTGGTTTAACCAAGCTGATGCTGGTAGACTGTAATGAGAGGTCAATGTGCCTAATACCAGTGAATGGAAGGACAGAGCAAGATATTCAATAAATGAAGGAAAAAATTTAAACTTGTTTCATTACAATAATAATCACAAAAACAGTAAGAGTCATGTTCTTGTGATTACCTGAAGATCCGTAGTAACACGGCTGAAATAAATTATTGTGATGAAACAAGTTTAATGTCTTTTACTTCATTTATTGTGTATATATATAATATATATATATATATATATAATATATAATTCACTGAGGACCACTGACTATGCTTAAACGCAACGGTGTCCTAGAAAACGGCTGGAGCACTTTTTGGCAGTCTTTACATATATACATATGTATGTATTTATCAGTTAAAATCCTCGTTCCAGGCTGTAGGTATGTTGATCACCGAGTGGCTAAGAAGAATGACTGATGATAAATCGATCGCATTTCCATCCCGACTGGAAGTAGCCTGGTAATGTCTAGCCCCACTGAAGGATGCGATATCTCGAAATACGGTATCTGTGGATGATTATATATATATATATATATATACATAAAGTCGTCGGTGGAGCCTAAAGTCGGTATCAGCCAGTCAGCGAGGGAGTCTATCCCCTTTTCAATAGCGCTAGACCAAGGAGATTGTTTTGGCGTCTAGATGGAGCGCCACACCTACCATCAGCTCCTTACTTTACCGCACAGATCCCTGTGCTGCTCATACGCTGATTGCGCGGGACCGGTATCGAACTAGGAACCTTGTGGTTTCCAGCCGAACGCTCTACCGACTGAGCTAACCTGGCCCCTCTAATTTAGGGAATTATAACAAATAATAGCACACTTTAACCGCCAAGATAATGGTTAACAAAAAAAACTCGGATTGCAATTCTTATCAGTCATTGACCCCCGGGAGGTCCTCCGCACATGCAGTATCTGCACAGAGCTGTCTATGTAGGTCTGGACGACCCGCATTAGCATGTTCATGGGCTGAAGGACGTCGCTTATGAGTTCATCCTTACTTCTCCAGTAGTGTCCGGCATGTCTTGTTAGTTTTACTCTCATGGTTTGTGTGACAGGGGGCAGGTGGCCGTATAGCTGCTTTTTGTGGGAGGTTGCTGTCACGATTTGTTCAAGATCGCACGCAGCATCCTTGTGCAACTCCCATCCCGCCTATTTTCCAGGCGCCTCGTCAAGATCAAAGTTGTGCAGTCATACAACAGCAATATAACATACGGCCTGAAGAATCGCTTTAATTTGTCGGCGAGATCTGACTTCTATATAACTGATAATCTATTTATAGCGGACAAAAATCCTGGCTGAAATACACAATCGTCAACACACAAGAAAAAATATATTTTCTTTAATGACAACTATACGCTCCTAATGCACCTTATCTGAGAGGATGTCTCTTAGGGTTCGCAACTCACCCGCGGCGGAAACATGGGCTGCGTAAATAAAGCTTTATCACTAAGAAACAACTAAGTCTTGGTTTGTTAATTAATATAAAAGACAAATGCAGCCAGATACGCCAGCACCGAAGGAAATCCAAAACAGAAAAAGGACCAAACCTTAAAATCATATATAATACTTTTAAATGACAAAACATACGCTACCAATGCCTTTCTCAGGTTTAACAAATGCGACGCAATAA
>CM042165.1:79989067-80019067 GCA_023376005.1 Doryteuthis pealeii
TTGTGTTTATTACCTAAAAACTAACAATGACACAGGGCTTCTGATAAGGAGAAATCCCCAATAGAAGACCAGACCCGAAGTCCCCAAAAAAGTCCAGACCTTTGAAGATTCCAGACCAAGATAGATGTTAGAAGATAGAACCAAAGCCTGTCAGAAGAAAAGACTAGAAGTAAGAAGTAAGAAAGGCTACACAACACTAGGGGATTAATAGAGCAAAATAAGTTCTAAAAAATACGTGTTTAAAAAACTTGAGGTTTTTAAAAAATTGAGTAGCTATCAAAAATAAATAAAACAAAACGTCTTCGGCTTAAAATTACCCAATAGGTTGTCATGCCATAAAACACAACCAACCAGCCAGCCAACCAACAACACACAAAGAGCATCGGTCCCTGTATCGCAGTGACAAACGATTTCGTAAATCCTCCAGCGTCCAAAAAAGAGTTTACGTTTCCCTTCAAAAATCGCTGAAGACAGTTCACAGCAGGTCTTTATGTGCCAGTTTTGATTTAGTAGTGACAGTAACAGAGCAGAGGTGATCGTGTCAGTTGCCTGTTATGTGTATATTTAATTATACTGTGCGGTGTTGGGAATCAATCTCTTGATCCTTCTGAAAATAGTTCAGTGTAGCGTTCATATACAAGGAATCTTTGCTTTGTTTTTATAAAAACATATTTTGCTCCACAGTTATCACGAAGAAAACAATATACATTCAGAGTTGTCTTATTTCTATTTGTGTTTGCTAGCCTTGTATGAAGGTTACGTCAAGAGGATCTTCATAATATATATATATATATAATATATATATTATATATATTATATATATATATATATATTGGCTGTCAATTCGAGCACGAGCAAGGCCATTTCCAGTTGTTTTTTTTTGTTTTTTTGGAAACACCGGAGAGGGTTCGAGCACGAAGATGACTCTTCAGTCCACTGAGACTCGTGAATGGTTTATTACATAATAAACATACTTTAGTACCAGTAGCATTTGGCACTGTATCATGTTTTCCCAGAGGACTCACCAGCCCTGCCCAGCCCTGGAGACAAGTACTCTTCCACATAAACGACTTGCTGGAACTTCTCCACTTTGGATGTTCCTGAGATGAGATATTACTACCTAGGTATGTGAACTGGTCGACTAATTTTAGAGGATTCAACGCCCAATAGTAGTGCAATGGTTAACAATCTAAACTTGCAGAATGATTACAACTAAGTAATGAGTTCGATCCGCACTGGGTGCCTCATTCCTTCAGCTTCGTACCAAGTCTAAACTGTACTTCTTTTTTTTTCGCTTACAGTCAAATCCTGTTAAAAGCAAATGTTCCTGGTAGATCATCAAAGCTTCAACTCCCAATTGTGGTGTAATGGTTAACAATCTAATACTGCAGAATAATTGCTACCAAGTAATGACTTCGATCCGCACTGGGTGCCTCATTACTTCATATTTGTACTGAGTCTAAGCTGTACTTCTGTCTTTTTTTTTTCGCTTACTGTCAAATCCTGCTAAAAGCAAATGTTCCTGGTAGATCATAAAAGCTTCAACGCCCAATCGTGGTGTAATGGTTAACAATCCAATGATCATCATCATGTAGCGCAATTAGCACGATTATCCATGACAATCTCTCGCCAACCTTCCCTATCATTCATTGACTCAGGAAGGTCCTCTACGCAGCATCCAGCATCCATACAGAGTTGGTCAATGTAGGTCCTTGGTGGGCGGCCCACATTAGCATGCCCATGTGTTGGCTTCCACAGGAGAACGTCGCTTATGAGCTCGTCCTTGCTTTTCCAGTGTCCAGCATGATTTGTCCGTCTCTCTCGGATGGTTTGCGAGACGGGGGGCAGGTGGCCATAATCTAATACTGCAGAATAATTACTAATAAGTAATGACTTTGATCCGCACTGGGTGCCTCATTCCTTCAGCTTTGTACCAAATCTAATTATACTTTCTTTTTTCGGTTACAGTCAAATCCTGTTTGAAAGCAAATGTTTTTGATAGATCATCAAAGCTTCACGCCCAATTGTGGTATATTAGTTAACAATCTAATCATCATGTCAGGCAATTAGCACGGATATCAATGACAATCTCTCGCCAACGCTCCCAATCATTCATTGACCCAGGAAGGTCCTCCATGTAGCATCCATCATCCTTGATTTGGTCAACGTAGGTACTTGGTGGGCGGCATGCCCATGTGTTGGCTTCCACAGGAGAATGTCGCTTATGAGCTCATCCTTGCAGTGTCCAGCAGTGTCCAGCATGTCTTGTCCGTCTCACTCGGATGGTTTGTAAGATGGGGGGGGGGAGGTGGCCATAATCTAATACTGCAGAATAATTACTACTAAGTAATGACTTTGATCCGCACTGGGTGCCTCATTCCTTCAGCTTTGTACCAAGTCTAAGTATACTTTCTTTTTTCGCTTACAGTCAAATCCTGTTTGAAAGCAAATGTTTCTGATAGATCATTGACTCAAAGTGGTAATGCGTCTGTTTAGTAATTAGATGATTGACCACTTAGGAAGAAGCAGATGCTTTAGGCAGCATTGAAGACTCGAGGCCAGACCGAAGTAAGAGCTTAGTAAATAACAAGAATTATGTTAATATTCTTCGTCGCACCTCAAGCGCCATTTCTCATCGCTTGATATAACGGAAATGTCATGAGGCGAAATCTTGTGTTAGCTTTTGCATTGTGTGTTTTCAAAGGTCACATGTCAGTGTAAATGCATTGCATCTTGGGATACTTCTCAGAAATCCCAAAAACTTCGAGCCGATCAATGAATCACTGACAAAGTAAGTTTTGCAAGGAAACAAAGAAATGAAAATACGCCAGAAAAAATCCGAGTCTTCACAACGGTAAAATTTACGGCATTCAAAAAAATACCAGAGTTAGTCAAAATTTTGGTAACATACTAAAACAATCCGGCAACTCTTGATTCTTTTTGCGGAAATTGTGAAGAACAGGAATCACACAGGAATGTGAAATGACAATCTCTCCTTATACTCTTCAAATGCTGCTCACCGAATTTTACCCGCCCTGTCGGTGGGGCGTTAAAATGCACCGACTGCACCTCTGCAGAGGGGTAAGACTCCCCCAATGGGGCCACCTTTTGGCCGTGAGTGGCGATCCGTGATGCTTAAGGATAGAGCCCAGGTGGATGAGCAGTTCATGACATGCAATACTCCACTTTGGCTCTATCCTGGGCTAGACGGGCGGTCGGAGAGGCCCCCTCTGATCAATCAGCTGGTCACGTCAAGCCCTAGCACCTATATGATTTTCCCAACCCTATTGCCCTTATGGCAAGCCCCAACCCCTCTTTATCATATGGGTGCTAGAAGGCGGTGGCTGCGGGTCTACTAGTCCTGGGAATGACGTTAAACTCTATCTGATGGTGAGGTTCCAGTATTGGAGGTTTGGGGAATGTGGAGCACCCCTTCATCACCATTGCTCCCTGGTCCACTCTGACCCGGAGTGGTAGTAGCTGTTAGGGTCCCATCTATGGTTAAATAGAAAAATGTATTTATAAAAAAATTGTATTATCCATTAAGAATTGATTTATTTCAAAACTTTATCGGCATTAAATGACCCACTGAGGTTGATATGCCGTAAAACAAAACAAACAAACCAAACAAACCGAATTTTACTCTATTGCCTTGAGCACAGCATCGGAGATCCCCGGTTTCAGGCCTAGCTGTCTTTACCTGATCATTAAGGTTCTTGCAACCCGAGTAAAATATCTTGAACCATCTGGTTCATGTCGTTTATATGGAAGAAGAAGAAGAAGAAGAAGAAGAAGAAGAAGAAGAAGAAGAAGAAGAAAGTAGTGATGGGGATTTTGAAGAAGAAGAAGAAGAAGAAGAAGAAGAAGAAGAAGAAGAAGAAGAAGAAGAAGAAGAAGAAGAAGAATTGTGTAAATTTAATTTTCAACTCTGGTCACTTTTTTAAAAATATATTCATGCAACTGAAAAAAAAAACACTAGAGTGGGTAATTTTTTTAGAATTTTATTCACTGGAAGAAATTGAACATAAAACAGGAGAAAGTCGTCTGGTCGACTTTTAACCGGAGGGCAGGTTGTTCATTTCTTTGGCTTCTCTTATGTGACTAACTTTTTGCCAAGGAGTTGGGCTTTTAAAAAACACATCATCATTTACTTCGAAATTAGAATAAAAACATATATAAATATTAAAGAAGAAGAAGAGAATGAAACAAAGAAGAAGAAGAAGAAGAAGAAGAACAACAACAACAACAACAACAACAAAAAGGTGTGGAGACGATGAACAGCAAGAAGAAGAAGAAGAAGAAGAAGAAGAGATTGAAACGAAGAAGAAGAAGAAGAAGAAGAAGAAGAAGAAGAAGAAGAAGAAGAAGAAGAAGAAGAAGAAGAAGAAGAAGAAGAAGAAATAAAGAAGAGATTGAAAAGAAGAAGAAGAAGAACAACAACAACAACAACAACAACAACAACACAGAAGAGGAAATAAGGCGAAGAACAGCAACAAGGAAGAAGAAGAAGGGGAAAGAATAATGATAATAATAATGATAATAATAATAATACCCAAAAGGATTAGAAAATGGTTTGGAAAGTTTGGAAATCAGAGGAAGGATTGAAACCATTCAGAACACTGCACTGCTGCAATCTGTCAGAATACTCAGAAGAGTCCTGGAGACCTGAGGAGACTTGCTGTCACTCAGAATCCAGTGAAAGACCATCAGCTAATGCTGATGTGAAAACTCAAAAGAAGAAGAAGAAGAACAACAACAACAACAACAACAACAAAGAAGAGGAGGAAGGAAGCCGAAGAATACCAACAAAGAAGAAGAAGAAGAAGAAGAAGAAGAAGAAGAAGAAGAAGAAGAAGAAGAAGAAGAAGAAGAAGACTATGTTGAAAAATAACTTTAATATTTAAAATAAACTTGTAATTGGGAAAATAAATGAGATGACTTCATTGTGATACCTATCTAGTCTGGATTTTGTTCTTATATCTCTTCGCGACTTTATTTACCAATGAAAATGTCATCTCCAGGAAGCACGTGTTTGTGTGGGAGATGTTATTTTCCACAAATTATTCCCGTCCGAAAATCATGTTCCTTATTAGCCCTGCACTAATTATTGCGAAAAGTGCATTCAGATCTTTTTTCCAAAATCTATTTCGTCTAATTAGCGTGCCTTTTTGACAACAGAAAATATGTCGATATTTGTGATATTATGTTATGCATTTCCATGTAAGTGCACGTTTTCCTAATTAAAATAGGGACCGTGTCCCGAAAGTAACGCCTGCTATTTATCCGCAAAAATCACAAAAAGATACAGAGAGGACAGATTACACAATGTCGGAAAGACAGGGTCTTCAGGTTCAATGAACTTTCTGTTCCGTATAAGTAAGTCGACGGGGGTGGCCTAAGGTTGGTTTCAGCCAGAGATCGAGGGAGTCTATCCCCTTTTCACTAAAGAGATTGGTTTTTGTGCCTGAGGTGGAATGCCACACCTACCGTCCGCTCCTCACTTTGACGCACAGATCCATGTGCTACTAATTCACTGAGTTGGCGAGGGGCGGTATCAAGCCAGGAACCTTGCGATTCCTAGGCAAGTGCTCTACCAACTGATAAATTCATCTTAGCATAATGGAGATTGTATGTCAGTCTGTCTGTAACCAAAACTATATCAGTACCTAAGTCACAATTCCCTTAGTAATTTATATCACATATATTTATATTTAATTTAAACCTAAATTATTAATTATATTGTTTTAAATTATTAATACTGTTGGCCTTATCTATATAGTTATAAGATGTAAGTGTATTTATATATACAACAAAATAGCGTCTACAGTGTTAATGGGAAGACTAATTTGCATATTGATCTTAAAAATTTGATTTCAATAAATATTTGTTTAGTATTATTGATTTCTTATTGTTTGGTTTAATAAACATTAGCAAAAATCCCGGGGATAAATATTTTTAAAAAATCCATTAACAAGAAGAATTAACTGTAATTTTGTTCTTTACTTCCTAATTTAACTAAAACGTTACATTAAGAAAATTTAACACTAAAAGACGGGAGCGATGGAAAATTATGGAAGAGTTAGTTTCAAAGTTGTTCTATTTTTCGATTATACCACGCTCTGTTTCAAATTATTTTATCTGTATTCTTATTTAGTTTCATTAGTCTGTCTTATTTAATACATTTGATTATATTAAAACTGAAATACTTGTGCGCGGAGGGTGCATATTTTTGCTAGTATCTCTTGTTGGCGTTTTTTATATATAAGGCGTGTGGTAAATGGTCACTTCTACTTATAGACTCGCCGATAACCATGTGACCAACCTATTGACCAACCACTGGCTGTATTCTGCTGCTGATATTGTTATTTATACTGGCTGTTCTGGTCATACCTACTCATAGCTACTGAGATCTTCGTGGACGACGGACATAGGATTATATCACAGGATTTATTCACTTACCAAATGATTCTATATCACAGGACTTATTCACTTACCAAAGGATTCTATATCATAGGACTTATTCACTTACCAAAGGATTCTATATCACAGGACTTATTGACTTACCAAAGGATTCTATATCACAGGACTTATTCACTTACCAAAGGATTCTATATCACAGGACATATTCACTTGCCAAAGGATTCTGTAACCCAATACTTACTTACTTATTTACTTTAGGTTCTTTACAACTGGCCAAGGATGGCGGCCTGATACTTAACATCTGTAATTATTCCATAATGAATAGATCATTTTAAAAAGTGAAACATTGTCGATGTAAAAGGTAAATAGACGGATTTATGAATGAAGTCAGCGATTTATTATGAATGAAGTCAAAAAATTAAGAAAAGTTAACACTTAAAGACGGGAGCGATGGAAAATTATGGAAGAGTTAGTTTCAAAGTTGTTCTATTTTTCCATTATGCCAAGCTCTGTTTCAAATCATTTTATCTGTATTCTTATTTAGTTTCATTTGTCTTTCTTATTTAATACATTTGCTTATATTAAAACTGAAATACTTGTGTGCTGAGGATGCATATTTTTGCTAGTATCTGTAATTATTCCATAATGAATAGATCATTTTAAAAAGTGAAACTTTGTCAGTGTAAAAGGTAAATAGTCGGATTTATGAATGAAGTCAGCGATTTATTATGAATGAAGTCATAGATTATGAATAAAAGACGACGTGGAAATAACATTTGGTGGGAAAGTGAGTGGCAAAGAAATGAAATGTTTAGATAAAAAAATACCAAGAATTACTGTCAACATTTTTTTGTTAAAGTAACGGGATTAGTAACAGAAAATAATGAAATAATACATTTCAAGAGGAAAGGGGAAAATTAACTAATGGAGGGAAAAAAAGGGGCTTGCTATAAAAAAGCATTTAAGGCATAAAAGCCGTGAAAATTGGAGATTGATATAAAGGAGTGAAAAAAAAAGGCAATTGCTATTAAAATGTAATACCGGAAGAAACATCCCTAAATAGAAGCTGAAAAACGAAGAGAAAAAAACTTAAAGCATTTCTCTCTCTCTCTCTCTCTCTCTCTCTCTCTCTCTCTCTCTCTCTCTCTCTCTCTCTCTCTCTCTCTCTGTGTGTGTGTGTGTGTGTGTGTGTGTGTGTGTGTAAGGTGTATGTGTATGTGTGTATGAAGTTGTGCGCGAAACATCGCGTTTGAATATGTATGTCTGAGTGGCAGTGTGTGTTTGTGCATGTGTAGGTGTTTAAGACTGGGTTTGTGTTGTAACCCAACAAAGCTTACTAAATGAGAAATAACCAAACGGAGGTTAAAATAAAATGTAATCTTTATAGTATTAACAAAATACAACACTCGCCAGCGGCGTGAAGAAGGTAAACCACAGTCAACCTAATACTCCCATATTTATGAGGATTGGGGCATGCCTATTTATGTTCATAGGTAGAGTATATAACAGTTTTTGAATGCGTACGTTTGTGTGTGTATATATGTGTATATTAGTGACAGAATTCAATCCCACGGGGAAATTATATATGTCCTGCCTATCTCTGTACACAAGGATGTTGCATGCTGTTCTGAACAAAAGCTAGAAGTATCAGATCCCCAAAAGCAGATGTACGGCAACTTACCTCATATGAAACAAACTATCAGATTAAAACGAACAAGACACATTGGACACACCTGGAGAGGTAAGGCCGAACTCATAAGTGACGTTCTTCAGTGGGCACATATACATGGACACACGAGAGTGGGCCGACCATCAAAAACTTATATTGATAACATCTGTACGGATACTGGATGTCGCAAGGAGGACTTGCCAGCTGCGATGACCGATAGAGACGGTGGCAAGAGAGCGTGTGTGTGTGTCTGTGAGTGTGTGTGTGTGTGATAGAGAGACAGAGAGAGAGAGAGAGAGAGGGGGGGAGAGAGAGGGGAGAGAGAGAGGGGAGGTATGGAAATCCGTGCTGTCATGGTGATGTAATAATGATGATGTAGATTGTGAAATATCAAATTAAATGTATCACTTTGCATCCGACACATCTACAGAATTTTGTTTTAACGATTGCATAATTACAATTAACCTCCAAGCGTGAATATCGAAACGCAATTTGAAAATCTTGAAAATGCTTATAGAATCAAATTATAAGAGTTTATATTTGCATTATCAAATTATTAATGTTAATGTAACCGTGCACGAAATATTATGAAAAGTAATAAATTCAACAGAAACAGAATTTGAAAAAAAAAAATTATTGCGGGCAAAAATATCGAAAAGCACCGTGCTTAGGAGATCACTTTATATTTCACTAGAAGTGGCTACCCGGCATCGAACTGGGAGGAGGGATGGTGTAAAAAAGGTAGTCTCGCAGTTCCATTATTGTTGAATCGCAAGTTGGATCCTCGCCGAATGCCCCCCATTAAAATGTCTATTTAAAAAAAGACCTTGCGTTGATTCAGACTCTCTAAAAAGAAATATTAATTCGGGTGAACCTTGGCCCTTTTTCAAAGTATATGAGACGGTCTGAGGGGGGGGGAATGAAATGCTGTATATGAGGCAAAAAAGTAATTAAATGAGGAGAACGGAATACTTGAAGTGAGTGCTCTCGTGCACTCTCCCCAAATATATATATATATATATATATATATATATATATATATATATATATATATAGTACGTGTGTGTGTGTGTGTGTGTGTGTGTGTGTGTCTTTGTGCTATAATTATAAGTAAATAGTGCCCAATAGTTTGAATAGAGCATTTATATGTTAGTTATATATATAACTAAACATGACATGAAGTTAATGACGCGTTTTTATTGATAGTTTCTCCCCTATGCGATTTTCAAACCAAGTTTGGTTTGAAAATAATTGTAGTTGTTTCTTAAGAGTTATGTGGGCATTTATATTATATCAAGTATTCCTATCTAATACAAATAAGTTCAGCTAGTTGTATTGTTTCACAATTTCTACTAAATACAAATGATCATATAGTTTCAAGTAATTATTGCTATTTAATAATAGCCATTTGTTAACACAGTTAAACCAGAGGAGGGATCCCGCCCTGTCGGCTGTGGCGTTAGAATGCACCGACTGCACCTCTGCAGAGGGGTAAGACTCCCCCAATGTGACCACCTGTTGGCCGTGGGTGGTGACCCGTGATGCTTAAGGATAGAGCCTAGGTGGATGAGCAGTTAATGACTTGCAATACTCCACTTTGGCCCTATCTTGGGCTAAACGGTCGGAGAGGCCCCCTCCGATCAATCGGCTGGTCACGTCAAGCCCTAGCACCTATGTGATTTTCCCAACCCTATTCCCTTCATGGCAACCCCCAACCCCTTTTTATCATATAAGTGCTAGAAGGCGGTGATTGAGGCTCTACATGTCCCGGTAATGACGTTAAACTCTATCTGATGGTGAGGTTCCACTTTGGGAGGTTTGGGGAATGTAGAACACCCCATTCAACACCATTGATCCCTGGTCCACTCTGACCCGGAGTTGTAGTACCTGTTAGGGTCCCATCTATGGGTTAAATAAAAAAATGTATCTATTAAAAAATTGTATTATCCATTAAGAATTGATTTATTTCAAAACTTTATCGGCATTAAATGACCCACTGAGGTTGATATGCCGTAAAACAAAACCAAACCAAAATCAAACCAGAGGAAGAATCGAAACAATCCACAAAACTGCATTGTTAATAACGGCTAGAATACTCAGAAGGGTCCTGGACACCTGAGGAGAGTTACTGTCACAGAGACTCCTGTGAAAGACCAATAACTAAGGTTGGTGTGAAAAACTCTCAAACAGTGATATAATAATCCATAGTAAACAAGTATATACCTCTAGGTATGTCTCTTTATGGTATCAAGTATTCTTATCTAATACTGATAATTTTTAAATAGATCTTATTCATCGATAGATGGGACGCAAACAGATACTACCACTCTGGTACAGAGTGGATCTGGGAGTAATGTTAATAAAAGGGTACTCCATATGCCGCATATCTCCAGAATAACTCTTTGGGGAAGGTCTTACGTTGCTGATGGGAATACAGACAGCGTATTCTAAGCCCCACTGACAGGCTGACAGAGAAAGGGAAAAATCCGACAAAAAATAAAAGTGAGAAGAAAAAAAAGCGAAACGAAAATGTCATATCAAAAAATATTCAACAAAGAAATCGTTGAAGAAAAGTGTTAGACAACGTAATTATTGATTCCAATAATAAAGAAAGCAAAAAAGTAAAATAAAATAAAAACAGAATAAAGGTGAGTGTTTAACAAAAGACGTGAAGTAGTCGCAAGTGGAATAACTCTAATGGAATGGCTTGTTCAAATTATTTTCATCTTGGTGCTATCGTCTCCAGATTGAAGAGGCGTCAAAGCGTCAGTGGATTAAAAACACTTCCATCATTCACTAAATAAATATGACATACATTCGAAAGGGAAGAAAGGGAACGGCGGTGGGATGAGAATGAGAGGTGAGAGGGAGAGGCAGGTCGAGATCCATTTGTGTTCGCCGCCGTTGTAGAGCAAACTGATAAGAAAGCGTCAAGTGAGCTTCATCAATTCGACTTTTGTCAATTGAACATTTTAAGATTTTTCTTTTTTTTTTCTAATTTTTCTAATTTTTCTAATTTATTTTTTTATTTGATAATTTTTTTTTTAGCTCGTTCATTCATCTTTTTATTTTTTAAAATATACTTTCCTTCTCAACGATTATTGCTCTTTAGTCGTCTTTTTTTCTTTCACACTTTTATATCTCTGATTATTTTCATCTTCATCTCACCTTCAATCCTTTCTAACAAATTTAAATCATATGGACCAATTTTATCATCTTTGTTGTCTTTATCACAATTTTCTATTATGGTATGATCTTCTTTTTGAATTTCTGAGATATGGCGTTGTTACTATTATACATTGATTCTTTTAACCAGTTTCATTATCGTTGTTGCCATCATCACAATGTCTCTCTCATTATACATTCAGGTCTTGTTTTAGAGTGAATTTTTAAAGATAAGATGTTGTTACTATTATACATTGATTTATTTGGACTAGTTTCATCATCTTTGTTATCTTCATTTTGACTTTTGCAAAATATATTATCGTTATCGACGACCCATGCTCTTAACTCATTTTGTTTTCTTTCACACTTTTGTCTCTGGGCTTATTTTTTTACCTTCATCTCACCTTTACTCATTTCTAACATAATTATCTATATATACAGTGGTATTCCGACTTACATGTGCCCTAACATACGACTTTATTTTGCTCATTCATTCAGCTTTTGAATTTTCATATATATATATATATATATATATATATATATATATATATATATATATAACGTCCTCCTGTGGAAGCCAGCCCATGGGCACGCCAGTTTGGGCCGACCAGCAAAGACGTACATTGATCAGCTCTGTATGCTTCATAGAGGACCTCCCAAGAATGATGAACGATAGGGAAGGATGGAGGGAGACTGTCCTGGATATCCGTGCTAACAACGCGACATGATGTTATATATATATATATATATATATATATATATATATATATATATATATATATATATATATATATATATATATATACTCACCTGTTCGCATGCGACACAAGGTCCATTTCTTAAGCGGTTTTTAATAGGTTTGAATTCAGAGTGTTCCTTCTCCTAGATGATTACCTAGCTATGTTTAAAGAGCCTGGTTAGTCTCGCTATTTACCCATAGCTGGAGGGAGAATTGGATTCATACCTTTCGCAAGGGTATTAGCGTCATGGGAAATGCAAACAGATTCATCCAGAAATTGAACTCGGGCCGATCAGTCCATTTCCTACGACTCTAACCATTAAACCACACACCTCCATATTGTCATATATATTGTCCTTGTCGATAACCCTTGCTTTTTATTCCTTTTGTATTCTATCATACTTTTATATTTCGTTTTTTTTTAGCTTTATCTCACCTTCACTCGTTTCTAACACAATTAAATCGTATAGATACAGTAGTACCTTGACTAACCAGTGTCCTAACATACGACTTTATTTTAGTCGTTCATTCATCTTTTTTCCTTTTCAAAATATACTTTCCCTGTTGACAACCCTTGCACTTATATCACCTATTCTCTTTTCAAACACACTTAAATCTTATATATACAATGATACCTTGACTTACGAGTGCCCCAACACCCGACCTTATTATTCTCGTTCATTCATCTTTTCATTTTTCAAATCTTTATTAACAACCCTTACCCATTACTTCTTTTCTTTTCTTTCACACTTTTATTTATTTGCTTATATTTCATCTTCATCCCACCATCACTTGTTTCTAACACAAGTATCTTGAATATATACAGTTTTACCGTGGCTTAAGTTTGCCCTAACACACGACCTTATTTTTCTCGTTCATTCATCTTTTCATTTTTCAAATATAATTTCCTTATCAACAACCCTTGCCCATTACGTCTTTTCTTTTCTTTCACACTTTTATTTATTTGCTTATATTTCATCTTCATCAGACCTTCACTCGTTTCTAACACAAGTATTTTGAATAGATACAGTTTTACTTTGGATTAAAAGTACTCATACATACGAATTTATTTTTCTTGTTCATTCCTCTATTCATTTTTCAAAATATACTTTAAATATCCACGAACCTTCCTCTTCGTATATTTTTTTAAACTCTTTTATCTTTCTGCTTGTTTTCCCCATTCATATCCCCGACACTCTATTCTAACGTATTTAAATCGTATAGATACAATATTGCCTTGAATTACGAATGCCCGACTTTACGACTTTATTTGCTCGTTCATTCATCTTTTCATTTTCCAAATCCTTATCAACAACCCTTGCCCTTTACTTCTTCTCTTTTCTTTCACACTTTTATTTATTTGCTTATTCTTCGCCTTCATCACACCTTCACTCGTTTCTAAGCATTTTGAATAGATACACTTTTACATTGGCTTAAGAGTGCCCTAACACACGAATTTATTTTTCTCGTTCATTCATCTTTTTATTTTTCAAAATATACTTTCATTATCCACGAACCTTCCTCTTCGTATATTTTTTTACCTTTCTGCTTATTTTTCCCATTCATATCATCTAAAATCCTTTCTAACACATTTAAATCGTATAAAATTACGGGTGCCCTACCTTACGACTTTTTTTCTCGTTCAATCATCTTTTCATTTTTCAAAATATACTTTCATTATCCACAAACCTTCCTCTTCGTATATTTTCTTTAACTCTTTTATCTTTCTGCTTATTTTTCGCATTCATATCCCCTACACTCTTTACTAACACATTTAAATCGTATAAGTACAGTGTTACCTTGAATTACGAGTTACCCAACATTCGATTTTCTTGCTCGTTCATTCATTTCTTTTCTATTGAAAAATATAATTTCCTTATCGATGATCCTTAGTCTTTACTCCTTTTCTATTCTTTCACAATTTTATCTCTCTGCTTTTTTGTCCATTCATATCACCTTCACTCTTTTCTTTCACATTAAATTCATATAGATACAATGGTACCTTGACTTGCGAGCGCCTAAACATACGACTTTCTTTGGCTTGCTAAATGAGAACAGTATACCCCCGGGGACTGAATAAAGGGTTAGGTGCAAAGTTCCGTGATGGCTCCCGATTACGACAAGAAGGTTCCCGAATACGACAAGAAAGTTCCCGAGTTCGAAAAGAAGGTTCCCGAGTCCGAGAAGGTTCCCGAGTCCGACAAGCAATACTCAAAGAAGGCCAGAGGGCACATCGGTCGAAATGTTGTACAGATAACAATGAAGATGAGGACAATAGTCCGAATAATACAAATAATACTATTTATTTGGCTTGTTCATTCATTTTTTAAATTTTTTATATACACTATCCTTGTCGATATCTCTTACTATTTACTCCTTTTTTTTTCATACTTTTATGTCCCTCCTGATTTTCCTTTTGAAGAAAAGCCAACACACAAACAGTTCGGGACAATCTTTTAAAGGGGTACAGACTCTCAGTAAACACCGATTCTTTCTCGAATTCTCGAAATCGCTGGTTAAAATCCTTGGGTAAACAAACAATAAACACTATTTTCTCCGTCGTCGAAACTGTCGCTGCTTCCACGGTCTAATTCGTTCTGCCTCAGTGTGAACAACTGCCTGCTTTTATTAGAGTTCGCCTAGCTGTTATTTAAATGACACCTCGTGCCGTTAGAGTTGTTCATGCATGGCACAGGCAATTCTTTGCCGCTTACGTCGGGGGCGGGGAGGGATCGGCTATGCCCATTAAAACTCTTCATCTCACTTTTACTCGTTTGTAAGACAATTAACTCGTATATATAGATTGACTTACGAGTGCTCATACTTACGATTTTTTTTGCTCGTTAATAAATCTTCTTTTTTGTCTTTTTCAAAATATAATTTAGTTATGGACGAATCTTGCTCTTTGCTCCGTTTCTTTTCTTTCATTCTCTCAACATAATGAAAAAAGGGAAAAAGAAGGAGAAAAAGAAAAAAGAGAGGGGGAAAGTTGAATTAAGATTATTATAGTTTTTACGTATTGAACTATTGCAATAGTTCTTAAGCAAGCATATCAACTTTGTAATAATTGAATTATCATACTGTGGTATAGCCACAGGTCCTGCTAGTATATATATTTTTATTAATTTACCTATTTATTTATCTACTATCAATCTATTCTTAGATAGATGTCCTTATCTATCTATCTATCTATCTATCTATCTTCTTACCTAGTCACATCTATTTATCTACGAAAATAGATGAGGTAATATTTTTCAAATCTCGCCTATCTATCTATCTATCTATCTATCTATCTATCTATCTTATAGTCAGGTCACCAAGCGCTACTGGTACTATCTAACTCGGTACTACCTGTTTCATAGTCGGGTCATCGACGACTAGACCGGTTACCCTACCAAGCTTGTCTGATGAGGAGGGTGGCTAGACACCCAACAGGACGTAAAGCAAGACCTGTCAAAGGGCGGATGAAGCCTTTCGCTCTACGGCCGTCTAGCACATAACATTCGTGGGGACATAGAAATACCTGGATTGGTATCCAGGCGCGTAGCAAAACCACTGGGAGAGACGGATCCCTCAGCCTTGTGAAGGCAAGCGTCTAGGAGAAGGAAAACTCTAAGATATAACCTGCGGCTGCTGCTGCATCCAATGATGTCGATTTTTTCTTCTTTTTTGTTCCGTGTGGCAGTCGCTTAGAGAGTGGGATTGGCTCTGTGCAAAGCTTTTCCTCACTTAGAAATGCTTCGGGCGCAGACATTGCTTGATATGCAATATATATCTTGCCTTTTATGTGTTATTGATAACACAAAGGCTGGCTGTAGCCTAAAAACGGCAAAACAAACATTCAATGAAGGCTAATAAATATATAAACATCAATGGAAATTGTCAAGCAATGGCAATACTCGAACACAAACTTGCTGCCATCATCTATCTATCTATCTATCTATCTATCTATCTATCTGTTTTTTACAGTAGCACATATAAGCCAAATGTAATTTCCAGTTAGCTTTTTCTGTTACAATTTATATGAGTCATAAATCGTTAGCAGATCCTGTAACTGAGAATAAGGGCTGTTAACTTCGAGATCAAGGGAACCAGTGGAAATTTACCATTGGCTGTTGGTAACCTTCTGATCCCTTGAAAACGCTGCATGATAGACACGTGATAGTTTGTAGTTAGAGTTTTAGAATTCAGAATCGACCTGGGTTCTGGAAGGGAATGAAGTGACAGTCGTTCTCTATCGGGTCATCTCTCCCGCGCGGTGAATAAGCAATATGGGCTGATAAAATAAAAAGCTTGATCAAGCGAACAATAAGTCTTGTTACTTCATTTAATTAAAAACAAGTAAAGCCAAGAAGAAGAAGAAGAAGTCAGCCCTTGGATAGAAGAATAAAGAAGAATTCAACTAGACAGGAACATGTCGGCCAAAGAAGTTAACAAGTTATAAAGAAGACCATCTCCTCTCTAAAGTAAGTCTAATCTGTATCTGTCCCTGTCTGCCTGTCTGTCTGTCTGTCTGTCTCTCTCATCTGAGAACTTACTCTCTCAATTATATACCCGATGTTCGATGTTTGAAGTGGGTATATAACAATTCACCAAGCGTTTCTTTAGAGTTAATGTAGTGCAACCATACAGGAGTACTCGCTCGGCTACAATCTGGAAGAATTCCTATTTTGTTTGATCTGAGAGATCAGATTTTCAGGACTGTGATAACCTATCAACAGCAATCCACTTTGTATCTCTACGTATGTTGACCAGTGCTTCTTGCAGACATTTGTCTTCAGCAGGTGTATTTCCAAGAAGCGCTAAATTCTATGAATAGTCTGCATATCATTTGTTGTGACCCAGTTATATGCCACATGCGTATGGACGCACGTGTCATAATGGTTACCGTCGACGCAAACGAGTTTAAATTCTGGACGAGGCTGTTCACATTTCACATAGTGCTAATACCCTTCGGAAATGTATGCACCCAACTAATATCCTTCCAACTATGGGTAAATAGTAGGAAAGACTGAACACTTTAGTCTTAACTAGATAACCAGTCTAGAAGAGGGAAAATTCAAACCTTATAAACTCCGCTTAAGAAATTGACCTTGTGTCACATCCTGCTCGTGCGGGGGGGTGTATATATATATATATATATATATATATATATATATATATATATATGCCATGTACGTATAATATTGAGTTATTTGAAATAAATATTAAGGACGTCGCAATTTCATTTGATATCCGCGTATAAGTTAGTTCATAAATATTTTATTAATTCATGTATGGTATAAAAACGTTATCAATGTATATAAATAAACTAGATATAATGTGACCCGTAGGATCACCCATTGAGCTCTGGGTATATAATTGGGATTAGGGAAAAGTGAATTGGCCAAACGAATTACATTTTAAAAAAAAAACAAATACGACCAGAGAAAAAAAGCTTTAAAATCATTTTATAAGATTTCTAAGAAAAGGAAAGTTTGACCTAATTTATATTTAAATGGACCTGATTCTTGGAATTCTATTAAAGCTCTCAGCTGCCTAGCTGCTGAAATTTAACGTACAAATATGTATCAACTTCTCCACTCACTCTCTTTACGCTCACAGAGAAACTAACATATATAACGAGGTGGTAATCAATATATACATAGAGAGGGAGAAAGTGATAAGCAGAATGTGTAGTAAGAGACGGGTCAGTTTTTTTACTTAATTGCAAACTACGACTAATTAGACCCAATGAAAGGGACTTTTTTTCAAACATAACTCAATCCTTAAAATAAGGAATATTTTATTATGAATTTTGTGTCATTAAACAGGAAAAAAGCCGTTTAAAAACAATCATTGATACACTCAGCTTTAGTATAATAATAGATATTAACTTTAATCATAATATATGCAATGTATGTATAGTATTGAGTTATTCGAAATGAATATTAAGGGTGTCGCATTTTCATTTCATATCTGCGTATGAGTTAGTACATAAGTATTCTATTAATTCATGTATGGGATGAAAACCTTATCAATGAATATGAATAAATATTAACTTTAATGCTAATGGGAGAGAATGAACATTTCCCTTTCAGCCGCAGAAAGTAAATTGAATTTCTTATCTTGAAATATCAACTTTTTCATTTATAAAATCAATCATTTGGCATTCAAGTTTTGACTAATTACACACAGAATATTTCATCACCCGGTCGGCTGGGGTCGGAGAATACACCAACTGCACCTCTGCAGAGTAAGATTCCCTCAATGAGGTCACCTGTTGGCCGTGTGTGTGTGTGGGGGGGGGTGACCTGTGATCTTTAAGGACGGAATGCTATTTGCTGAGCAGTCAATGATATACAATACTCCACTTTGGCACATACTTAGGCTAGACCGGCGGTCGGATAGGCCCCCTCTGATCAGTCGGCTAATCACGTCAAGCCCTTTTACCTATATCATTGTCCAGGCCCTATTGCCGTTATGTCAAACTCCCAACCGTTTTTATCATACATGTGCTAGAAGGCGGTGACAGAGGGCCTTTGTGTGCTGAGTGTGAAGTTGACTGAATCTAACGAAGTTCCAATTTTGGAGCTCTGGAGAGTTTAGAGCACCCTTTCATCGCATTTACTCCCAGGTCCACTCTGCCCCGGAGTGGTAGAACCTGTTAGGGTCCCACCAATTGGTTAAGTAGAAGAAAATAAGTTTTTTTAAAAAGGTGTTTAAAAATGAATTAAAAAAGATATAATACCAATTAAGAATAAATAGAATAAAACGTCTTCGGCAAGGGTTAACATGCCATAAAATCTAAAACTAACAGAATAATTCAAAGAATAACTTTTGAACTTTTGAAAATGCTTGGTCTAAGAAATTACAGAGTTAGTTTGGAAACTAGAAAGAAAATAATATTTTCTGAGTGTACTTACGAATACAGTGTTCATTATGGCACCTCATGTGGTGTAATGGTTAGCAAACTAGATTAGCAGACCATTGTAAGTGATTTCGAATCTCACTGGATGCCCCATACTTCTAGTCGTGTTCCCCATCTAAGCTATACTTAGTAAATAACTAGGGTACCTTACGTGGTGTAATGGTTAGCAAGCTATATTTGCAGACCATTGTTAGTCACTTTGATTCTTATTAGGCGCCACATAATTCTGGCCTTGTGCCACGCCTAATAACTATAAAATGTTGATTATTTTCACGTTTTGGCTTGTGTGTTGGAATTAATCATTTAATGAAACAATTATTTCAATGTTATCTTCTTAATCATCTTGACTTTAATAATTTTTGAAAGTGAACATTTTTCTATACATCTTTCCAAATTTATTCAATATATTTCCTGGATATTCTTTTTTCAAAAAAACGATAATTTTTTCCCGCCTTTTATTTACAATTGCTGCTAAGACAACTGGTTTGATTTTTTTTTAATTGAAGTTCAAGCTAGAACACTTCGTGACAGAATTCAGTGATTTATTTTTCAACGGACAATAACAAAAATAATTAGCTGAACGCTGATAAATGTACATAACCTGAAGAATGAAGATGGTGGCATTAATCGATTTTAGAGTTTCGTGAAAAGAACGAAAATAATTAAAAACATGATAAATAATTAACAAAGCACGAATCATAGGATTATTGACCGCGGTGAAGAATGCAGCTTAGATTAGCGTAACTGTTATCGTGTTAAATAGCTCGTTGGCATCTTCTTCGGTCAGGGTCGTTTCTTCTCCAACTGTAATATATTGCATTGACCAGCAGTGAACCCAGCGGATGAATTTTATAGATACATCTGGTCGTAGATAAAGTGGCTACCAGAAGACAGGCATAGCCGGAACATAAAACCAAGAAATGTGTGGGGGTAAGCCATGGTCAACGAAATCTAGAACGTGGGCGAATAGGTGTACCTGCAGAAAGCTGCGTGGGCACCACAGTCGAGGAGGCGTTGCCATGTGGGTCACGTGGCTATCAGAAGTCAGGAATTGCGTGGGTGTGATACCCGAGGCATAAAAACAGGAAATGCGTGGTTGTGAGCCATGGCCAATGAAATCAAGAATTTGGTACGAAGATGTTTGGCTGCAGAAAACTGCTTGGCCACCATAGTTGAGGAAGCGTGGCCATGTGGGTCACGGAAGAGTTTTAGGTCTATATAAGATATAGAATTTTGGCTGAAATTCGGATCGCTGGCTGTTCCGATTCTCGGCAGTTCCTTTGTATGTGTGAACTCTCTCCGACTACTTTCCTGTTCCACAATCGTTATCGTCGAAGAATGAAAATATAAGTTTTTTTTTTTTTTTTATATATGAGCAATTCCATATCAAATCACCCTTTTCAATGTTTCTGAAATTTTGTCCAAGTGTGGATTACGATAAAGTTAGACAATCCCCAAAAGTTGAGCTTCCAATTCCAAAAATTGTCGAAGTTATGTCGATTTTTATCTCTTCAAATTTGAGGGAGAGGTCGCGAAAAATGGCGACTTTTTGTAACCTATTTTTGTCTGTAAAAAAAGTTCTTGGGCGTCCCTGCTACTAAAAATAATTTTATAAAAGCATTTTTGCCCAGGAAATTCAAAAATTCTATCAAGAAAGTCTTAAAGTTAACCAATTTTATGTTATTGATGATTTATGATTTTTTTCATAGGATGATCAATATCCCTTTGTGGAACTGCATCTATGACAAAAAATGATATGATATATTAATCATTTTAAGGCAAATACAATGCGTATAAAAACTAAAAACAAAAAGATGTTATTTTTGTCTAATCGATTTCGAAGCATAAACTTCATCATCAGAGTTTCGTATCAGAAATGTACGTGCTTACGTTTTTGTTTGTGTGGTTATAATTTCTCTTCTTATTTCTTTTTCCTCTTCTTTTTTTTTTCTTTCTTCTTCTCCTCCTTTCTTTTTTCCTCATGTTATAAATGAAATGGGCGAATAACTGTAATTTCTTTTTTTTTTAATGTCTGTTGAGAACGAATGCTTGAACCCTGTATCCAATATTGTCTGTTTGTCATCCGGAGAATGTTGCAAGATTGTAGCCATGTCAAATTCAAAATAAAAACCGTCAATAGAAAAATTTTATATACTTAGCTTTTGTTTTGTTTTGTTTTTTCTTTTCTTTTTCCTTTCTTTTTTTATGTTGTTGTTGTTTGTTTTTCCTTTGTTCTCTAATTTAATTTTTTGTAAAAATTTTTTTTTCTTTTTTTTTCAGTTGTAAAAAATAAAATCTATTAAATTAAATATATGGATCAGTAAATAAGTAAATAAAAGATTATCTTAAAAATGATATTATTATTTCACATATATTGAACATTATTTGTACCAAAAATGTAGGTTGGTTTTTGCTCAGAACCGATTTTACGTTTTACTGGATGATTGGTCTTGGAATTTTACTTATTTTTCTGGATGAGTTGACATGAAATTACCCTTATACGTGTTCCTCGTTGTTTGTCAAAGTCCAGAGGCAGTTATACTAAAGGAACCCAATCTCCTTTCCTTCTTTTATTTTCCCACCATTTGCCCTTTAGAATAAGCTGACTGCACTTCCACAGAGGGGTAAGATACCCCAATGTGACCACCTGTTGGTCGTTAGTGGCGACCCGTAATCCGGTCGGTGATACCTCATCCGATCAATTGACATGCCATGTCAAGCGCTCGCAAATAAGTATCACGCGCATATTCTTCAAATTACTCCTATGGCAAGCACCAACCCCAAATATTTATTGATAGGCATCTATTAATAATGGAGATTCGCTTCCGGTTTTTGTCTGTTACAAAAATTACGTCATTGCTTACATCACAGTTACCAAAATCGTCATAACATAGAATACAATTTATTCTACGATATTTGGCATGTTCAAATTTTGAGTGTATTTATTCAATAAAAACACTCAAAATTTGAACATGCAACATTAGACAGTCCTCATTGTTTTTAAAACAAGTTTTAATAAATACATGACTGGTATTATATATCTATATATAGTTTGTTTTATTTTAATACATATTTAAAGTTTATATTTCAAATTGTTTTATTTTTTAATCCTTTAATGAATTTGAATTTAATCCTTTAATGAATTTACTTAGGGTACAAACTCGCTGACATTAAATTTTTTACTCCCACTCCCTCAGGCAGTATGTTTCAAAAATCTATTTTTACATCGCCCGGGAGTGTTTTTTATTTTGTACTAGCGAAATTAATGAAAATTATTTCTACCACTTTAAAAATACACACGAAGTTTTTGAAAATTATCATATATATTAAAATAAGATTTGGCATTAAATAGCCCACATGGGTTGATATGCCATTAAACCAACCATCCTTCAATTACTTCTTTAAATGAGCTCTTAGACTCCCACGTTGTGTTATCTGTTATGTTTGAACACGGAGACATCTACTTTACTTGTTTTTAACAAACAAAGTGAAAACAGGTCGATTTTGACGTGTTCTCATTAGATTTTGACGTCCACTAAATCTTTTCAATTTGAGCTAAGCTTTTCAATGTGCGCATTAATCAGATATTATTCGACCGCTTATAGGCTTGCTAACAAATTTAATGTTATTTTACTAATTTTATATGTTTCTACACACGTTTTTTGATAAGCGCAAATACATTGAAGTCTAGCGCTGGACGGGCACTAACATATCTGAAATTACTCCATTTTTTAAACATTTTACCAAAATTTAGAACTTAAACACTATCAGATATGATGCAACACTAAACTTTGCTATGATTAGAATGTTAGTTTATATTGCGAGTTTTACGCAATTTTTTTGCTTTTTTACTAACAGTAACAAAGTAAAAACAGGTTGATTTTGACGTGATTTCCTTAGATTTTGACGTCCACGATTCTTTTCAAATTGAACCAAAATTGTCAATGTTGACACTTATCAGGTATTTTTTTAGCCTGCATGTGGCCTTGATCTTAAACCTGTAAAACATTTTTGGACATTTTAAGCCGTTAAGTGCAAGCTACGGTCTCAATGTATAAAAAGATATTTGAAAAAAAAAGAAAGAAGAATTTGAACATACAATCTCGGAAGAATAGTGCAATATCTCCAAGATGCAAAACAGATAATTAATAATCAGCATCATAAGACATTTGGACAGATTCATTCATGCAAATTTTGCCAATACTAAATATTGGCATCTTCTTTATGCACAGCAAGATCAATAACGTGTGAGTGTTTTGCTTTTTAATCTTTATGATTATGCGTAGTATACTGATAAGCATGCAAAAGATTACTTGTTTCTTATAAAATTAGGTCATAAATTCTGAGCTAGCACTCTAGATGTAACGGTTATTATCATAGGATGTGGACCCGGGGACACAAGTTCATATCCTGGAGGTAGTTGTTTGCATTTCACATAGCACTAATACTCTAAACAGTGTTGAGTACAAACTTTATTATCTTTTTTTAGGTACACACACACACACACACACACACACACACACACACATATATATATATATATATATATATTATATATATATATACGATTTTTTTAGGTATATATATATATATATATATATATATATATATAAGAATTCGACGATTAAGCGACACTAAACAATCAGGATTTACATTTTGCATTTCATCTTGGACGATTTGGACGGTCTCATTTTTAACCATTGCAAGATAATAACGGTCGTAATATTAAGGAACAAGAGTTTTAATGCACAGATTGTGAAGCCGATGTTGTTGAGAGTATCACTAAGTGAGAGAAAAGTGTTATGGTTCAAATTCATTTGTTACGGTCTCACAATCGGACACGAATATATCCACGGGAAACAATGGGTACCATGTCCACCCCGATGAACAAGTTATTTTTTTCAAAAACTTTTTTTTATAATAACATATATTGCGACAAAAGATTAGCAGTCAACTTACAAAACATTTAAAAAAGAAAAAAAAAAAAAAAAAAAAAACTTGACTTAAAATGTCGTTTTATATCTTAACAGGTTCGGGTTAGCTCAGTCGGTTGGGCGTTTGGCTAGAAACCACAAGGTTCCTAGTTCGATACCGGCCCTCGCCAACTCAGCGTATGAGCAGCACAGGGATCTGTGCGGTAAAGCGAGGAGCTGATTGTAGGTGTGGTGCTCCACCTTAGACGCTAAGATAATCTCATTTGTCTAGCGCTAGTGAAAAGGGGATAGACTCCCTCGCTGTATGGCTCATACCGACATTAGGACGCCCTGACGATTTTTTAAAATATCTTAGTAATTGACACATTAAAAAAGAAATGAACAATGTATATTCTAATGGAAATACAATGTTCACAATTCATAAGAAAATATTTTCGTTCAGTGTTGTATTTCCAATCGATTGATTTTAAATGTAAAATTTGAAATTATTCTATGTTTACGTCAATGCAAATACGAAAACAACTATTATTCATCATCATCATTATCATTATCATCATCTATAGAGATTTCTCTTTCATTACATTTAAAAGCATGCATTTCCACCCAAGCAGGATATGACACAAGGACAATTTTTAAGCGACCATTTATACGATCAATCAATCATCAAGTCTTGCTGACAGAATGTATTCCCACGACTCTCTCTCTCTCTCTCTCTCTCTCTCCCATCCATCCCTTTCAGCATCACACACACACACACACACACACACACACACATATATATATATATATATATATAATATATATATATATATATACATATATATATATAATTACAGACTAACGTTAGGGGACTGAACGCTGACATCGGAATACTCCGTCATTATAAATATTTTACAGACGCTGTCATTAACAACAAAGACAAAAGATCCGTTGAACGAGCAACATTCATTTGAAAAAGGGTATCTAACGAACCCGAAAATTTATGATAACAAATAATAAAAAAATAAGTGAATCCAATACTCCTCAACATCAAGTTCATTCATTTATTTTTAGATGCTTTGTAATAACGCCCAACTTATAAAAAAAACATAATAAAAAAAAATTATGTATATATATATAGATAGAAAGATAGATAGATAGGTAGATAGATTGATAGGAATGAACACTGAACGAAACGTTACTTTTTTCAGAAAACAAGGTGTGTCAAAAAGTACAAAAAAATCTCGATACTTTTTTGACCCACCATATATATATATATATATATATATATATATATATGTGTGTGTGTGTGTGTGTGTGTGTGTGTGTGTGTGTGTGTGTGTGTGTGTGAATTTGTATTCTGTAATGATGAAGATACACCATTCGTTATTCTAATGAGGGTTGGGAAGAGATTACGAAGTTGACTATGACAGTAACACGAAGTGCTTTTGCCATGAGATTCTTGTTGTTGTTATTGTTGTTGTTTCTTCTTCTTTCGCCTCATTCTTCTTCTTCTTCTTCTTCTTCTTCTTCTTCTTCTTCATCATCATCATCTGGCAGATGAAAATTGACAGCTGTTTTGAATCGGGAACAAAGCCAATCATCTTTCACCAGATAAAAAGTTCGCAGAGATGAAGAGATCAACTTGACTCTTTCTTACACACACATACACACACACACACACACACACAAATATATATATATATATATATATATATATATATATATATATATATATATATATATATATTGGACTCTACCCGTTCTATTTTGGCTCTGTGTTGTTTTTCTGTCGAAAAGCTAATAATAAAGCGAGGTGATAAGCGCGCAAAGGAAGACCGCGCGGACCAACATACACCAAAGCATCGGTCTCTTTCGAAGAAAAAAAAAAGCGGTGAACAGTGACGAAGGCGGAAAGACCAAAAAGGGTTGATACGTCAATGGAAGTGAAGGGAATGGGTGGGGATGTTAGGGGAACAGGAACCAAAAGGGGACTTATTCCAGTTCAATTTGTGTCCTTCCTTTTCTGTTCACCTTTCTATATCCTGAAACACACAAATAACAAAATGCACGAGCACGCACATGCGCACTTCCTCTTTAATTCTCGGTTATATATATATATATATATATATATATATATATATATATATAGTATGAACAAAAAGTAATAAGACAATCAGGAATATTTCTTGTATGTTGTTTATTCTCAACTAGTTTCGACCTTTGGTCATCGTCAGGAGAAAATTTCTTATTTGAAGAAATTGTTTATAGATTTTTTGAAAGGGAGCATTATAGAAGAACTATAAAAATTGAAGTGTTTATATATTTAGGAGAATATGTGCTACATTGAAGTCATACCTAATTTTGAAAATGAATAAGTTGATAATTAATGAATTAGGCCTGCGTATATGTTCAAATGTAAGGCTAAACAAATCGAGAAAAATTCAATCTCTGTATGTACATTTCGGCATATTATGCCTCATCAGCAGAGTTATAGACAGGAAAACTGCTATGTGTGTGATTCGATCCCTAACTGCCAGGCTGAAGAACTTTTAAAGATTTCGTTCAAATAATGACGTCATTGTTTTTGCACACTTATCAATCCGAGATGCGTCCCGAAAAGAGTTAAGGATATTTAAAAATGTTTATTGGCGTTTCATGCACAACTCGAAGCATAAAATCTGATGATATCAGTTATTTTCCGATATTTTTTTATTTTCATAATAATTTACTTTAAGTCAAGGTTCATCTAAAAAATGTTCAGACAAACAATTAGCCGAGTTCAGGATTTGATCTCGATTCGTCGATTCTATTTATTATGACGATAACCGTTACTCTAACCGTATCCCCTCAAGATTATGTGTCTAGCTAAAACAGCGAGATCAGAGAAAATAATCAGATTTGGAGATCAATACAAGTGTAAGAGAAATGTAGTATTGTAGAAAAGCAGAGAGAGAGAGAGAGAGAGAGGGGGGGAGTTGGGGGAAGACTTTAGACGTTACACTTTTGGGACTCCCACGAGGACACTTAGGCGAAATAACCGCAAGAGAATACCAAGTCCGCGAAGACAGAATACATATGTATATCTGTGTAGAACAATATTCAGTTGTTTCGTAAAACATATTTTTATTTGACAATTGGCCGCGATTTCATTGATATAATTACGTATGAATGCTGGATTTTTTTAACGAAATTTGTTTACAATCAAAATAATGTACACACGTAAATGTCCATTATTGTATTATGAGATCCATATTGTTATCACATTTTTAAAAATCATTATTGTTTTAAATGAAAGCGGTTGAAATCATATATATATATATATATATATATATATAATATATATATATATAATGATTATTTTAATAATAATAATAGCGTAATCCGTATAAATTCGGATAAACTGACCGAAACACATGTGTAAGTGATATCGATTAAATTCATTTTTTATCCATCTACATTTATTTTCTTTACTAATTTTTCCTCATATTGTCAGATTCAATTCCTATCCCTTTATATATATATATATATATATATATATATATATATATATATATATATATATATGGGAGATTATGTGCTTAATTAAAGTCATACTTAATTTTGTTAATTAATTAATTATAACTAAATGAATTAGGTGTGCATATCGGTTTAAATGTAAAGCGTAAACAAATCGAGAAAAATTCATCTCTGTATTGTACATTTCAGCCCATTAGGCCTCATCAGCAGAGCTATAGACAGGGCAGTGCTTTGTGCGTGATTCGAACCCTACCTGTCAGGCTGACAGGTGGTCATTCTAACCATTACACTAGCTGGCTTCCCCAGAATTGTCTCGTTCATTTTAAACTGGTATGTATATCGCACTTTTTGGGTGACTTATGGCGCGACAGTATGAAGTAGTCAAACAATGTGTTTGAAATGGCGAAGGCCGACTATTTGTGGGAGATTATGTGCTTAATTACTTCATATATATATATATATATATATATATATATATATATATATATTTGAGAATAAAAAGGCCTTAAATACCATGGGTATCGTGATTATGGACCATTTCCACTCGTGGGTATTTGGGTATTTTATTCAGGAATAAATTTGCTCTGTTTTATAAGAATTAAACATTGAGCTCTTATACGGAGCCTGAACTCTACAACGAACTATTGTTAGGGAATAGGACCAGCCTGGAATTACCTTGTACCAAGAAAATTGGCACCCCAACAAAGAATTGTTGTTAAGTATGTTAAGTATGTTATAATATATTAATAATTTGAAGGCAATTACAATGCGTATAAAAAATTTAAAAAAATAAAAAATAAAATAAAATGTATAACCACGAAAAAAAAACTTAAGCACGTTCATATTTTATTTTCGTCTCTGAAGATAAAGTTTTCTTTGAAATCGATAAGAGAAAAAACAACATCTTTTTGTTTTTATACGCATTGTAATTGCTTTCAAATTATCAATATATTATAATATATATATATATACATATATATATATATATGCTTGTGTGTGTACATGCATGTGTGTGTGTGTGTGTGTGCGTGTGGAGGTGTTTTGGGGAATGGGGAGTACTCTTTATCACCATTACTCCTAGGACAACTATGACCCGGAATGGTAGTACCTATTACGATCCCATCTATGGGTTAAATAAATTTTAAAATGTGTTAACAAAAATGAGTTTTAAACAGTTTGAATACCCTACAATGAAAATTAATAAGACAAAAACCTTTTCAGCAGAAAATAACCAAAACTTTGAAATATCGTAAAGACCAACCAATCAACCGACCAAACAACCAACCAACCAACCAATCAATATTTCTTGTGAAAAAGAGATTGAATGAACAGTAGAAACCCATTTTTGTTTAATTAAAAAACGGGGTCAATGGAAACATTTGCATAGACCTAATAACTTTTAGTTAAAGGCCATAGCCGCTCTTGATTTCCTCCCGCGAGGAAAGACATTTGCATATTTCGATTTTGATGGGAGAAAGTATTGATTTACAAAATCGTCAATCTCTTTGCATATCGCACATAACACAAAGTTCCTCTCCCTATTCTTCTTAGTCGTCTCACTGTGTTGTACTAAATTAAATTGCTGTGACCCAAGTTGCAATAAAGAAAACAACTGTATAATTTTTTCTGAAGACATGATGTATAAATCAATATTACCTTCCCTGTGACTGCGGTGATGTTCAATTTCCTCCCCTGCCACTGTTCGTTTTGGGCTTTTCCTTCATCAAAATAGCCCTTTCCGTTTTGTGAGGAAGAGAAGACATTACTTTTATTCTACTCTCGTTTAAAATCAACAGAAAAACAATACACACACACACACACACACACACACACACGCACACATATATATATATATATATATATATATATATATATATATATATATATATATATAAAGTTTGTTTTCTTTATAGTATCTTTGAAGCATTGTGTGTGTGTGTAATATAAAGATTTTGAAGGCAATTTACAATGCAATATGTGTTGAATTTATTTAACTTTGTTTTTTTTTTTTCAAAACTAAATATTTTCGGAAGTAAAATTCCATCTTCAGAGTTATTGAAAGTTGAAAGTATTAAAAGTACTAGGTGATTTTTTTATAGTACTTATCCCACATATATATATATATGGAATGGCTTGCCGGTGAAAATATTGGGTTGGTCTCAATATTTGGTTGGTACAAGTTCTACTCGGATAAGTCAGCGTTATAACAAGTATAAAGTGCTCAATGCGTAAGTAGATCGGATTTATTATTATAGTGTGTACAGAAATAACCTACTCAAGTTTCACCATAATGATCTTCAGGGTTGAATCCACTGACTTATTCAAGATATTGATTAATTGCAGCTAACTGCAGGAGTTCATGTTGTAGTTATAACCGTTGAAAACAGTTTCGCAGTTAATGAAGGCTGGTGCGTCATTTAGGTTATTTCTGTACACACTATAACATATATATATATACGAGCAAAATAAAAAAACGGCCTCCGGGCGATGAAAAAGTAAATTTTTTAAACATATTGCATGAGGAATGAGAGTAAAACATTCAATGTCAGCGAGTTTGTACCCTAAGTAAAATCATCAAATTCATTAAAGGATTTTAAAAAATAAAACAATTTGAAATGTAAACTTTAAATATGTATTAAAATAAAACAAACTATATATAGATATA
>CM042165.1:80029067-80036973 GCA_023376005.1 Doryteuthis pealeii
TCAAGCTTGCTAACCATTATTTTGTATATAAGCCGTGCTGCAATACACCACTTAAATCTATAGACTAAGCGAGGTCACGTGGTTTAAATCACAGCCAATCAACAGGTCGAATACATGGCTGGTTAACTACTTAATCGCTGATACTGAGAGACGTCCATTTACAATCATTGACGAAGAACCTGCAACACTGAGGAGCACCAAGGAACAACCAAAGGATTATTTACTAAGGATCGCGCTCTGCTTAACATAAATGATCTCTGATGGACATGTGCTCTTGCTTGAAGCCTAAAGGATGGCCACAAAAATCGTAACAGATTTAATGGTTATCGTCGTAAGAAATGGACTCCACAAATCGGCTAGGTGCCCATGGCGTAATGGTTATCGTGGTAAAAATGGACTCTAGGACCCGTCCTATGCGCGTGGGGTCCTATGCTTGCCATGTTACTTGATAAGAGGACTTAATTCCGTGACTACGACATGAGTCTCCGGCTAGTTGCTCTGTCGATACTTTCTGTGCCAACTCTGGGTGTTCCTTCGATCTGCAAAATTGGGGTCGACGCAACTTCCTATACCCATATTAATAGGCGGTGCCCTTGGAATAAAAGTTATCGTCGTAGGAAATGGCATCGGTGTTCAAATCCTATGCAAGGCTGTTTCCATTCCACATAGAGCTAATAACCCAAGGAAAATTACTCCTGGTAATATTGAATTAGAGATTTATGATAATGTGACGTTACAGAAGGTTTGTTAAAGTATATAAATTAGAATACTATATATATATTTACCAACCCCTCCGCACCAGCAGGATGCGACACAAGGTCAATTTCTCAAGCGGAGTTTAACAGATTTGAATTCAGAGTGTTCCTTCTCCTAGACTGGTTACCTAGCCATGGTTAAAGAGTCCAGTCTGCCCTGCTATTTACCCATATCTGGAGGGAGAATTGAATTCATACCTTTCCCAAGGGTATTAGCGCCATGTGAAATTCCAACAGCTTTGTCCAGGAATTGAACTCGTGTTGACGAGTCCATTTCCTACGACTCTAACCATTAGACCACGCGCCTCTTAGAATACTATATAGGTTTCAAGAATAACCGCTGTGTGTGTATGTGTGTGTATGTGTGTGTGTGTGTGGGTGTGTGTGTATGTTTATGTGCGTATGCGTGTTTGTATGTGTGTGTGTGATGTCTGGTCTGTGTTTAGAATTTGAAGTATACGAGGTATGTCAGAAAAGTTACAGGTTGATCGCATTCTTCGATGTGAGAGGAATCGTCCACTACGACTTCTTGCTACTGGGCCAGACAATCAACCAGCATTTCTATAAACACAACGGCGTTTGCTTCGTTCAGTGCGCGAGAAGAGGCGAGAGATGTGGCAGGACAACTCATGGGTGCTTCACCACTACAACGTACTTGTCCACACTGACCTGAATATCCAAGAGTTCCTGGCCCAGAAAAAACATCACTCTGCTGGAGCAACCTCTCTACTCGCCCGTGTGTTTTTTTGCTCAAGTGGTTCATCAAGGGAACCCGTTTAGAGGATGTGCACGACATCAAAAAGGGAATAAAATCCGACAAAATATAGAAAATGGGAAGACACGAAGTATTCCAAAAGATGTGTTTTATTCTTAATGGTGAAGTCTCGTGTGAGGCTATCTCTCATCACTATCATGAAAAAAACTCATCTTTTGGAATACTTCGTGTTTTTCTATTTTCTTCATACTGTCTGATTTAATTCCATATTTTACTCCCATTCTGCCCACCTGAAAGACTTACACGAAACATACCCTCACGCGATACTTTTGGAATACTTTGTGTTATTCTAGTTTTTACAAAACTATATACAAATCAAATTTCGACTAGCTTTGCACATCTTATATATTTTGTCTATATGATTTAAAACCATTCATATGCCCACTCTCTTAAACTGTTAATACAGATTATTGAAACGAATGCTCAATAGGAACTGTTAAATCTATTGTTTGATTTTTCCAATGTTAACAAACTTGAAATGTCATTCCAATAATATTAAAAAGTAACAATAGACACATAGAAGATAAAGTATTGTCAACCCGGTGGTCAAGATAATAAAAAAAGCATGGCAGCGAAGGATGGGAAATTCCATTAGACTCCCGGGTGATTACTTTAAAGGGAATAACTTAATAGTTTGTAGTTTGGATTTGAAAAAATTGTTTGGTGACATTATTCCTGAAACTTTTCTGTGATAAAACATAGACCAATAGAGCAGGTGGTAAAACGTTAATGAAAACCAAGTGTGTCTACCAATATGTTCACATTTTTATGACTCTCAGGCAATATGTATATTTAAAATATTCTTAACCCCCAACTGTGAGGCGTGATGTTAGGGAACAATAACATTGTAATAGAAACTGCCCTGGATTTTCATAACGAAATATCTGAAAAGAATTCCTAAAAAGTATATTGAATTATTTACAAATCAGTTATATTTATGCTTTCTTGTTTCATTAGAGTTATAATTAAGGCTAATGAATATGATATTTATAAAGGTTAGTCAAACATTAATGCTATTTTGTTTAGGACAGGTACAATTACCAACACAGGAACATATATCATACATCAAAATGAAGCTGGTCCTCTGTGGATTACATCCCTACTTCTCCACATAGTCACCGTTTCATAGGGACGAAGAGATAATAGTCTGAGTCAAGCATTATTAAATAGAATATATGAGTTTAAAGAAAATGAACATATATAACTTGAGCAAGTGTCATATGATGAGTTTATATTACATGAAACAGGCATAATGAGACTGCAAGAGAGGAGTGAATAAACAGTACTTCTGCCAGGGGAACGCATTTTTTGCTTGTTGATTTAACAATAATAAAGAGTCATATGTTGTAAATAACGAGAAACATGATATGCGCATATCTTATTCGAAATATCCTCCATCAAAATCAAAAAAGCACCCACACACACCCACACCCACACCCACATACACACACACACTCACACACACAACACACACACCACACACACACACACATATATATATATATATATATATATATATATA
Source organism: Doryteuthis pealeii (assembly GCA_023376005.1). Classification (NCBI taxonomy): domain Eukaryota; kingdom Metazoa; phylum Mollusca; class Cephalopoda; order Myopsida; family Loliginidae; genus Doryteuthis; species Doryteuthis pealeii. The sequence continues at coordinate 80,032,120 of CM042165.1, forward strand.
TATATATATATATAGTAAAAGACATTACCTTAATCAGTAGTATTTTCCAAACAGAATTAATTCCACTTTGCTCTGGTCCTGAAACAAAGAAAATATTATTTAGATAATAACCATGATTGTAAACTGTTTAAGTGATTTATAAAAACAATAAAACATTATATATATATATATATATATATATATATATATATATATATATATATATATACTGCTGAATATCTGTGGTAAACCTATATCTAAATGAATATAGCACTGATGATTAGAGTCGTACGAAATGGACTCGTCGACCCGATATCTAATCCTGGGACTAGGCTGTTTGCATTTCCCATAGTGCTAGTACCATTGGGAAAGGTATGAATTCAACTATTCTCCCTCCAGATATGGGTATATCGATAAGAAACCAGTCTAGGAGAAAAAAACACTGAATTAAAACCTGTCAAACGCCGCTTAAGTAATTGACGTTGTGTCGCATCCTTCTCGTGTGGAACAGTTAATACATATATTCATGGCAGCAAAATCGTGTTCAAGTATTGCCATTGCTTGATATAAAAAAGAAGAAAAAATTCAACTGTTCAAAGAATATAACGGGGAGATTCAAAAAGTTCAACAATGAGCTGCACGAAAGTGGCTCTTTAGTCCTGCCAAAGTCTTGCACATCTTCCCACATTTACAAGTAATTCCAGGGAGCATAGGGTATTTTATTAGTCTATCCCGCCAATGCACAGATTGGTGATTGATCAGGCCAGCCTTGCTCATACATAGCCTTCCACACTAGTCACATAGTAGAACGATTTGATGCCCTTAGTTGTCTCCTTTTTTTATTCTTGCGAATATCTCGTTTCAACTGGTCATTATACATACATACATACATCTCTTATTATAATGGAGATTGTGTGTTTTTTCTGTCTGTAACCGAAACTATATTACTAATCGAGTCACAATTAACATAGTTATTTACATCACATTCTCCATGATTTTATTTTTAATTAAACCTCAATTATTAATAAAATTGCTTCACCTTTTTATTAGTGTTGTCCATATCTACATACAAATAACATGCAATTGTATTTATATATACAAAAAATAGCGGTTTGCAGTGTGAATGTGAAAACTAATTTGCATATTGATATTAAAAATGTGATTTTATTAAATATGTGCTTAGTATTATTGATTTCTAACTGTTTGGTTTTATTTTAATGAATATAAGCAAAAATCTCTTCAATGAATCTTAAATGAAATTCATTAACAAGAAAAAATAACTGTCATTTTATTCTTTATTTCCTAATTTAACTAAATAGTTAAATAAATAAAATTCAGCAATGAAAGATGGGAGTGATGGAAGAGTAAGTTTCATTTCTATTTTTCTATTATACCCCCACTCTGTTTCAAATCTTTTTATCTACCTTCTTATTAGACTTTCTAATTTAATACGATATTTCATTACATTAAAACTTAAATACTTGCACCCGGAGGGTGCATATATTTGCTAGTATATATAATATACTATACTAACTTAGATATAGGCTATGACTATACTTAGTTACAGGCTTTATCACAGATATTGAGCACCCTCTCTCTCTCTCTCTCTCTCATATATATTATATATATATTATATATATATGTTGTAATGTTTTTATTTGTCATTTATTGCTTTTTGTTCCGTTTCAGATATCTATGCCCCCCTACGGAAAAATATAATCCGTACTACACTTTAGATAATGGTAATAAAACCAACACAACTGCATTAACACTAAGTTCATATCTCATTCAAGCAGTCTGTTGTTCTCTCTCTCTCTCTCTCTCTCTCTCTCTCTCTCTCTCTCTCTCTCTCTCTCTCTCTCTCTCTCTTCTTTTCCCTGCCTTTGCTCTCCACCTTGCTCACCGCCCCTTACTCTCCGCCTTGCTCACTGAAATGACTCAGCCTAAAATGGTGTTACGCGTGTGTTCTTCGGGGAATTCAAGCCGGCCGTTTGTTCAGTTGATTTGAGAAGACATTTAATCGCAATAATGAAAGGCTGTGTCGATGTTAACGTGATTGGCTGTCTTAAGGGAGTTGACAATTAAAATCACCGTGAATACGAAAGAAATACACGTTATTTCAAGTCAAGAAATCGGAGAGAGACGACAAAATAGAGCCAACTGCGTTTTAAGCAAGAGAAGCGTCAAAACAACAACAACAAAAAAACACGACGTCAGCAAAAAATGATAAAAATTTCGATTAAATGTTTCTACTGAAAACGATTTAGGTGTATTAAATAGGGCCGGTAACAGCAACAACAACAACGATAAAATAGCAACAACAACAACAACAACAACAACAATAATAATAATAATAATAATAATAATAATAATAATAATAATAATAATAATAATAATTTCGTTAACTTTTAAGCAAGTGTCTAATCTGCACTCGGGAAACTTGAGAGAAAGTAATAGGGCACAGTAACTAAATATCTATTACATTAGATGACAGTTTCAATAATGCAACTAACAGGACAAATGCAGTTATGTGAAAGCAATCATCGGTCTACATTCAGCATGATATATATAAAGTAAAGTCGTCGGGGCAGCCTAATGTCGGTATCAGCCAGTCAGCGAGGGAGTCTATCCCCTTTTCACTAGCGCTAGACCAAGGAGATTATTTTAATGTCTGAGGTGGAGCACCACACCTACCATCAACTCCTTACTTTATCGCACAGATCGCTGTGCTACTCATACGCTGAGTTGGTGAGGGCTGGTATCGAACTAGGAACCTTGTGGTTTCTAGCCGAACGCTCTACCGACAGAACTAACCCAGCCATATATAAAGGGTTTTTTTTATTCTGTGTTTGAAGCATTGTGCGTAAGTGTAATATATATATATTTTTGAAGGCAGTTGACAATGCAATATATGTTGAAAATTATGTTTATTTACCTTCTTTTTTTTTTTAATATACTTAATATTTTCGGAATGAAATTCCATCATCAGAATTGTTAGAAGTTTTTAAAAGTACTAGGTGGTTTTTTTTTAATAGTATTTATACCACGCTGGTGTAATTCAACTGTTGTCTGAGACGTTGAAGAACGCTAGAAATTTGAAAGTTTTTTCAATCGGTTAATTCCGTGCGTTTCCCTGGTGTTGTAGGTCCGCTTGATTTTGCGTTCGGTGATATTTTTTATGGTAGTTAGGATTTTTCCATGTGTGGTTTAACCAAGCTGGGTAGACTGTAATGAGAGGTCAATGTGCCTAATACCAGTGAATGGAAGGACAGAGCAAGATATTCAATAAATGAAGGAAAAAATTTTAAACTTGTTTCATTACAATAATAATCACAAAAACAGTAAGAGTCATGTTCTTGTGATTACCTGAAGATGCCGTAGTAACACGGCTGAAATAAATTATTGTGATGAAACAAGTTTAATGTCTTTTACTTCATTTATTGTGTGTATATATATATATATATATATATATATATATATATATAGGGGAATTCACTGAGGACCACTGACTATGCTTAAACGCAACGGTGTCCTAGAAAACGGCTGGAGCACTTTTTGGCAGTCTTTACATATATACATATGTATGTATTTATCAGTTAAAATCCTCGTTCCAGGCTGTAGGTATGTTGATCACCGAGTGGCTAAGAAGAATGACTGATGATAAATCGATCGCGTTTCCATCCCGACTGGAAGTAGCCTGGTAATGTCTAGCCCCACTGAAGGGATGCGATATCTCGAAATACGGTATCTGTGGATGATTATATATATATATATATATATACATAAAGTCGTCGGTGGAGCCTAAAGTCGGTATCAGCCAGTCAGCGAGGGAGTCTATCCCCTTTTCAATAGCGCTAGACCAAGGAGATTGTTTTGGCGTCTGAGATGGAGCGCCACACCTACCATCAGCTCCTTACTTTACCGCACAGATCCCTGTGCTGCTCATACGCTGAGTTGGCGGGGACCGGTATCGAACTAGGAACCTTGTGGTTTCCAGCCGAACGCTCTACCGACTGAGCTAACCTGGCCCCTCTAATTTAGGGAATTATAACAAATAATAGCACACTTTAACCGCCAAGATAATGGTTAACAAAAAAACTCGGATTGCAATTTCTTTATCAGTCATTGACCCCCGGGAGGTCCTCCGCACATGCAGTATCTGCACAGAGCTGGTCTATGTAGGTCTGGACGACCCGCATTAGCATGTTCATGGGCTGAAGGACGTCGCTTATGAGTTCATCCTTACTTCTCCAGTAGTGTCCGGCATGTCTTGTTAGTTTTACTCTCATGGTTTGTGTGACAGGGGGCAGGTGGCCGTATAGCTGCTTTTTTGTGGGAGGTTGCTGTCACGATTTGTTCAAGATCGCACGCAGCATCCTTGTGCAACTCCCATCCCGCCTATTTTCCAGGCGCCTCGTCAAGATCAAAGTTGTGCAGTCATACAACAGCAATGATAACATTACGGCCTGGAAGAATCGCTTTAATTTGTCGGCGAGATCTGACTTCTATATAACTGATAATCTATTTATAGCGGACAAAAATCCTGGCTGAAATACACAATCGTCAACACACAAGAAAAAATATATTTTCTTTAATGACAAACTATACGCTCCTAATGCACCTTATCTGAGAGGATGTCTCTTAGGGTTCGCAACTCACCCGGCGGAAACATGGGCTGCGTAAATAAAGCTTTATCACTAAGAAACAACTAAGTCTTGGTTTGTTAATTAATATAAAAGACAAATGACCAGCGCCAGCACCGAAGGAAATCAAAACAGAAAGAAGACCAAACCTTAAAATCATATATAATACTTTTAAATGACAAAACATACGCTACCAATGCCTTTCTCAGGTTTAACAAATGCGACGCAATAA
>CM042165.1:80037073-80042073 GCA_023376005.1 Doryteuthis pealeii
TGGATCAATACAAATTTTTTTATAAATGCATTTTTTCTATTTAGCACATAGATGGGATCCTAACAGGTACTACCACTCCGGGTCAGAGTGGACCAGGGAGCAATGGTGATGAAGGGGTGCTCCATATTCCCCAAACCTCCAAAACTGGAACCTCACCATCAGATAGAGTTTAACGTCATTCCCAGGACATGTAGACCCACAGCCACCGCCTTCTAGCACCCATATGATAAAAAGGATTGGGGGCAATTATATAGGTGCTAGGGCTTGACGTGACCTGCCGATTGATCGGAGGGGGCCTCTCCGACCACCCGTCTAGCCCAAGATAGGGCCAAAGTGGAGTATTGGAAGTCATGGACTGCTCATCCACCTGGGTTCTATCCTTAAGCATCATGGGTTGCCACCCACGGCCAACAGGTGGCTCCATTGGGGGAGTCTTACCCCTCTGCAGAGGTGCAGTCGGTACATTCTAACGCCCCAGCCGACAGGGCGGAGGAGGTTTTTTGGAATATTTTGTATATAGTTATTCACTAAGCTTAGCTGAGATGTGGCATAAGGCCAGAAGTTTGGAGCGCCCAGTGAGAATGGAACTCACTCACAATTGTTTGCGAGTCAAGCTTGCTAACCATTATTTTGTATATAAGCCGTGCTGCAATACACCACTTAAATCTATAGACTAAGCGAGGTCACGTGGTTTAAACCACAGCCAATCAACATGTCGAATACATGGCTGGTTAACTACTTAATCGCTGATACTGAGAGACGTCCATTTACAATCATTGACGAAGAACCTGCAACACTGAGGAGCACCAAGGAACAACCAAAGGATTCTTTACAAGGGATCGCGCTCTGCTTAACACAAAGAATCTCTGTTTGACAAGCGCTCTTGCTTGAAGCCTAAAGGATGGCCACAAAAATCGTAACTGATTTAATGGTTATCGTCATAAGAAATGGACTCCACAAATCGGCTAGGTGCCCATGGCGTAATGGTTATCGTGGTAAAAAATGGACTCAAGGACCCGTCCTATGCGAGTGTAGTCCTATGCTTGCCATGTTACTTGATAAGAGGACTTAATTCCGTAACTACGACATGAGTCTCCGGCTAGTTGCCTTCGTCATACTTTCTGTGCCAACTCTGGGTGTTCCTTCGATCTGCAAAAATTGGGGTCGACGCAACTTCCTATACCCATATTAATAGGCGGTGCCCTTGGAATAAAAGTTATCGTCGTAGGAAATGGCATCGGTGTTCAAATCCTATGCAAGGCTTTTCCATTTCACATAGAGCTAATAGCCAAGGAAAATTACTCCTGGTAATATTGAATTAGAGATTTTGATAATGTGACGTTTACAGAAGGTTTGTTAAAGTATATAAATTAGAATACTATATTATATATACCAACCCCTCCGCACCAGCAGGGATGCGACACAAGGTCAATTCCTCAAGCGGAGTTTAACAGATTTTAATTCAGAGTGTTCCTTCTCCTAGACTGGTTACCTAGCCATGGTTAAAGAGTCCAGTCTGCCCTGCTATTTACCCATATCTGGAGGGAGAATTGAATTCATACCTTTCCCAAGGTATTAGCGCCATGTGAAATTCCAACAGCTTTGTCCAGGAATGAACTCGTGTTGACGAGTCCATTTCCTTACCACTCTAACCATTAGACCACGCGCCTCTTAGAATACTATATAGGTTTCAAGAATAACCGCTGTGTGTGTATGTGTGTGTATGTGTGTGTGTGGTGTGTGTGTATGTTTATGTGCGTATGCGTGTGTGTGTGTGATGTCTGGTCTGTGTTTAGAATTTGAAGTATACGAGGTGTCAGAAAAGTTACAGGTTGATCGCATTCTTCGATGTGAGAGGAATCGTCCACTACGACTTCTTGCTACTGGGCCAGACAATCAACCAACATTTCTATAAACACAACGGCGTTTGCTTCGTTCAGTGCGCGAGAAGAGGCGAGAAATGTGGCAGGACAACTCATGGGTGCTTCACCACTACAACGTAATTGTCCACACTGACCTGAATATCCAAGAGTTCCTGGCCCAGAAAAAAAACATCACTCTGCTGGAGCAACCTCTCTACTCGCCCGACCTGCTCCATGTGTTTTTTCTTCTTCCCCAAGCTCAAGTGGGTTATCAAGGGAACCCGTTTAGAGGATGGGCACGACATCAAAAAGGGAATAAAATCCGACAAATATAGAAAATGGGAAGACACGAAGTATTCCAAAAGATGAGTTTTATTCTTAATGGTGAAGTCTCGTGTGAGGGTATCTCTCATCACTATCCTGAAAAAAACTCATCTTTTGCAAAAAAATCATCTTTTGGAATACTTCGATTTTCTTCATACTGTCTGATTTAATTCCATATTTTACTCCCATTCTGCCCACCTGAAAGACTTACACGAAACATACCCTCACACGATACTTTTGGAATACTTTGTGTTATTCTAGTTTTTACAAATGTATGCTATATACAAATCAAATTTCCACTAGCTTTGCACATCTTATATATTTTGTCTATATGATTTAAAACCATTCATATGCCCAATCTCTTAAACTGTTAATACAGATTATTGAAACGAATGCTCAATAGGAACTGTCACATCTATTGTATGATTTTTCCAATGTTACCAAACTTGAAATGTCATTCCAATAATATTAAAAAGTAATAATAGACACATAGAAGATAAAGTATTGTCAACCCGGTGGTCAAGATAATAAAAAAAAGCATGGCAGAGAAGAATGGGAAATTCCATTAGACTCCCGGGTGATTACTTTAAAGGGAATAACTTGTAGTTTGTAGTTTGGATTTGAAACTATTTTTTTGTGACATAATCCCTGAAACTTTTCTGTGATAAGACTGATAGACCAATAGAGCAGGTGGTTAAAACGTTAATGAAAACCAAGTGTGTCTACCAATATGTTCACATTTTTATGACTCTCAGGCAATGTGTATATTTAAAAATATTCTTAACCCCCAACTGTGAGGCGTGATGTTAGGGAACAATAACATTGTAATAGAAACTGCCCTGGATTTTCATAACGAAATATCTGAAAAGAATTCCTAAAAAGTATATTGAATTATTTACAAATCAGTTATATTTATGCTTTCTTGTTTCATTAGAGTTATAATTAAGGCTAATGAATATGATATTTATAAAGGTTAGTCAAACATTAATGCTATTTTGTTTAGGACAGGTATAATTACCAATACAGGAACACGTATTATATATCACAATGAAGCTGGTCCTCTGTGGATCACATCCCTACTTCCCGACATCGGTGAGTCAAAGATTAATGCCATTTTGTTTAGAACAAGAATAATTACCAACAGCAGAACAGGTATCATACATCAGAATGAAGCTGGTCCTCTGTAGATCACATCCCTACTTCTCCTCATAGGAGAATAAAAAAGTAATGCCATTCAGTTTAGGACAGGTATAATTACCAACACAGGAACAGGTATCATGCATCAAAATGAAGCTGGTCCTCTGTGGATCGCATCCCTACTTCTCCACATAGTCACTGTTTCATGGGGCCGAAGAGATGATAGTCTAAGTCAAGCATTATTAAATAGAATATATGAGTTTAAAGAAAATGAGCATATATAACTTGAGCAAGTGTCATATGATGACTGTATATTACATGAAACAGGCATAATGAGACTGCAAGAGAGGAGTGAATAAACATTACTTCTGCCCGGGGAACGCATTTTTTGCTAGTTTATTTAACAATAATAAAGAGATCATCTGTTGTAAATAACGAGAAACATGATACGCGCATATCTTACTCGAAATATCCTCCATCAAAATCAAAAAAGCACACACACACACACACACAGACATACATACTCACACACACACGCATATATATATATATATATATATATATATATATATATATATATATATATATATATATATTATATATAGTAAAGGCATTACCTTAATCAGTAGTATTTCCAAACAGAATTAGTTCCACTTTGCTCTGGTCCTGAAACAAAGAAAATATTATTTAGATAATAAACATGATTGTAAACTGTTTAAGTGATTTATAAAAACAATAAAACTATATATATATATATATATATATATATATATATATATATATATATATATATATATATATATATATATATATATGAGAAGTAAACAAACAAAACAAAGTGTTTGATATGGCCTTAGCCGACAATTTTGGGAAAAGCACATATTCTCAAAAAAAAATTATCGGCTAAGGCCATATCAAACACATTGTTTGTTTGTTACTTCTCATACTGTCGTGTAGCAAGTCACTATATATATATATATATATATATATATATATATATATATATATAGAGAGAGAGAGAGAGAGAGAGAGAGAGAGATGTGGCAAAAAACTATCGAGCTTGTTTTACTCTTTGACAAACCTTGCATACTGAAAAAAAAAGGTTCCATTAATTCTTCATTTCTATCTTGGTAAATACAGCTCTAAACATGGTACGTTTTTGACACATCCTGTATTCTGGAAAAAAAAACAACGAATGGAACATTATTTTTTTCAGAATACAAGGTGTGTCAAAAAGTACAAAAATCTTGATACTTTTTTGTTACACCGCATCTTTCTCACATAACATGAAATGAGCTCGAGAAGGTCTGTGTAGCAATAACAGATTCACTAGTCTTAAAGTCGGCATTAAATGACCCACCGAGTTTGATATGCCGTAAACCAAACCAAATGAAACCAATCTTAAAAAAAGGTTTCAGTAGCAAAGGCACATTCTGCACTAGTCTAAGCCATGATCGTAATTGATCATAAGTCCACAACTGGTTCAATACCGGGCTTCGTCAACTCAGTGTATGAGTAGCACTACCGCAGACGCAAAAAAATTTCCCTGGTTTAGCGACAGAGAAAAGGGGATAGACTCCCTGGCTGTCTGGATGATACCGTCTTTAGGCCTCCCCAAAGACTTTACTTACTTAATTTTATTTTCCAGAAAGTGGTAGAAATACTGCCAGACAACCC
>CM042165.1:80044573-80049573 GCA_023376005.1 Doryteuthis pealeii
TCTAGCCGAACGCTCTACCGACTGAGCTAACACGGCCATATATAAAGGTTTTTTTTTATAGTGTGTTTGAAGCATTGTGCATAAGTGTAATATAAATTTTTTGAAGGCAGTTGACAATGCAATATATGTTAAAAATTATGTTTATTTACTTTTTTTTTCTGTTTTTTAACGTGCTTAATATTTTCGGAATGAAATTCCATCATCAGAGTTGTTAGAAGTTTTTAAAAGTACTAGGTGTTTTTTTTTAATAGTACATATCCTACGCTGGTGTAATTCAACTGTTTTTTGAGAAGTTGAAGAACGCTAGAAATTTGAAAGTTTATTCAATCGGTTAATTCCGTGCGTTTCCGTGGTGTTGTAGGTCCGCTTGATTTTGCGTTCGGTGAGATTTTTTCCGGTAGTTAGGATCTTTCCATGTGTGGTTTAACCAAATTGATGCTGGTAGACTGTAATGAGAGCTCAATGTGCTTAATACGAGTGAATGGAAGGAGAGAGCAAGATATTCAATAAATGAAGGAAAAAACTTTAAACTTGTTTCATTACAATAATTTATTTCAAACGTATTACTACGGCATCTTCAGGTAATCACAAAAACAATAAGAGTCATGTTCTTGTGATTACCTGAAGATGCCGTAGTAATATGGCTGAAATAAATTATTGTGATGAAACAAGTTTGAAGTTTTTTTTCCTTCTTTTATATATATATATATATATATATATATATATATATATATATAGGGGAATTCACTGAGAACCACTGACTATGCTTCAACGCAACGCTGTCCTATAAAACGGCTGGAGCACTTTTTTGCAGTCTTTACATCTATACGTTTGTATTTATCAGTTGAAATCCTCGTTCCAGGCTGTAGGTGTGCTGATCGCTGAGTGGCTAAGAAGAATGAGTGATGATAAATCGATCGGGTTTCCATGCCGGCTGGAAGTAGCCTGGTAATGTCTAGCCCCACTGAAAAGATGCGATACTTCGAAATACGGTATCTGTGGATGATTATATATATATATATATATATATATATATATATATATATATATATATATATATATAATTTAGGGAATTATAACAAATAATAGCACTCTTTAACTGCCGAGATAATGGTTAACAAGAGAACCGAAAGTACTTGGATTGCAATTTGTCTATCATTCATTGACCCCGAGAGATCCTCCACACAACATGCGGTATCTGCATAGAGCTGATCTATGTAGGTTTGGACGACCCACATTAGCATGTCCATGTGCTGGTTTTCACTGAAGGACGTCGCTTATGAGTTCATCCTTACTTCTCCAGCAGTGTCCGGCATGTCTTGTTCGTTTTACTCTCATGGTTTGTGTGACAGGGGGCAGGTGGCCGTATAGCTGCTTTTTTGTGGGAAGTTGCTGTCACGATTTGTTCACGATCGCACGCAGCATCCTTGTGCAGCTCCCATTCAGCCTATTTCCCAGGCGCCTCGTCAAGATCAAAGTTGTGCAGTCATACAACAGCAATGATACCATTACGGCCTGGAAGAATTGCCGCTTCAACTTGTCGGCGAGATCTGACTTCTATATAACTGATCATCTATTTATAACAGACAAAAATCCTGGCTGAAATACAGAATCGTCAACACACAAGAAAAAATATATTTTCTTTAATGCACCTTATCAGAGAGGATGTCTCTTAGGGTTCGTAACTCACCTGCGGCGGAAACATGGGCTGCGTAAATAAAGCTTTATCACTAAGAAACAACTAAGTCTTGTTTTGTTAATTAAATATTAAAGACAATGACCAGCCCAGCACGAAGAGAAATCAACAGAAAGAAGACCAACCCTTAAATCATATTTACTTTAATGACAACTATACGCTCCTAATGCCTTCTCAGGTTTTAACAATGGACGAAATAACTGAGTTTTGTGAAGGGAATAATTGTTCCAGCGTTTAGATAAGAGATGATGGAGTGAAGTGCATACTTGACTCATGTTTATTAAAGAATTGTTAAAGGTCAATGGCCGACGACAATTCTTCTTCTATTCGATGACAACATAGAACATATTGGCTAATGTATGGTTTCAACATTTCAAATAGCAATATAAGATCTTAGCAAACCGGAAACAGGTGACCATCGGTCAAATGACAAGCACGCCACACATATAAAGGACGAATCTTCAAGCTATTTATTAGTTATCGTGTTGTCAGGAAGGAAGTGCTGAAGAAACACCGGAGTTGAATGCAAGCAGCTACATGATCAATGTCCTTCTTTTTTTCCCCTTTTTGTTTGTTTTCTTTTATGGAATTTACGAAATGCCATCTTTTGTAGGGTTATTTTATGCCGAAGAGTTTTGTTCTATTTCTCTGTATCTTTTAGATGAGGCGTGATAATTAGTATTATTTGGATTATTCGGACTATTGAAACTATTGTCCTCATCTTTATTGTTATCTGTACAACGTTTTCGAGTTCGAAAAGGCTTCCGAGTTTGAGAAGGCTCTCGAGTCCGACAAGATATACCTGAAGAAGGCTGGAGGGCACATCGACCGAAACGTTTTGTTCTATTCATTCTTTAAACACATTTTGTTAACTCATTTTCTTCTATTTAACGCATAGATTGAACCCTACCAGGTACTACCACTCCGGGTCAGTGTCGACCTGAGAGTAATTGCGATGAAAGGGTACTCCACACTCTCCAGAGCTCTTTACCATTATATGCGGTTTAACCTCATACCAGGACACTAAGATCCTTAGCCACCACCTTCTAGCACATATATATATATATTTACCAACCCCTCCGCGCAAGCAGGATGCGACACAAGGTCATTTTTTTAAAGCGGAGTTTAACAGGTTTGAATTCAGAGTTTTCCTTCTCCTAGACTGGTTACCTAACCATGATTAAAGAGTCCAGTCTACCCTGCTATTTTCCCATAGCTGGAGGGAGAATTGGATTCATACCTTTCCCAAGGGTATTAGCACCATGTGAAATGTAAACAGCTTCGTCCTTCTAGCACATATAAAAGTGTTAGGGGTCTGCCATAAGGGAAGTCGGGCTAGGACAATCATATTGGTGCTAGGGCTTCATGAACCAGCCGATTGATTGGAAGGGGCTCCTTCGATCGCCCGTCTAGCTTAAGTAAGGTTCAAAGTAGATTGTTTCAAGTCATGAGCAACCCAGCCATCGGGATTCCGTCCTTAAGCATCACGGGCCGCTTCCCATGGCTAATAAGTGGACACTTTGGGGGTATATTACCCCTCTACAGAGGTGCAGTCGCTGTATTCTAAATCCTCAGCCGTCAATCAATTTTGGCCAGGTCCCTTTAACCAAGGTGTATTTTGCCTAATTGACACTAAACTCCCAATGAACTAAAGACATCACTGACGATACATCTTACCACATCCTGTACATGTGTTTTGCAAAATAAATAGCAATGTTACATTATTTATGAGCTGTCATAAATTATGAACATACCTGTAGATAAAATTTTGAATAAGTTCCATAAATTTAAAATGACGGGGTCCATGGAAAGTTGCCTATACTTGTGACCTCTTACTTGACTTCTTGAAAGTGCGCGATTGGACGCATGGAAATAGGTATAGTTTAGTTAGATGCGAGCCGGCACCTTATCAGAGAGGATGTCTGTTAGGGTTCGCAACTCACCCGCGGCGGAAACATGGGCTGGGTAAATAAAGCTTTATCACTAAGAAACAACCAAGCCTTGTTTTGTTAATTAAATATTAAAGACAGTGACCAGCCCAGCACGAAGAGAAATCAGCAGAAAGAAGACCAACCCTTTACAGCAGAAGCTCACTAGACGAAAGAACATGGCGACCGGGGTAAAACGAACAGCTGTCTCTATCTCCATCTCTGTCTGTCTGTCTGTCTGTCTGTCTGTCTCTCTCTCTCTCTCTCTCTCTCTCCTCTATTATATGCTCAACGTATATGTGGGTATATATGCGTATATAACAGCAATATAAAACTATAAAGCTGGTTATTCGACAGCCGTATCTATTAAAAGATTTCAGCATCTCAGGCACTTTCATTGGTAAATAGCGGTGCTGGGGTGGGGTCATAAGAATACGCCGACTGCACTTCTCTCAAATAGTAAAATATCCCCATGCGGACTATCTGTTGACTGCACATGGCCACCCGTGATGCTGAAGGACGGAATCCTGGTGGATGAGCCCTCCATAACGTGCCACACTCTCCTTAGGCACTTACTTTGATGAGGCGGTCGGTCGGATAGCCTCCCCCTAATTAATCAGCTAGTCACGTAAGGTTCTAGCAACTAATTGTCCCGACCCTGGACCATAATACCTTTAGGCACCCCTTTTTGATCTCGATTAAGAAAGGACATGTTTTTCATTTACACCGTCAATATCCGGTTTTTTGTTAGGGGTTATGGTTAGTGGTTATGGTTAGGGTTAGGGTTAGGGTTAGTTTTATAATTAAAAACATATAAAAATCGTATGTTAAGACAACAGGATATTGACGGTGTAAGTGAAAAACATGTCCTTTTGTAATCGAGATCAAAAAGGGTGCCTAAAGGTCATATGTTCCCCGACCCTTTTGCCCTCATATCAAACCTTATTCTCTCATTATCATATATGTGCTAGAAAGCGGTTGCTGAATGTCTTAACGTTCTGAGTATGACATTAAACAGCATCTTGTAATGAAGTTCCAATTCGGCAGTTCTTGGGAGTATGGAGTAACGTTCATCCCCATTCCTCCCAGGTCCACTCTGACCCGGAGTGGTCCTACCAGTTAGATTTTTTTTATCTGTGGGTTAAATAGATTAAAAATGCATTTCAAAATTGTGTTTAAAAAATTCAATACCCATAATAAAATAAGCCATTGTTTGACATGCCCTAAAAGCCAACCATTTGTTTCATTGATAAAAACTTTATCATTATTAAGATTCCCGCTAGAAAATAGCTAATAATAAACAATCATATATCAATATAATTAATTTTAAAAATGAAAATTTGATTAATAAAAAAAATTGAAATAAAACAAGGGAA
>CM042165.1:80054573-80082506 GCA_023376005.1 Doryteuthis pealeii
ATTAGCATACAATTAGAAAAAGTGTAATCTTTTTATGTAAGTTCTTATTTAATTTTGTTAGTCTTTCTAATTTAATATATTTCATTACATCAAAAAGTAAATAATTACACGTGGAGGGCCCATATTTCTTGCTAGTATAAATAAAAGATTATGTATGTCTGTCTGTCATAATGTTTATTTGTAAAACGATCGAAAGCATGCCCTTTTATAAAGGATGAGTGGTGGAGATCAGCAGTGAGTAAAGTTCAGTAAAATAATAATGGTACACCTGGAATGGTCCCAAAAAGCTTGGCTAAAAGACTGGAGGAACTGGAAACCAGAGGAATAATTGCTGCAATCAGCTAGAATACACAGAAGAGTCCTGGAGACCTGAGGAAAGTTGTTTTCACTCAGACTCCATTGAAAGATCATTGAAAGTAAAAGAAGGGAATGAAAAATATTTTACCGATAATTTTACATGATAAAAGCTAAAATAAATATTTAGAAAAAATGATTTTAAAAATTTACCATGAAACAAAACAAATTAATAAAGAATAAAACAATAAAAATAAAAATAAAAATAAAAATACAAACACAATAAATTATAAAAATAAACAAATTAAAAAAAAGAATATATAAGTAATTAGTATTATTTGGATTATTCGGACTATTGTCCTCATCTTCATTGTTATCTGTACAACGTTTCGGCCGATATGCCCGCCGGCCTTCTTCAGGTATTTCTTGTCGGACTCGGGAACTTTCTTTTTGGACTCGGGAACCTTCATGTCGTAATCGGGAACGTAATCGGGTATCCTGTTCTCATTCCGCTAACTATAGCTGGGGTACAGGTGTTAAGATGTGTTAATTATTATTCTATGTTACTGCTGCCCCTGACCAGGATTGAACTTGCAGTCTAGAGATAACTGTCACTTGGAACTGTCTTAAACTAACTCCTTTATCCACTAGGTTATGTGTCCAATAAATAGTATATACAGAATATAACATAATAAAACAAATATATAAGAAAAGAATCTCTATAAATCTATATATAGGAGGTATGTCAGAAAATTTTCAGGACTGGTATCACAAAAAACTTATTTCAAATCCAAACTACAAACTACAACATCCCCTTCAAAGTAATCCCCCTGGAGTCTAATGCACTTTCCCATCCTTCTCTGCCACGCTTGCATGCACTCCTGGAAGGAGTCTTCCGGGATTCTCCGTAGCCCTGTTATCACGGCCTTTTTGATGTCGTGCACATCCTCAAAACGTGTTCCCTTGATGACCCCCTTGAACTTGGGGAACAGGAAAAATTACATGGAGTCTGGTCGGGCGAGTAGAGAGGTTGCTTCAGCACAGTGATGTTCTTCTGGGCCAGGAACTACCGGATACTCAGGGCAGTATGGGCAGTGTGCGTTGTCATGGTGAAGCACTCACGATTTGTACTGCTACATCTCTTGCCTCTTCTCGCGCACTGAACAAAGCAAACGCCGCAGTATCTCTTTGTAGACATGCTGGTTGATTGTCTGGCCCTGTGGCAAGAACTCGCAGTGGACAATGCCCCTCACATCGAATAATGCTATCAACCTGAAACTTTTCTGACATACTTCGTATAAATATAGATGAGAGATTTATTTTCAACTTTTTAAAACCCGGTAAATGCCGAGTAGCTCTGCTAGTATTATCATTTGTGAAAAAACATGAATGTAGAAATGTTTAATTGCTAACATAACTTGCATTGCGTCCCAGAACATCAGTCAACAAGCTTATAAATGCCACGGCTGTAAAATTCTTGAGGTTTTGATGCGAAATCTGAGACTAACTCGTATTCACCTGCTTTTTATAGCTCACTGATGTTACATGTAATATATTCAGACTGCAAGTTGACGAAACACATACAAAATAAGAATTCGGCGGTGACACCAGATAATCCGGATTTAAATTTTTGCATTTAATCTTTGACGATTTGGATGGTCTCATATTTAACTAGAGGGTGTTGCAAGTTGATAAAGGTCAGAATGTTAAGGGACAAGCGTATTAATGATAAATAAATACTCGTGTATTGGGCGAGGGTTTTCACCTAAAAACCAAGGGGCCATTTATTGCATGTTATTGAAAAATCAAAGCTTACCATATTTCTAGGCCTAGCCTTGCTGTAACTCGTAGACGTCAGCTTTGAATGGCCTACTGTTGTTATACGTTTATAATCAGACAATAAATTTTATACGGTTGTGAAGCGTGGAAAAAATACAAGCCAAGAAAGGGAAATCAATAGTTTCCATCTCCGTTGTCTACGACGTATACTACACATTTGTTGGCAGGATAAAGTGCCCAACACAGTCGTACTGGATTGCGCTGTTCTCCATTTTCTGTCAGTGGCACCTTCGTTGGCTTGACATGTCAGGAGAATAGAAAATGGACGCATCTCAAAAGATCTTTTGTATGGCGAATTAGCAAAAGGCTCCTGATAGGTTGGTAGACCACGCCTGCGATTTAAAGATGTCTACAGGAGAGTCATGAGGATATGTCATATTGACACAAACACGTGGGAGGTAGATGCAAAAAATAGAGCATCCTGGCGCCTCAACGTTAAGCAAAGCACGGAGAGGGTTGAGGCAGAGGGGAGAGTAGCCTCGACAGAAAAGAGAGCCAGAAAGAGAGAGAAAAGTCAGCAGCCCCAGAAAGCATCACGCAAGAGTCACTTGCGCAGATGCAGATGAAAAAAATTACTTTTTATTTTGGACACTACGCTATCGTCGGTAGTGACGGAAAGGATCCAATAATAATAAAATTTTATAATATATAAATCAACGAATATATAGTTAATCTCTCTGTCTGTCTGTCTTCTGTCTCCCTCTCTCTCACTCTCTCTCTCTCTCTCTCTCTATATATATATATATATATATATATAGAGAGACAGACAGACAGAGAGAGAGAAGAGAGAGAGAGAGAAAGATTGGTATTTTTTATGTTTGCACCTATAAGAGCATACATGATTTTTTATAAATCGAAATATTGTTCAATATTAGCTATGAAAATGATATAAAATATATTCATTTTAACAATATTGTGTGTTTTCATACCCTTTTATCTATATATATATACCGTTGGATTCATTTCCTTACTCTTAACTCATAATATATATATATATAAAATGATATATTATATTATAAATATACTTGCATATTTATAAGGTACGTAAACAATGTGCACACTTGTATGAGGAAAAATAGATAACTTTTTGCCTACTTTTTAAACCACTCATAGGGTGTCTCCAACCACTACGATCCATCCGTAAGACGCTGGCAGCGGCTCTCGTACGTGTTCATTATAATTGAGCAGAAGAACTCAGATTACTATAATAATTGGACTTTATTTAAGTAGAATGATTTGTGAGATGAATAGACAGTGAACTTTGAAATATCCCATCAAAACGGGAAACATGCCAAAAACATTTGCTACAGCCGTGCGGGAAAAACTGGAGTGAAAGAGTTAATATATTACAAAACTTGCTGTCTGAATATATTACATGTAACAACAGTGAGCTACTGAAAGCAGGTGTAGACGAGTTAGTCTCGGATTTCGCATCTTTGATTATAAATCAAATCTTCATAATTTTGCACAAAAAACAAGATCCGGTGATATTTCATGTTTATAGTGAGACGGACAAAACATGCTGCACACTGCTGGAGAAGCATGGACGAGCTCATAAGTGACGTTCTCCTGTGGAAGGCAATACACGGACATGCTAGTGTGGGCCGCCCACCAAGGACCTACATTGACCAACTATGCAAAAATGCTGGATGCTGCGCAGGGGACCTCCCTGGGACAATGAACGATAGGGAAAGTTGGCGAGAGATTGTCATGGAGATCCGTGCTAATTGCGCGACATAATGATCATATATATTTACTTTATCGTTCATTGTTGTTCATTTGGTAAGGATGAACGATGGGTGACTTCCTAAACAACTGTTCTATGCGGAAAGCGTTTGGCTCAAGGGCCCAAGATAAGATACAAGGATTGCCTGAGGTCGACCTTGAAAAAATGTAACATCGATGAGAAGACCTGGGAAAGTAAGGCTCTGGGCCGTGGGCAGTGGGGAAGAGCTTTACAGGAGGGCACAAAACATTTTGTGACCAACCGTATAGAGTATGAGCAGTTGAAACGAGATATTCGCAAGAGTAAAAAAGTAGACTATCAAGGGCTTCAAATCGGTCTACTATGTGACCTGTGTGGAAGGCTATGTATGAGCAGGTCTGGCCTGATCAGTCACCAATCTGTGCATTGGCGGGATGGACTAATAAAATACCCTGTGCTCCCTGGAATTACCTGTAAATGTGGGAAGTTGTGCAAAACTTTGGCAGGAATAAAGAGCCACTTTCGTGCAGCTCATTGTTGAACTTTTTGAAGCCCACCGTTATATTCTTTGAACAGTTGAACTTTTTCTTTTTTTTTTCTTTTTGATATCAAGAAATGGCAATACTTGAACACGAGTTTGCTGCCATCAAAAATTTACTTTATCGTTCATTGTTCTATTTTCATAATTTCATCCGGACATACATATGTATATAGACACCAACTACCCTTATGATTTAATTATTACAACGTTTGATGGGTTTACTTACGAGCTATTGCGAAATAGTTCAATATGTAAAAAGCATAATAATCTTGATTTAACTCTCTCTCTCACTCTTTTTCTTTCTTTCCTTTTTTCATCTTTTCATTATGTTCGATTGAAACAGATTAGCATTATCGGTTCGCCCCTTATCCGTGTCTTTCTCCTACTCTCTTTGTCTCTTTCTTTCTTTCTTGTTATATTTTTCTGCGTTGCATGTCCTTTTTTCTTATCAACCTCTACAATAAAAAAATAATGGTCTATTATTTAGTTTAATGACAACACCCATAAGAAATAAGAATTCGGCAGATAAGCAACTCCAGATAATCAGAATTACATTTTTGCATTTCATGTTGGACGACTTGGGTGGTCTGATTTTTAACCAGAGGGCGTTGAAGGGTGATAATAGTCGGACGATTAAGGAACAAGCGTATTATTATATACATTAAAAAGTTGTCGGGTGGCCTAAAGTCGGTATCAGCCAGACAGCGTGGGAGTCTATGTCCTTTTCACTAGAACTAGACCAAGGAGATTCTTATTGCATCGGAAGTGGACTCCCACACCAACCATCAGCTCCTAACTTTGCCGCAGAGATCCCTGTACTACTCATACGCTGTGTTGGTGAGGGCCGGTATTGAACCAGGAACCTTATGGTTCCTAAGCGGATGCTCTACCAATTGAGCTAAACAATTGACTACTGTTAAATACGCATCTTTCCTATTTTAAAGGGTTAATGTGTTTTTTTTAAATAGAGCATAGTCGAACCCAAGACTCATTGGCCATTTTTAAACGCTGGAGTCTGAACTACTTTGCGCGCCTAAAATTTAATAGAGCGATAGGCATCGATGTGGCGACTCAGTCGATGTTTGCTTGTTTATACTTTTGGGGGCAGCTAATCGATAATATTGACAAATTGCCTCAATGAATTTCAATCCGATTAGCTGGAAAATTGCAACAGGAAAAATCAATATGAAACAAGTTTTCAGGATGTTTGTACGCATAAGAATAATAAAATTAGGACCGGTTTAGCTCAGTCTGTAGAGCGTTCGCCTAGGAAACACAAGATTCCTGGTTCGATACCGACCGTCGCCAACTCGGCGTATGAACAGCACAGGGATCTGTGTACTAAAGTAACGAGCCGATGGTGGGTATGGTGCTCAACCTCAGGTTCAAAAATGATCTTTTTTGTCTAGCGATAGTGAAAAGTGGATAGGCTCCCTCGGTTGCTAATTAATCTAGAAGCATACGTGAAATCCTTAACCGGTTTAACTCTGTCGGTAGAGCGTTCGTCGAGGAACCTACAAGATTCCTGGATCAATACCGGCCCATCGCCAACTCAGTGTATGAGGAGCACAGGGATCTGTGCGGTAAAGTACACAGCTGATGGTAGGTATGTCGCTCAACCTCAGAGACAAAAGTAATCTTTTTGGTCTAGTGCTAGTGAAAAGGGAATAGACTCCTTCGCTGTCTGGCTGATACCGACTTTAGGTTACCCCGAGGACTTATATTTTTTTAAATATTTTCTTTTAAAAGTGAAATGTATTGATCTTTTAGAGAGATCTTGGAACAAGATCTAATGTTTGTATTAGGTCAGTATAATAAGAAATAAGTGTGGCCGCCTAAAGTATTGCATCATTCATTTAATGGGGAACAGTGCTAAGAATTTTAAAAACAACAGAGAATAGTACTATTTATTTAATGGGTTACAGTGCCCGGAATTTTAAAGACAAGACAGAATAGTATTATTCATTTAATGGGGAACAGCGCTAAGAATTTAAAAACAACACAGAATAGTATTATTCATTTAATGGGGAACAGTGCTATACATTTTAAAAACAACACAGAATAGTATTAGTCATTTAATGGGTAACTGTGCTAAAAAAAATTAAATAACACAAAATAGTATTATTCATTTAATGGGTAATAGTACTAGAAATTTTTAAAAACACACAGAATAGTATTATTCATTTAATGGGTAACAGTGCTAAAAACAATTAAAAATAACACAGAATAGTAAAATTCATTTAATGGGTAACAGTGCTACAAAAATTTAGAATAACACAGAATAGTATTATTCATTTAATGGGTAACAGTGCTAGAAATCTTAAAAACAACACAGAATAGTAAAATTCATTTAATGGGTAACAGTGCTAAAAATTTTTAGAATAACACAGAATAGTATTATTCATTTAATGGGTAACAGTGCTAAAAAAAATAAAAATAACACAGAATAGTATTATTAATTTAATGGGTAACAGTGCTAAGAATTTTAAAAACAACACAGAATAGTATTATCAATTTAATGGGTAACAGTGCTAAAAGAATTTAAAATAACACAGAATAGTATTATTCATTTAATGGGTAACAGTGCATGGAAATGTTAAAAACGACAAAGAATAGTATTCTTCATTTAATTAGTATGACCTGTTGATATATCACACTATGATAATTTGATTATTACATCATTTGATAGCTATTGCGAAATAGTTCAATATGTATAAATTATCATAATCTTGATTTAATCCTCTCTTACTCTTTCTTAAAAGAGGGATTGTAACATATTTACATTGATTTGCCGATTTAAAAAAAATCGGGGCGGGGAAGCTTTTAAAATATCTAGATTAATTTGCCGTCAAATAAGTGATAAAAACACGACACTGAAAATATCTAAGTTGGACCGGAAAATCGCCTGACGCTGGCTCGCTAAAACATAGCGTAAATTAGAACAGGACGCCAGAACGACATAAGATTAAAACTACCCTAATTTATAATTTCAATATTGCATATAAAACAAAGTTGTAACTTTTTTTTCAATTTCTTTTAATTTTACGTTGGGCCTTTAAGCGACACAAGACCATTTGGAATGTTTGATTTTTTAAATGGGGTGAAATAAAATGGGACAAATGAGAAGTATGTGATTAAGCGACATCAGATAATCTGTACTCACATTTTTGCATTTCATCTTGGACGGTGTCATTTTTAACCTGAGGGTGTTGCAGGATGATAACGGACGGAAGATTTAGGAATAACCGCCTTAATATATTGATGGGTAACAGTGCTCGGATCTTAAAAAAAACGCCACTTTCTTCTGACGATTTGCAATGACTTGTTTCATGATTACTACACAACCAAACAAGTGACAAAAAGGCGGCTTTTGATTCTTAGAAACAGGAAAGTAATCACAGAGACTCAAATCAATGGAATTACGAGAATCTAGCTACCGTAGGCACATTCTTTAAAATTACAGACTCGTTCCCAGAGAGTGTGAAGAGAAAGTAACAGAAATTATTGTTTGGATTTAGAATATAATGATGAAAATTTGTAAATCTTCAGATTGGCAACCCTTATTGACAGATGATAATTAAGCCAAACCATTTGTAATAAAACGTAAATTATTCAGATGAACATGAAGTCTGAAAAACAAATATGATTTGAATATTTTATTATCCAACAGCCAAAGGTCAAAGTTAAACCTGTCAACTCATGGATTTTGTCGTAGCGGTCGACTACCGAGTGAAAGTGAAAGAAAATGCCAGAGAAGTGAGGAAACTGTGGAACATGAAGGTGAAGACAACACAGAATAGTACTATTCATTTAATGGGTAATAATGCTAGGAATTTGAAAAAAACAACACAGACTAGTACTATTCATTTAATAGGTAACAATGTTAGGAATTCTAAAAACGACATAGAATAGTATTATTCATTTCATGGGTAGCAGTGCTAAGAATTTTAAAAACAACACGGAATAGTATTATTCATTTGATGGGTAACAGTGCCCGGAATTTGAAAAAAACAACACAGACTAGTACTATTCATTTAATGGGTAACAAGGAATAGTTACAAACGACATAGAATAGTATTATTAGTAGTGGGGAAACTGTGGAGCATGAAAGTAGTTTAGTCTAAACTTTGAATCTGAGTTCGTTAGAAAATTCAAATCGGTGGGAGTTAAATAGACAATTACCGTTGGCATGATTGACATGTGGTTACTTCCATTCCCCCCCCCCCACAAAAAAAGAACGTGCCATTTGGACGCGGGAGACAAAAATCAGGTTTTTAGTTTAGTTTCGACCAGTTACTCGCCGAGAGAAAACTTTCTTTCGAAATGTCGCTTCTCAATCCGTGTGGTTTTTGGCTGGAGTTGTAATAAAAGCTAAACAGAAAAACAACAACATCTCCCCTTATTAATTAACAAACAAGAAATGCACAATACCCAGCCCGAACAAGAAGTAGAATCAGCGATTAGATTTATACAGGGTGGCCCATAAAAGTCACATAAAAAATAAAATCAATGATTTGAATTATAAGATATAGACTAATGATATATTTTTTAGTTATTTACGAAAAATTATATCTTTTGAATTGCCATCATTTTCACGGATACAAACTTACAACTTAATTCAAGCACAGTATATGCGTGTGTGTGTGTGTGCGTGTATATGTGTGTGTAAATTGTTTCTACCAATACTTATGTGGTTATTCTTTTGAGTTGATATGACGTTAAACGAAAAAGTAAAAAGACAACCAACGAACGAACGAACCAGCCAGCCAGCCAGCAATTATTTAGCCATATAGCAGTCGTCAGTGACTAGTCTATTCAATGCAGTTTTTATGTGAAATTTTAAAAAAGATAAAAACAGTTTTCCCGAATGTTGTATATAATGATACAAAAAAAAAAGAAAAAAATGTTAAAAAATATAGAATAGTTTTTTTGAATCAAGATCGAATTAAGCCGACGCGACTTATCAGCGATGAAGAAAAAAATTGGCGCGTCGATTTTTTTAAAAAGGAATGATTATTTTGAATAAATCATGTGTGCCACGTTAAGTGTTCATTTTGTACCGATTTAACTGTTAAATATTGGAGCAGTGTTCATAAGATATTTTCGTGTTGAAAACGTGTGGTGTAATGGTTACTGTCGTAGGAAATGAACCTGGCGAGAAGAGTTCAAATCCTAGATGCGGCTGTTTTCATTTCACATAGTGCTAATACCGTTTGGAAAGGTTCGAATCTGACTATTCTCCCTCCAATTATGGGTATTTTTGTATAGCAACCGATATAGGAGAAGGAAAACTTTGAATTCAAACCAAAGGGACTCTGTTCTTGGTAGGCAAAAATCTACTTAGAGAGATCCTCCTCCTTCTCCTCTTCTTTGCTTCCATAAAATCCTTTATTATGAACTATGTTCATCAAATAGATAGAGGTAAAAGGATGAATTTCTAAGATACAGCTAACGAATATGGTGTACATGTTTTATTTTATTTGTTCCTTGACCTTATCAATTTTGCTAGGGTCATACTGCAATAGATAATCGTTGTTAGTAAAGCTCTGTGGAGTGGCCTATTAACGGTATCAGCCGAACTACGTACGAGTCTATCCCCTTTTTGCTAGACCGAGGCAATTGTTTTTACTCGTCCAAGAATTAAATCAAAACCTTTTGTAGAGAAATTTAAAGAACATTCACCCTCCCATCTCCCTCTCTCTCTCTCTCTCTCTCTCTCTCTCTCTCTCTCTCTCTCTCTCTCTCTATCGGCCATCGCCCCTGACAAATCCTTCTCACCTGACTTTGTCTCTCATCTCTCTGTCTCTTTCACCTCACTTTGTATGTGTGTGTGTGTGTGTGTGTCTGTCTGTCTCTCCCTCTCTCTCTCTCTCTCTCTCTCTCTCTCTCTCTCTCTCTCTATCGGACATCGCTCCTGACAAGTCCTTCTCATGACATGCAAACAGTATTGTCCAAGATTTAAATCGAAACCTTTGAGTAGAAACGTAAATTAAAAATTATCTCTCCCCACTCTCTCTCTCTCTCTCTCTCTCTCTCTCTCTCTCTCTCTCTCTGTCCTTATCGAAAATCCCTCCTGGCAAGTCAACCTCACAACGTGCAAATAGGGTCGTCCAAGATTTAAATGGAAACCTTCTGTGTAGAAACGTAAAGTAAACATTATATCTCCCACCACTCTCTCTCTCTCTCTCTATATATATATATATATATTAAAAGCATTGTGTGATGTTTTCATTCCACCTTTTCTTACTCATATATATATATATATGTCTCTCTCTCTCTCTCTCTCTCTCTCTCTCTCTCTCTCTCGCCATTTCTACCAATCAGTCATCGCTCCTAGCAAGTTCCACTCACGACAAGCAAACAGCCTCGTCCAGGATTTGAATCGGAACCTTTTGTAGAGAAACGCAAAGACAAAATATCAGCCATTGTACGCTACGTCTTCGTTAGCCGTATCTATATTCCAAGAAGTAAATCATGGAAGGTTTCTTTCGGGAAACATGGGAATTTTCCCCGCATATGGCACCTCCCGGTGATTTTATGACCAGAGACCCGGAACAAAACATTAGACTATCAACAACCACAAAAGCCGCCATTGCTCAAACGAAAAACGTAACACTGTTTGATACATAGAACACAACACCTATTTCGAATGACGGGTAATTTGGTTTGTACGTGAATACACAATCATAGTCTCTGCTGAACCAACATAAACTCATTGCTTTACATCGCTGTGTCCACTTCTGCGATACGAGACAATTAGCTCGAGTTAAAAGTGATGCTTACATCTGTGGTTGCTATCATTGTTTATGCAAAAAGGTGATTCCTCACAGACAATGAAGGTTATATCGAACGTGTCATTTTTATCGCAGACACCACACCATAACACTAGCCAGCCTGATTCAATATTCAATTCAAGAATGTATTGTCAAACTGATTAGTATTTATTTTGAGTTGCTATTATCTACACAGAGCAGGAAAACAATTTTTGTCTTGTTTTTCAATTGGCACATGGAAATTGGCTTGAATAAAAATGAAAGAAGAAGAAGAAGAAGAAGAAGAAGAAGAAGAAGAAGAAGAAGAAGAAGAAGAAGAAGAAGAAGGTGAGGTTAATCTAACATTCTAGAAGAAAATATAATAATAATAATAATAATAATAATAATAATAATAATAATAATAATAATATGAAAGTCAAAGTGATACCAATTGTAGTTGGTGCACTTGGAACGGTCCCAAAAGGATTGGAAAGGGGCTTGGAAAGTTTGGATATCAGAGGAAGGATTGAAACCATTCAGAACACTGCACTGCTGCAATCTGCCAGAATACACAGAAGAGTCCTGGAGACCCGAGGAGACTTGCTGTCACTCAGACTCCAGTGAAAGACCATCAGCTAATGCTGATGTGAAAACTCAAAAGGAGTAAATAATAATAATAATAATAATAATAGTTGATTAACAAACAAAAAGGGAACGTGTCAACTGGTAGATTTTGCAGTTCCAGCAGATCACAGGGTGAAGATGAA
Source organism: Doryteuthis pealeii (assembly GCA_023376005.1). NCBI lineage: Eukaryota > Metazoa > Mollusca > Cephalopoda > Myopsida > Loliginidae > Doryteuthis > Doryteuthis pealeii. The sequence continues at coordinate 80,066,472 of CM042165.1, forward strand.
GGAAAACGAAAAGATAAACAAATACCTGGACCTTGCCAGAGAATTGAAAAACCTGTGCAATATGTGAGTGAAAGTGATACCAATTGCAGTTGATGCACTTGGAACGGTCCAAATAAACTTGGTAAAAAGCTGGAGGACATGGAAATCAGAGAAAGAATTAATACCATCCAGACTACTACACTGCTGCAATCGGCTAGAATACTCAGAAGAGTCCTGGAGACCTGAGGAGACTTGTTGTCACTCAGACTCCAGTGAAATACCATCAGCTAACGTTGGTGTGACAAACTCAAAAGGAGTGAAAATAATAATAATAATGATAATAATAATAATAATAATAATAATAATAATAATAATAAGAAGAAGAAGAAGAAGAAGAAGAAGAACAACAACAACAACAACAACAACAACAACAACAACTAGGGAAGAATTGAAACCATTCAGAACACTGCATTGCTGCAATCTGCCATAATACTCAGAAGAGTCCTGGAGACCTGAGGAGACTTGCTGTCACTCAGACTCCAGTGAAAGACCATCAGCTAACGCTGATGTGAAAACTCAAAAGAAGAAGAAGAAGAAGAATACGAAAAAGAAGAAGAAGAAGAAGAAGAAGAAAGGAATAATAATAATAATAATATAGTAGTAGTAGTAGTAGTAGTAAGAAGAAGAAGAAGAAGAAGAAGAAGAAGAAGAAGAAGAAGAAGAAGAAGAAAGTACAAAGAAACCAAATTAGAAAAAATAACTGAAAGAAAACAAACCAATAAATGAAGAAAACAATAAATGTCGCTCATATCCGTGTACAAGTCGAGATTTTAAGACAAAATTATACATATGTTTACCAACCTCTCATTATTTATCATTTCTGTCTTGGTAGACACCGCTTCAGTCTCGATACTTTTGTACACACCTCCTATTTTGAAGACAATTAATGTTTCCTTCACGGTACATTCCTGTATTGGTAATTACAGTATCAGTCTCAATACCTTTTGAACATACCTCGTATTTTAATTTTACCTCTCTTGGTAAATATATCTTAAATCGTGACACTTTTGAACATACCTCGTATTTTGAAAAGAAATTAACGTTTTTATTAATCGTTGATTTCTGTCTTGGTAAATACAGTTTCAGTTTTGATACTTTTTGAACACGTCTCGCACATTCGTTTCTAAATAAACAAGTTCGGTTGATTAAAAATAACTTTTTAAATACTTTGTCTACAGCTTTAATTAAAATTGAATTAAGACAAAACTTTGCTGTCTCCGTAAACATTACATGTATTAGGTTTATGGAGGCCCACTTAGTGTCATTTCTAACGACATAGGAAGGCGAGTTCTACTTCTGGTCATGAGATTCAAGAAATGTAAGGCTAAGATAAATAACTGATGGCTAATTCATAGTCAAATCATCCAAGCCATGCCCCCCACCCCTCATCAATTTTTCAGAAAAAAAATTGATGATTTGCAAAATTTGAACTGATCTTGTAACTTCGGTTCCGAGGAAAAATCGAACTATCTTTCTGGTACAAATAATTTTTGATATATGTGAAATAATAATAGAAAAGTTTTTGTCATAGATGCAGTGCCACATCGGGATATTGATCTTGCTATGAAAAAATCAGAAATCATCAATAACTTAGGATAGGTTGATTTAAGCCTTTTTTATTACATTTTTGGCTTCCTTTAGCAAAAAAATAGTAGTACTGAAGCTCTAGAATTAATTTTACAGACAAAAATAGATTACAAAAAGTCACCATTTTTCGCCAACCCCACCAAATTTGGAGAGCTAAAAATCGACATAACCCCGCCAATTTTTAGAATTGGAAGCTTAAATTTAGAGATTGTCTAACGTTAACATAGTACATGATACCAACTTCCCCAGATATGTTAACAGTATGGTAGACTGGATTATTTAGCCTTGTTTAGGTAACCAATTTAGAAGAAAGAAAACTTTGAATTCAGACCATATATACTCCGCTCACAAAATAGATCTTATGTCACATCCTGCGCGTGGTGTATATTATATATTATATCCACACACAAATTATGCCTATGAAAACAACATAGAAGGCGCGCGTTGTGCAATGGTTTGCATCGTAGGAAATGGAGTCGGCGATCCGTGTTCAAATTCTTAACAAGACTGTTTGAATTTCACATAGCGCTAATAACCTTGGGAAAGGTATGAATTCAACAATTCTCATTCCAGCTATGGGTAAATATTAAAGCACATTTGTCTCTTTACGTTTTTAGTTCTAGTTGTTTTTTAGTTTGAGAACCAGTCTGGTAGAGGGAGAACTCTAATTTCAAACCTATTAAACTCTGACTAAGTAAATGACTTTGTATCGCATCGTATCCTGTGGGGTGTTTGGGGAAGCTTTAGAACAACATACGTAACAAAATAACAATATAAATATATATAATGATAAAAAATATAAATATAGAATAATTATATATATATATGTAACAACATAAGTAACAAAATAAGTAAATAATAATAATACGATAAGTAAACGTCAATAACAATGAAACGAGTCCTTTTTACTTTAGTCGTTCTCGTATGTATTATGTTATTTATTAAGCCCATCTTAAGTAACAAAAACATGCGATAATGAATAAAAAAGAAGCAGAAGAAAGTGAATTAAAATGAGGAATTCTGTATTAGAAATATAACTTGTATATTAATTAATTATTAAATTATTTAATTAATTAAAACGTAGTGGTTGTCAAGAGTAGTTTATGTTCTAGAAACTAGTGTAGCTAATTTTTATTCTTCAGGATGGTAACCTTGATTTACGATAAGAGGATCAGTGTTAACCCTGAACACGTGTGAACAAATCCAGATCAAATTTAGATTAAGCTCAGCGCACATGGATTATCGCAAGAGTGTTTTGTAAAGTGCATCGTAAAAATGGAACACAAGATCCAATTCTGTGTCAAACGTCATGCCAATGCGGGACAAACGTTTAAAGGTGGTTTGACGGCATAGTAACCCTTTTCAGTTCATTAAATGGCAAATCCAGTCATTTTGATAAACAAAGGACTCAGTTTGCAAGTGGTTACTCAATTAAGTATTGGACCGACTCATCGCTGCTTAATTTTGTTGATCTAGTAGAGACTAGAACTTTCAGTGTGACTTTACTGTAATCAATCTTACAATAATATTATATATAATAAATGGAATCTAAGAAATCGGAGATCAGTTTACAACTTGGTTATAATACCAAATTGATCCCTCACTTTATTTCCAGAAACAAAAATGGCTAAGGTTTTGTTTTACAGCATATCAACCATTTCATGTCATTTAATGCTGAATGAATTCATTTTGATAAACAAAAGACTCAGGTTGCTTACAGTACTTGCTGTTGGTGGAGATTTAAGAGTGACTTAACTGTAATTAGTCTTAAAATAGGATTATAAAATGAATGGAATCGAGGAAATAGGGGATCACTTTACAACATGGTTATAATACCAAAATGATCCCTCACTTGGAACTTTTAAACTACTTTCTTAGCCAAATAATTCAATTATTTTCCTCACATTTTCAAAGTAGTTGACTAACACTAAGGGACAGAATGTGCTAGGGATTGACGTGACGAGTGGATCGATTGGAGGGGGCCTTTCCGATTTTTAGACACCTGGGGAAAGGCAGAGAGCAGGCTGGTTAAAAGGTCAGGATAACCGAAAACAATAGCGATTTCTCTGACATTTCTCATTAGTGCAATAAGTAGGGAGATACAATCATGGAGACAGATCTCCGGTGCCAAGACAATTATCCTATCATTTTCAAAGGATAATAAATCCTGAGAAAGAGGATTTTTCACTGCACTCCAAACATTCCTGAAACAAATTACTGTTTTCGATAATTTCATGAAATCTTAATTCATTGTCATCCACATATCCCTTGGGTCAGTGGAAAGAGGGTGACTCCGGAAAGTGGAGGGGGTGATTACTGGTGAGATGACTCCAAGTAATTGGATAGATTTATCTGCACATATATTAATAGTTTTAAGGCTTCTTGAGAAAGTAATATTTTTCAGGTTGGCAACCCAAATTGAAAAAAATTGAAACATCTTGACTTTTTTTGGATATAAGGTGTGTGCTAGATCGTCGCTCCTACTTATAGACTCGACCAGAACCATGTCACCTATCTCTTGGCCAATCACTGGCAGTAGTCTGCTGCTGATCCAATACTTAAACCGACTCTACTGGCCATAACTACGCTGACATTCTTTGACTACGGACATAGGATTAAAACACTGGACCTTTACCAATACGCAGGATAGGACTTCTACGCTCACCAAAGGATTCCATAACTCAGGACTTACCTTAAGCCCTTTTCAACTAGCCAAGGATGGCATTTAAAAACTTTACAAATCAGCCGATTAATGTTAACTTTGACGAGTTTACATTTGCCTCACAGAATTTACACACCTTGTCAGCAGGAATATGCTGAGTGTTTCCATGCCTTTTCTACGTGTATATTGACATCACTTTCAGTAGATGAGCTATTGCTACCAAGGTATGTTAACTGTTCTATTAATTTAAGAGGATTGTCATTTAATGAGGAGATAGCACGATTTTAATCTGTTTTCTGATAAAATAAAATAGGATGTTTTCCAGGCTGTAACTATGTCTATACTATTATATGGTTTCAGCATTATTGACTCTAACGAAATACTTGAAAAAAATAGATAGGAATTACACAAAGATGCTTCAAAAAGGTCAATTTTTGATCAGATAAAATCTACAAAACCAATAGCTGAAATGAATAAATTTCTAATCCATTTTGATGTATTACATTGTATTGATCCTATATACTTTTACTTTCACTTTAGATCTTGAGACACCTGGGGAAGGGCAGAGAGCAGGCTGGTCAAAATGTCAGGATAACCGTAAACAATAGCGATTTCTCTGACACTTTTCATTAGTGCAATATGTGGGGAGATACAATCATGGAGACGGATCTCCGGTGCCAAGACAATTATCCTATCATTTTCAAATGATTATAAAACCCTAAAAAGAGGATTTTTCACTGCACTCTAAACATTCCTGTAACAAATTACTGTTTTCGATAATCTCATGAAATCTGAATTCATTGTTATCATCCACAAATCTCTTGGGTTTATGAGGGGCAGATGGATTCGAGAAAACAGTGTGTCTTGAATTTAGTTGGAACTCATGTCCTTATTGGTCTATAAACTTACCAATTACTCCTTGTATTAATTAACCCCCCTGTCAGCAGGGTGGCCAATTGCTACCTCTAAAGAGGGGTTAGACAAATTGAGTATTCTGGATATGACATTGAACTACAACCATGAGGTTTCAGTTCTGAAGATCCGGGAATTTATCCTTTCATTGACATTACTCACATATCCACTCTGACCCGGAGTGGTAGTACCTATTATGGTGCCATCTCTGGGTTAAATACATCTGTTTAAAAATTATTAGTGTTAGGAATACTTGAAACATGGTGACTTGAAAATGTTGAAAAACTGACTATACATTTTTACGAGAACTAAACTCACTTCTTTTATATGTTATACGTTAACAGAGAATAAACTTTGTAAACTCAGAAATGGTTTGTCAATGTCCCAAGTCAATATCCAGTGTTCAACATTCACTAACAGTTATAAGATGAAAGTTTTTTTTTCATAGAAAAAACTTCAAATCTAAAATGGCAGCTACTTATGTGGCATTTCATAGTATTTGAAGGATTTGTTTTTACCAGAATCCAACATCATATGACTATATACAAGGCCGCTCTACTAGCAGTATGTCCCAAGCTAGTGGCCCGAATTCTCAGGTCGGAAGGAGTGTCAGAAACTAAAACTCATCAGAGGCCTTTAGCGCAATACAGGGACAGTCCATTACCGCGTAGTTTGGTCTGGTTTGGTTTGTTTTATGGCTTATCAACCTCAGTGGGTCATTTAATGCCGATAAAGTTTTGAAATAAATTCATTCTTAATGAATGCTCAATTTCTTTTTTAAATACATTTTTCTATTTAACCCATAGATGGGACCTTAACAGGTACCACCACTCCGGGTCAGAGTGAACCAGGGAAAAATGGTGATGAAGGGGTGCTCTACATTCCCCAAACCTCCAAAACTGGAACCTCAACATCAGATAGAGTTTAACGTCATTCCCGGGACATGAAACCCTCAGCCACCGCCTTTTATCACCCATATGATAAAAAGGTGTTGGGACTTGCCATAAGTGCAATAGGGTTGGAGCAATCATATAGGTGCTAGGGCTTGACGTGACCAGCCAATTGATCGGAGGGGAGCTCTCCGACCACCCGTCTAGCCAAAGAAAAGGCCAAAGTGGAGTATTGCAAGTCATGGACAGCTCGACCACCTGGGTTCTATCCTTAAGCATCACGGGTCGCCACCCACATCCAACAGGTGGCCCAATTGGGGGAGTCTGATCCCTCTGTAGAGGTGCAATCGATGCATTCTAACGCCACAGCTGACAGGGCAGATTACCGCGTAAAATTACGTATGAGTGAATAGGGAAGTTTAAAAGTGGCCGGATAAGCTTGACGAACGAAGACGGAGCAGGACACCCATCAACCTTCACTTCTGATGAGAAGATACCACAAGCGGGAGAAATGGTTATGACGAACGGATGAGTTAACATTGATGAGGTAGCTTGTCCTCTGCAGATTAGTCGTGGTTCTGACTATCAAACCATCCACGATGAGCCCTGCTTCCATAAAACAAGAGTGCGGATTATTTTTGAATATCTCGTATTTCCGACAGGAAACTGTTTATGTTTTAATTCCCTAGATGCGCGAGGTGTAATGGTTAGAGTCGTAGGAAATGGACTCGTCAAACTGAGTTCAAATCCTGGATGAGACCTTTTGCATTTCACATTGCGCTAATACCTTTGGGAAAGGTATGAATTCAAATACTCTCCCTCCAGCTATGCGTTAATAGTAGGGCAGACTGGTCTCTTTAACCTTGGCTAAGTAATCAAGGAGAAGGAAATCTCCGAATTCAAACCTGGAAAATTCCGCTTGAGAAATTGACCTTGTGCCACATCCCACCCATACGGAGGGGTTAGTAAATATATATATATATACCTCTAGAATAAACCAACAATGATAAATGATAAGATGACGGTAAGTAACTAAATAGAATCTGCTTGATAAAATCTGCTCATATATCAATTGTTATAATGCTTGGTAGAAAGTAATGGAAATTATATTTTTCAGGTTGGCAACTGTCAGTAAAAATCAGTAAATTAATTTTAACTATGATCACTTTCTGAAAACAATTACTTTATATTTGATTGTCGGAATTTACATTCCGGCGATTAATCTAGGATTTACCCCACCAAAAGCAGCTGTAGTACCACCTACCTCCTATCACACAAACCAATCCAAGAAAGACGGATAAGACACACTGGACATTGCTGGAGAAGTAAGTACGAACTTAGAAGTGACGTTCTCTTGTAAACACCTACACATGGACACAATAGAGTTACATTGTGCTGATACTGGATGTCGTAAGAAGGATTTGTCAGATTTTGACCGACAGGCGCACGTGGGGAGAGAAAGAGAGAGAGAGAGAGAGAGAGAGAGAGGGAGGGGTAGAGAGAGAGAGAGAGTCATAGGAGTCCACGCTCTAAGCACAACATTATTATTATTATTATTATTATTATTATTATTATTATTAGTTACTCCTTTTGAGTTTTCACATCAGCATTAGCTGATGGTATTTCACTGGAATCTGAGTGACAACAAGTCTCCTCAGGTATCCAGGACTCTTCTGAGTATTCTGGCAGATTGCAGCAGTGTAGTGTTCTGAATGGTTTCAATCCTTCCTCTGATTCCCAAACTTTCCAGACCCTTTTCTAATCCTTTTGGGACTGTTCCAAGTGCACGAACTACAATTGGTATCACTTTCACTTTCATATTCCATAAGTTTTTCAGTTCTTTGCCAAGGTCCAGATATTTGTCCATTTTTTCTTTTTCCTTCAGCTTCACCCTGTGATCTACTGGCACTGCAAAATCCACCAGTTGACAAGTTCTTTCTTTTTTGTTTATCAACACTAGGTCTGGTCTTCTTGCTGGGATAAGGTGATCCGTTTTTATTTCAAAGTCCCAGAGAATTTTATGCGTTTCGTTCTCAAGAACAGATTCTGGTTTATGCATATAACATTTTATTGTATGGTCAAAATTACATTTTTTTGCATAATTCTCAGTGAATCACCTTCCCAACCCAGTCGTTGTGTTAGTTTGCTACATTCGTAGAGTATATGGTTTACAGTCTCATCTCTATTACCGCAAAGTCTATTATTATTATTATTATTATTATTATTATTATTAAAAATGTGTTTAGTTCCGCGAAAATATAAAACTAGATCAAATAATGTGTCAAATTTAATGGCAGTACAACAAAACGTTTAACAAGTTAACACAGGTTTGTGGATGTCAATTTCGATCCCAGACATAGGTTTTGTAGAAGGAACAGGGCAGTTTTCAATGGCTAAATGATATTTTTTTAATTTCATGTCCACTGCGTATTAAGGGTTACCACAAGCTATTATTGTCTATGCTCGACCCACTGAACGAATATTTAAATGTTCGACCTCATGCGCAAGAAGTAAACACAAGGAAAGTTGGTTTAGACTTCAGTTGGTTAATAAAATCAGCGCAAATAATAGTTTAGATATAAAATTCACACTCTAATCAAATTGCCCATGTCGGGGAGATTTGATTCATATAGGTAGGTGAATCGGAGTGTTAAAACCCCTCAGACCGAACCAAGTGTTGTGTTCCCATGTGGAAATAAGATTAAGAGCATTGGAGTAATTGTGTGTGTGTGTGTGTGAGTGTGTGAGTGTGTGAGTGTGTGTGTGTGTGTGTGTGTGTGTGTGAGTGTGTGAGTGTGTGTGTGTGTGTCTATTGTCTGAGCAGTAAAACGAACAAGGGAGTTGGTTGTCTGTCTGTCTGTTTGCCTGTCTAGCTGAACTAAACGGCTCGAGAAAAGAACTTCACACCAATCCCCCACCCCAAAACCCCAACCACACATCGGCGGGGAGGGAAATCACAGACGCAGCTTAAAAACATCGATTTGTTCATAGACTAACGCAATTAGACAGAAAACAGACAAAGTCGAGAGGTGCTCTCTTGTTTATTTTCGTTACCTCCCACAGATTCAAGTACCCTGTACACTGTCAACGCCATCTCGAGGTTGAAAAGAAATTCTGCACACTTTTCGCTGAGTGTACCGGGGTGGGCGTCTTTTGCATCTATTCTAACCGGCTCTGGTTTCAGCTATCAAGAAATCTACCTTCAGTGTAAGGCTAGGCAAACACAATGCGCTGTAAGAGGAATTTAGCAGAAAGGCATGCACCCCAGAAAGTAGGCATTCAAAAAAAATTTAAAAAGCCGATTGCCAATTTCTACCTCAGTAAAACGTGACAAACACGCTACGACAGCAATAACATTTCGATTATTATAACTACGAATATATACGTGTATATATATATATATATATATATATATATATATATATATATATATGTGTGTGTGTGTGTGTGTGTGTGTTGAAAGGATAAAGAAATAAAGAAAAGAAAATGTTGAATGGATAGAAATAATTTAATGAATTAAGAACACGTGTTTCGGACAGGAGTTTGTTCATGTACACATTGTATTCTTTTATTTGTATTTTATTATTTATTATTTTTAAATATAAAATGAAATAATAATAATAGAAAATTATAAAATACATTTTGACCGTTTTAACTTCAAATATATAATATTTTACCATGAAGACGGCCGTTTTTCTTTGTATGCTAAAACATTGTATAATTTTCTATTATTATTATTTTATTTTATTTTATTTTATATTTAAAATAATAATAAATAGAATACAATTGTACATGTACAAACTCTTGGCCGAAACACGTGTTGGTAATTCATTGAATTAATTTTTATCTGTGCAACATTTTCTTTCCTTTATTATTTGTCCGTTCAACATATTGTCGGAATCATTTCCATTTTTCAACTTACACACACACACACACACACACACACACACATATATATAATATATATATATATATATATATATATATATATATATATATATATATATATATATATATATATATATATATATGGTGTGTGTGTGTGTGTGTGTGTGTGTGTGTGTGTGTGTGTGTGTGTGTGTGTGATGTTCATGTTTAGCGTTTCCGTTGCAGTGTTATTAGTGCTTTATTCAAGAGTGCTCAATATATTATAAACATATAGCTAACATAATTGCAGAAAATATAATGCATCTACCACGGTTTCGATCTCTGTGATCTCGTCAGAACCTTATAATTCATTGGACTAAGTTATATTGCTGCTATTATACATATATGTCAGTAGGAAGGTGGAGACGTTTAAAATATATACCTTTCACCGGGAGCAAGTATCTACACCCTTGTGCAAATTAATTGAAATAAAACGAATCATTCCGTTAATATAATATCCGTAATCTCTCCGTAAGTTTGCTACTGCAGATTTACAGTTTTCATTCGACACCTTTGAGTAACGTCAAAATATGCACCTTTCACCGGGAGCAAGTATTTACACCCTTGTGAAAATTTATTGAAATAAAACGAATCCATTATTATAATATGCGTAATCTATATGTGTTGTACCGGCCGTTCCTACAGTGGAGAACATACACCGGTTCTCACTATAAATAGTGAGACACCGAGTGAAAAGGTTGTACTGTTACCGTTAACGACAAGCTAGCCGTTCATGTACCATTATTGTAAATACACTTGTCTTATTTTACCCTATCTCGACTTGACTTCTTTTTTACTGTTGGACTAACATCACAACAATATGTAAGGCTTGCTAATGTGTTAGTGCAGCGTTACAATTTTCGTAGATTTCCTTGGAGTAACGTCAATCGCAAACAATGGCCATAGACAGCTAATCGATAGTCGAAAAAATAGTGTTTAGGCGTGGTTTCGGCTATTAAGAAATCTAACTTCAGTGTTAGGTGAGGCACACACAATGAGCTGCACAAGGAATTTAGCAGAAAAGTATGCTACCCAGAAAGTAGGCATTCAAGAAAGAGCCGATTGTCACTGACTACCTCACCGAAACTCGCTAAACACGCTACCTACTGTAGTTCTTAGTTCGATACCGGCCTCTCGCCAACTCAGCGTATGAGTAGCACAGGGATATGTGCGGTAAAGTAAGGAGCTGATGGTAGGTGTGGCGCTCCACCTCAGACGCTAAAATAATCTCCTTGGTCGAGCACAAGTGAAAAGGGGATAGACTCCCTCGCTGATTGGCTGATACCGTGATTAGGCCGCCCCGACGACTTTTTACTTTTTACTGTAGTGTTGCGGGCTCTATTTGAAAGGAGTGATGAAATATCAATGGTAATATTAATATACTTATTTTCTTCAATTCTTTTGGTTGGGATCTGGTTGTGGAATCTGATTTTGGGCTCGGTGGCATTCTCACTGTTTGCGTCTGGAACAACTTGGGGATATCTTGCCTTGTGCTGTTCATAGATTTTAATATCAATGCAAGACGTTCTTGTTTTTTTTGTTTGTTTGTTTGTTTGTTTTTTTTTTTTTAATTCTCTTGGGCTCATTTATTTTATCCCCAAGTGAAAATGTTTTGGGGAACAGAGACGCATCTTGCGTCACTTCCCTTCAACAGCTTCGTTCAGACTGATCTTTCATCCCTCTCTTTTTTCTTACCCTCTTCCTTGCCTTGTCCTAACCAATCAGAAATCGACAGGTAGCGTTGGGCTGACCAGTCAGAAATTAACAAGGGATCAAGTTTCTTTCCACTATTAACTACACATAACTTAGAATTTTGATTTTTTCCACCTTATTATATAACACTACGAGCAAAAATATGCCCCTTTCACCGGTTGCAAGTTAATTGAAATAAAACGAATAATTCCGTTATCGTAATATCCATGATCTGTAACCAATCGCAGACAATGGTCGCAGGACAACTAATTGACAGTCGAGATAATAGTGTCTGGTGTGATAAAAAAATATCATGCAATCACGGATGACAATATTTTTCAAGGCGAGACAAATTTCATCATACACACCACAAATAGATTTATGTTTCTGCACACCACTGCAAATTACTTAATCTGAGAAAAAAATAAAAATTGATTTAAAAAAATGAATGAATATAAGAATGAATAAAAAAGTATTCTGCATAAAATTAAACAAGGACTGACATTCGTAAAATCCAACCAACCAACCAACCAACAATATATATTGCTTAATATAGTAGATACAAGCTTCAGCTTCACCCTGTGATCTGCTGGAACCGCAAAGTCCACCAGTTGACACGTTCGCTTCTTTTTTTTTTTTTTTTTTTTTGTTAATCAACACTAGGTTTGGTCTCCTGGCTGGGATAGGGTGATCCGTCTTTATATCAAAGTCCCAGAGAATTTTATGCGTTCATTCTCAAGAACAGATTCTGGTTTATGCATATACCGTTTTGTTGTATGGGCAAAATTTAGATTTTTTGCATAATTCCCATTGGATCACCTTTCCAACCCAGTCGTGCCTACCTTTGTATTCCCGTTGTGCTATTTGCTACATTCTTAATCTGAGAAAAAATAAAAATCGATTTTAAAAAAAAAGAATGAATAAAAAAAGGCCCCTGCATAAAATTTAAACAAGGACTGATATTTCGTAAAATCCAACCAACCAACCAACCAACCAACAATATATATTGCTTAATATAGGAGATACAAGCCGGAGAGAGAACTAGAATGGATGTCGAAATAATGAAATCAACAAAAGTCCCGGGAGTCAATGACATTATATTGGAAGTAATTAGGACTTATAGAAGCAATAAAAGAGATTATGTACAAAATATTTTAATTGGGATGGGAGAGCCAACAATCGGCCCGAGAGTTGTCAGGAATGATTATAAACCCCATCCGCAAGAAAAGGAGACAATCATAATCCTAGAAAATTACGGTGTGATAGCATTACTCTCGTTCACTGGTAGAATATTGCCAAGGGCACTTCTTAAGTGAATAAGAAACCAAACCGAAAGAATTCTAATTGAAACTCAATATGGACTCAAACAAGACAGAAAGACAATAGATGCCATATGCATATGCAAATGAAGAAATCATTGTTCATCTATACCAGTGGTTAGTAAAGTCATCAGTACCATCCACTGAAGTGCAGTACCGCCCCCCTGAGGGCGGTGGAAAGATCTTGGGAGCGCTGAGGCAAAAAGGGGCGGGGGCGACAGAGTGGTATTGGGAGCAGTTAATAAATAACTTTCTTTTTTTTTTACAAAATCTAAATAGCAAAATATCATAAATACTAAGGTATAGGAACCCGTATACAGCGGTTAAATCAAACTTAACGGACCTAAATTCCACCATCGTATGTGACCCTGCCAAAATACCAAAAATCGGGGATTTAACCGAATTTAATGAAATTTTCAGTGTTGATATATTAATGAATAACAGATATAATATTTTATTTATTTTATTTAAAAACTCTTTCATTTTTTCAGGTCAGTTAACTTTAAACCACATATCTTTGAGAATCTGTGTTACGTCTCAAATATACGTGGTTTAAAGTTCACTGACATGAAAAATGTGTACGTTTTTAAAAAAAATAACTGGTACATTATATATTTTATTCATTAATATATCAACACTGAAAATCTCATTAAATTCGGTTAATTCCTTGATTTTTAGTATTTCTTTCTTTCGGCAGGGTGACACACGATGGTGGAATTTAGATTCGTTAAGTTTGATTTAACCAATACAGTTTACACAGAATAAAACTGACTGAAGAATTCTAGACAAATGCATTGTTTTCTGACGTAGTCCGAAATCAGTCAAAATTCGTAACGTTTGTTTAACGCCTGTATGCGACATATACAGTGGTGCACCAGTTACCACCCCGTGGGTTACTGAATATGGCGATCAACGACTTTTTAAGGAGTTCCCAGTCTGATATTGAGAAGCTGGTATCCCTGCACCAAGCACATCCACCCAATAAACGATAACTGTGAAGACAATGAACTATGAATAATTGTGATCTTTCGGACTGTTGTTCTCATCTTTATTGTATATAAACACAATGTTCATAGTACTGTAACCTGGGGATCTGTTTTGGGTTACAGTGTCTTGTGCGGCATGTTTATACACAATAAAGATGAGGACTACAGTCCGAAATATCATAATTATTCATATCAAGCTTCATCTCATAAATGCACGTATTTGAGGTTTCGTGGGACTCATATAATTTCCCAGATTATAGCAATTAAATTCGGATGAAGATAACAAGATTAAAATTGAAGATTAAAAAAACATATATTCAAAAAAGTACAAAAGGTTGCAAACTTAATGGCGCTTGCTGCCAGACTTATCATCATAGAATTTAATTTAGGTACCAATATCGTATATTGGCGATTCGCCCTCTAGTGGAAGGTGCTGATAATCTATCTATAATTTTCCGATACATACAACAATGAACTATGTTACTAGGGTTACTGGTGAGATGCTGGTTTAACTTCAGTATTGCTGACACAGCTAAAACTTCTAAATAGTAAGTTTGTTGGGGTGACTTAAAGTCGGTATCAGCCAGACAGCGTGGAAGTCTATCCTCTTTTCACTTGCGCTAGACCAAGGAGATTGTTCTCGGCGTCTGAGATTGAACGCCACACCTACCATCATTTCCTCACTTTACCGCACAGATCCCTATGCTACTCATACGCTGAGTTGGCGAGGGCCGTATCGAACAAGGAACTTTGAGGTTCCCTGTAGAGAACTCTAACGACTGAGATAAACCTGCCCTGCTAAATAAATTGGTATAATTGATTAGGTTTTATTTGTGAAATACACCTTTATAAATATATATTTGTGATTTAATCTGGAGTTTTCATTTCAAGCATACAAAAAAATAGTATGTGTTCGCATGTGCGTATGAGGGGGGGTACTAGAAATCCACTGGGAAGCCCATGGAGCACGAGTCTGACAAATTTTTAGAAACCACTAATCTATACCATGTCCAAATAGTCCCAATAAACATGAATGCTAGTTTCGTTTAGTTTGTTGAATTTTAAGGCATGCCAACCCTTCTGGGGGTATTTTATGTCGAAGACATTTTGTCCTATACATAATTGATGGGTATTCAAGATGTATTGAATATTTTTCAAATTTCATCATAGACCCCGAAAAAACATTCATACTACTGCACACCACAGTAAGTCTAATCTGGGGAAAAATAGAAATCGATTACATCCTTCACTACAGTGGGTTTAAAATCTGACCGAATGGTAAAAGAAAGGAAACTAAAGCGGTTGTTTTAATGAATTAGAGCAAGTTAAAAATAATATGTTAAAACATAAATGCGGTTTGGTTTAGTTTGTTTAATTTTAAATCATGTCAATCCTTGTTGGGTTATTTTTATGCCAAAGAAATTTTGTTCGATTCATACTTGACAAGTAGTCAAAATTCACTGAATATTTCTCAAGGGCAAACAAATTTAACTATACACCTCGAAAATATTTATATTACTTGCACATCACTGTAATATGATCTTATTGAAAAAAATAAATCGATTGCGCCTGTCCTCCAGTGGGTTTAAAACTGACCAGATGGTGAAAGAAACAAAACTAAAGTGGTTGTTTCAATTAATTTGCACAAGGGTGTGGGTTTCGATCTTCGTCTGTTTTCCAGCCACAAGGCTGAACAGCGATTGTAAATAAACTCATTTTTAGTAGATATCACATGATTACCATTTCATGAGAATTGCCATTTTATAAACGCTAGGAAAGAAGTCAAATAAAAATGAAAAAATGAACAAATCCCGAAGGTAAAATTCTGAAGCCTTACTGATAAAGAAAAATACTAAAAAGATGAAATTAAAAAAGAACAGTCTTCTTGCTTCTTAGTTCGGAATTCTTCTTCTTCTTCTTCTTCTTCTTCTTCTTCTTCTTCTTCTTCTTCTTCTTCTTCTTCTTCTTCTTCTTCTCTTCTTTCTTCTTTTCAGCTCTTCTCTTATTCTTCTTCTCGCGGC
>CM042165.1:80082606-80124429 GCA_023376005.1 Doryteuthis pealeii
GAGAGATAGTTCAGCTAGACAAAGCAAACAGATAGACAGACAACCAACTCCCTTGTTCGTTTTACTGCTCAGACAATAGACACACACATACACACACTCACACACACACACACACTACACACCATACACACACACACACACTACACCACATCACACACAACACACACACACACAATTACTCCAATGCTCTTAATCTATTTCCACATGGGAAAACAACTTGGTTCGGTCTGAGGGGTTTTAACCACTCCGATTCACCCTACCTATATGAATCAAATCTCCCCGACATGGGCAATCTGATTAGAGTGTGAATTTTATATCTTAAACTATTATTTGCGCTGATTTTATTAACCAACTGAAGTCTAAACCAACTTTCCTTGTGCTTACTTCTTGCGCATGAGGTCGAACATTTAAATATTCGTTCAGTGGGTCGAGCATAGACAATAATAGCTTGCGGTAACCCTTAATACGCAGTGGACATGAAATTTTAAAAAAATGTCATTTAGCCATAGAAAACTGTCCTGTTCCTTCTACAAAACCTACGTCTGGGATCGAAATTGACATCCACAAACCTGTGTTAACTTGTTAAACGTTTTTGTTGTACTGCCATTAAATTTGACACATTATTTGATCTAGTTTTTATATTTTCGCGAACTAAACACATTTTTAATAATAATAATAATAATAATAATAATAATAATAGACTTTGCGGTAATAGAGATGAGACTGTAAACCATATACTCTACGAATGTAGCAAACTAACACAACGACTGGGTTGGGAAGGTGTTGAGAATTATTGCAAAAAATGTAATTTTGACCATACAATAAAATGTTATATGCATAAACGCCAGAATCTGTTCTTGAGAACGAAACGCATAAATTCTCTGGGACTTTGAAATAAAACGGATCACCTTATCCAGCAAGAAGACCAGACCTAGTGTTGATAAACGAAAGAACTTGTCAACTGGTGGATTTTGCAGTGCCAGTAGATCACAGGGTGAAGCTGAAGGAAAAAGAAAAAATGGACAAATATCTGGACCCTTGGCAAAGAACTGAAAAACTTATGGAATATGAAAGTGAAAGTGATACCAATTGTAGTTCGTGCACTTGGAACAGTCCCAAAAGTATTAGAAAAGGTCTGGAAAGTTGGGAATCAGAGGAAGGATTGAAACCATTCAGAACACTACACTGCTGCAATCTGCCAGAATACTCAGAAGAGTCCTGGAGACGTGAGGAGACTTGTTGTCACTCAGATTCCAGTGAAATACCATCAGCTAATGCTGATGTGAAAACTCAAAAGGAGTAACTAATAATAATAATAATAATAATAATAATAATGTTGTGCTTAGAGCGTGGACTCCTATGACTCTCTCTCTCTCTCTACCCCTCCCTCCCTCTCTCTCTCTTTCTCTCCCCACGTGCGCCTGTCGGTCAAAATCTGACAAATCCTTCTTACGACATCCAGTATCAGCATAATGTAACTCTGTGCTGGTAGAAACCATTCTATTGTGTCCATGTGTAGGTGTTTACAAGAGAACGTCACTTCTAAGTTCGTACTTACTTCTCCAACAATGTCCAGCTTGTCTTATCCGTCTTTCTTGGATTAGTTTATGTGATAGGAGGTAGGTGGTACTACAGCTGCTTTTGGTGGGGTAAATCCTAGATTACTCGCCTGAATGTAAATTCTGACAATCAAATATAAAGTAATTGTTTTCAGAAAGTGATCATAGTTAAAATTAATTTACTGATTTTTACTGACAGTTGCTAACCTGAAAAATATAATTTCCATTACTTTCTACCAAGCATTATAACAATTGATATATGAGCAGATCTTATCAAGCAGATTTTATTTAGTTACTTACCGTCATCTTATCATTTATCATTATTGGTTTATTCTAGAGGTATATATGTATATATATACCAACCCCTCCGTATGGGTAGGATGTGGCACAAGGTCAATTTCTTAAGCAGAATTTACCTGGTTTGAATTTGGCGATTTCATTCTCCTTGATTACTTAGCCAAGGTTAAAGGGACCAGTCTGCCCTACTATTAAGGCATAGCTGGAGGGAGAGTAGTTGAATTCATACCTTTCCCAAAGGTATTAGCGCAATGTGAAATGCAAAAAGTCTCATCCAGGATTTGAACTCAGTTTGACGAGTCCATTTCCTACGACTCTAACCATTACACCTCGCGCATCTAGGGAATTAAAACATAAACAGTTTCCTGTAGGAAATACGAGAGATTCAAAAATTATCCGAACTCTTGTTTTATGGAAGCGGGGCTCATCGTGGATGGCTTGATAGCCAGAACCATGACTAATCTGCAGAGGACAAGCTACCTCATCAATGTTAACTCATCCGTTCGTCATAACCATTTCTCCCGCTTGTGGTATCTTCTCATCAGTAGTGAAGGTTGATGGGTGTCCTGCTCCTTCTTCGTTCGTCAAGCTTATCCGGCCACTTTTAAACTTCCCTATTCACTCATACGTAATTCTACGCGGTAATCTGCCCTGTCAGCTGTGGCGTTAGAATGCACCGATTGCACCTCTACAGAGGGATCAGACTCCCCCAATTGGGCCACCTGTTGGATGTGGGTGGCGACCCGTGATGCTTAAGGATAGAACCCAGGTGGTCGAGCTGTCCATGACTTGCAATACTCCACTTTGGCCTTTTCTTTGGCTAGACGGGTGGTCGGAGAGCCCCCCTCCGATCAATTGGCTGGTCACGTCAAGCCCTACCACCTATATGATTGCCCCAACCCTATTGCACTTATGGCAAGTCCCAACACCTTTTTATCATATGGGTGATAAAAGGCGGTGGCTGAGGTTATTCATGTCCTGGGAATGACGTTAAACTCTATCTGATGTTGATGTTCCAGTTTTGGAGGTTTTGGGAATGTAGAGCACCCCTTCATCACCATTTTCCCCTGGTCCACTCTGACCCGGAGTGGTGGTACCTGTTAAGGTCCCATCTATGGGTTAAATAGAAAAATGTATTTAAAAAAGAAATTGAGCATCCATTAAGAATGAATTTATTTCAAAACTTTATCGGCATTAAATGACCCACTGAGGTTGATAAGCCATAAAACAAACCAAACCAGACCAAACTACGCGGTAATGGACTGTCCCTGTATTGCGCTAAATGCCTCTGATGAGTTTTAGTTTCTGACACTCCTTCCGACCTGAGAATTCGGGCCACTAGCTTGGGACATACTGCTAGTAGAGCGGCCTTGTATATAGTCATATGATTTTGGATTCTGGTAAAAACAAATCCTTCAAATACTATGAAATGCCACATAAGTAGCTGCCATTTTAGATTTGAAGTTTTTTCTATGAAAAAAAAAAACTTTCATCTTATAACTGTTAGTGAATGTTGAACACTGGATATTGACTTGGGACATTGACAAACCATTTCTGAGTTTACAAAGTTTATTCTCTGTTAACGTATAACATATAAAAGAAGTGAGTTTAGTTCTCTTAAAAATGTATAGTCAGTTTTTCAACATTTTCAAGTCACCATGGTTTCAAGTATTCCTAACACTAATAATTTTTAAACAGATGTATTTAACCCATAGATGGCACCATAATAGGTACTACCACTCCGGGTCAGAGTGGATATGTGAGTAATGTCAATGAAAGGATAACTTCCCGGATCTTCAGAACTGAAACCTCATGGATGTAGTTCAATGACATATCCAGGATACTCAATTTGTCTAACCACTCTTTAGAGGTAGCAATTGGCCACCCTACTGACAGGGGGGTTAATTAATTCAAGGAGTAATTGGTAAGTTTATTGACCAATAAGAACTTGAGTTCCAACTAAATTCAAGACATACTGTTTTCTCCAATCCACCCACCCCTCATAAACCCAAGAGATTTGTGGATGAGAACAATGAATTCAGATTTCATGAGATTATCGAAAACAGTAATTTGTTACAGGAATGTTTGGAGTGCAGTGAAAAATCCTCTTTTCCAGTCTTTATAATCATTTGAAAATAATAGGATAATTGTCTTGGCACCGGAGATCCGTCTCCACGATTGTATCTCCCCACGTATTGCACTAATGAAAAGTGTCAGAGAAATCGCTATTGTTTACGGTTATCCTGACATTTTGACCAGCCTGCTCTCTGCCCTTCTCCAGGTGTCTCAAGATCTAAAGTGAAAGTAAAAGTATATAGGATCAATACAATGTAATACATCAAAATGGATTAGAAATTTATTCATTTCAGCTATTGGTTTTGTAGATTTTATCTGCTCAAAAATTGACCTTATTTTGAAGCATCTTTGTGTAATTCCAATCTAGTTTTTTTTCAAGTGTTTCGTTAGAGTCAAAATGCTGAAACCCTACAATAGTATAGACATAGTTACAACCTAGAAAACATCCTATTTTATTTTATCAGAGAACAGATTAAAGTCATGGTATTTCCTCATTAAATGACAAACCTCTTAAATTAGTAGAACAGTTAACATGCCTTGGTAGCAATAGCTCATCTACTGAAAGTGATGTCAATATACATGTAGAAAAGGGATGGATACACTCAGCATATTTCTGCTGACAATGTGTGTAAATTCTGTGAGACAAATATAAACTTCTCAAAGTTAACATTAATCGGCTGATTTATAAAGTTTTTAAATGCCATCCTTGGCCAGTTGAAAAGTGCTTAAAGTAAGTCCCGAGTTATGGAATCCTTTGGTGAGCGTAGAAGTACTATTGGTAAAGGTCCAGTGTTTTAATCCTATGTCCGTAGTCAAAGAATGTCAGCATAGTTATGCCCAGTAGAGTCGGTTTAAGTATTGGATCAGCAGCAGACTACTGCCATTGATTGGTCAAGAGATAGATCATATGGTTGTCGAGTCTATAAATAGGAGCGACGATCTAGCACACACCTTATATCCCCAAAAAGTCAAGATGATTCATTTTTTTCAATAACATTACTTTCACAAGAAGCCTTAAAACTATTAATATATATGCAGATAAATCTATCCAATTACTTGGAGTCATCTCACCAGTAATCACCCCCTCCACTTTCCGGAGTCACCCACTTTCCACTGACCCAAGAGATTTGTGGATGATAACAATGAATTAAGATTTCATGAAATTATCGAAAACAGTAATTTGTTTCAGGAATGTTTGGAGTGCAGTGAAAAATCCTCTTTTTCAGGCTTTATTATCCTTTGAATATGATAAGATAATTGTCTTGGCACCGGAGATCTGTCTCCATGATTGTATCTCCCCACTTATTGCACTAATGAGAAGTGTCAGAGAAATCGCTATTGTTTCAGGTTATCCTGACCTTTTAACCAGCCTGCTCTCTGCCTTTCCCCAGGTGTCTAAAAATCGAAAAGGCCCCCTCCAATCGACCCGCTCGTCACGTCAATCCCTAGCACATATATGATTGTCCCAACCCCATTGCTCTTATAGCAAATCCCCAAACCTTTTTATCATATATGTGCTAGAAGATGGTGGCTGAGGGTCTTGTTGTTCTGGGTATGACATTAAACTCTATCTGATGCAGAAGTTCCAATGGGTAAATTATTTCTTTTTAATTCTTAAACTGAATAACTTTGAGACTATTGACTTTGGTATAATCCATAAACCACTTCCTGTCTGAAACAAATAACTATTGACATTTCATTCTGGGGAAAAATGATTCTTGTAATATATATATATATATATATATATATATATATATATATATATATATATTTATATATATATATTTATATATATATATATGGGTGTGTGTGTGTGTGTATGAAGAAAAGGAAGTGAATCCGACGGTATGTAGTATATTAAGAAAGAATTAAAAAATACAGGTTTAAATGAGTTAAGTGGTAAGTTTATTGGGCGACGCTGCAGTGTTTCGATCTATTAATTAGATCATCTTCAGGGCATTTGTTGGTATATGGAAGGTAATAAGAAATTTTTATCACAGAATAACGAGAAAAGCGAGTGGTAGTCCTTGTTATTCAGTCTGTTTAAAATTTGAGGTTTGAAAAAAGGAGACGGTTTGAAATATGACGTCAAATATTCTCTGTTACGGTGTGAGTATGGGATTGTGTAAGTGTGTATATCGAAAAGAAACACCGTAAATCTACACTGAAAATACTATATATATATATATATATATATATATATATATATTATATACTATTTTCAGTGTAGATTTACGGTGAAATGAAAATGGCCGACCAAAACATATGGCTTCCTCAAAGTGAAATAAACAAGGGGAGGTTACTCTCATTTATGTAACTAATGTTTAGATTACCGAAAAAAATTGGACATAATGTTGGATTATCTTTGGTCATAAACAACTTCCTGTCTGAAACAAATAAGTATTGACATTGCATTCTGGGAAAAATGAATCTAAATTTTAACCTATGTAGATCATTTAATGCAATGTTTCCTGTATGGCAAAGGACATCTTGCCAATGTTGGTTGTGCTTTTTGTCTTGTCTGGATTTAATGCTGAACTGGATTGTGTAATTGTTATTGACTCCCCGAGCCCACTCTGACTCGGGATGGTAGTACTTGTTAGGATCCTATCTATGGGTGAAATAGAACTAAATGAGTTAAAAGATGTGTTTATAAGATTGAATTAAAAAAAGAATTGAGTACCCATCAAGTATTTATAAAAGAAAAGAACTTGGGTTGACATGCTGTAAAATTTAGCCAACAAACCAACCAAGTCACAAAATCTAATGTGAAATTGAAATTGAACGTATATAGGATTTGTTTTCTTTAATCAAATGACATATAAACTAGAAGCGACTACCCAGCATTGCCTTGGTAGTGGCGGAGGTAAAAAAAAAAGTGAGTCACAAAGATCCAATTTATTATTAAATCGCGAGTTGGATCCTCGCAGGATGCCGAATGAGTTTTAGTTTCTAACACTCCTTACCTTGCATTGTTCCAGCCATTCTGAAAAGAAAAATTCATGTCAACTATTTAGAATATCAAATGTAAAAAAAAATCCATGCTTGTATCATTTAAATTTTATTTTTTTAATTATCCTCTCTAATATAAATCAAATTTTCAATATGATTGCTCAAAAAGGAAGATCTAGTGATAGTGAATGTGTATATATATATTTACTTTGTCATTAATTGTTTTATTTTCTTAGTTTCCTCCGAATATACATACACACAAACTGCCCTTTATATATGTATAGATATAGATGTATTAGAAATAAGATTTTATTTCGTACAAAGATTGACCTTGTTTCCCATTCTGCATATAGTCGAGTGGTTGGGTTTGGTTTCGTTTGGTTTGTTCTGTGTTATTTTATGGCATATCAAACCCAGTGGGCTATCTAATGCCGATAAAGTTTTGAAATAAATTCATTCTTAACGGATACTTCATTTTTTATAAACACATATTTCTATTTAACCCATAGATGGACTCTAACAGGTACTACCACTCCGGGTCAGAGTGGAACAGGGAGCAATGGTGATGAAGGGGGGTCAATATTTCCCAAATCTCCAGAACTGGAACCTCACCATCAGTTAAATGTCATTCCCAGAACGTGAAGACCCTCAGCCACCGCCTTCTAACACCCATATAATGAAAAGGGTTGGGACTTTCTATAATGGCAATAGGGTTGGGGCAATCACATAGGTACTAGGGATTGACATGGTGCCTCACCGACTTCCCGTCTAGCCTAAGGGTCTAAGTGGAGTATTGCATGTCATGGACTGCTCATCCACCAAGATTCCGTCCTTAAGCATCACGGGTCGCCACCCACTGCCAATAGGCGGCCCAATTTGAGGTTCTTACCCCTCTGCAGAGGTGCGGTCGGTTTATTCTAAAGCCCCATCCGACAGGGCTTCGAAGGGTTAGGTAAATACACACAGGGGATACAATAACACATTTGGATAGAGCAAGTTTTCAGTTACAATCAAATGAAATATATCAAAATGTATAAAGACAAGGATTAGGAGAGTAAGGGGGTTGAGTTTTAAATGCCATCCTTGGCCAGTTGAAAAGGGCTTAAAGTAAGTCCTGAGTTATGGAATCCTTTGGTAAGTGAATAAGTAAGTTAAGTGAATAAATCCTATCCTGCGTAGTGTTAAAGGTCCAGTGATTCAATCCTATGTCCGTCGTCCACGAAGGTTCAAAGTAATTATAGCCAGTATGCTTAGTATGCTCAGTTTAAGTATTGTCTCAGCAGCAGAGTACTGTCAGTGATTGGCCAAGAGTATGATCATATGGTTATCGTCGAGTCTATAAATAGGAGCGGGCGTCTAGCACACACCTTATATTAGAAAATTCTCAACAGGGTTACCACAGGAATTTTCCAAAATTGGTTCAAAACACATCCAATATGAATGTTTCTAGAATGTAATGAGAGTGACTTATCTATTTTTCAATTTCGCAACTGATTGAAAATTGTTGGTGATATAAGCTGTAATCTACCAATTTATTGATTAAACGAGGTCACGTAATTTAAAACACAGCCAATCAACAGCCCGAATACGTGCCTGGTTAACTACTTAATCGCTGATGCTGAGATATGTCCATTTGTAATCATTGACAAAGGACCTGCAAGACTGAGGAGCACCAAAGAACAACCAAAATATCGAAACTAAAATTGTATTTATCAAACAGAAATGTTTTCGTTTTCCTAGACTGGTCGCCAAAACCAATCTGCCCTACTATTTGTCCATATCTGGAGAGAGAGAGAAGAGAGAGAGAGAGAGAGAGAGAGAGAGAGAGAGAGAGAGAGAGAGAGAGAGAGAGTATTACGATTTTTGTGGCCATGCTTAGGCTTCCAGCTAGAGCACTCCCCAGCAGAGATCCCTTGTGTTAAGCAGAGCGTGATCCTTAGTGAAGAAACCTTTGGTTGCTCTTTGGTGTCCCTCAGTGTTGGGTATGATCCTTAAGTTGTTCCTTGGTGTCCCTTAGTGTTAGTCAACTACTTTGAAAATGTGAGGAAAATAATTGAATTATTTGGCTAAGAAAATAGTTTAAAAGTTCTAAGTGAGGGATCATTTTGGTATTATAACCATGTTGTAAAGTGATCCCCTATTTCCTCGATTCCATTCATTTTTATAATCATATTTTAAGACTAATTACAGTTAAGTCACTCTTAAATCTCCACCAGCAGCAGGTACTGTAATCAACCTGAGTCCTTTGTTTATCAAAATGAATTTATTCAGCATTAAATGACCGGAAAAGAGTTTATATGTCATAAAACAAAACCTTAGCCATTTTTGTTTCTGGAAATAAAGTGAGGGATCAATTTGGTATTATAACCAAGTTGTAAACTGATCCCCGATTTCTTAGATTCCATTTATAATATATAATATTATTGTAAGACTGATTACAGTCAAGTCACTCTGAAAGTTCTAGTCTCTACTAGATCAACAAAATTAAACAGCGATGTGTCGGTCCAATACTTAATTGAGTAACCACTTAAGCAATAGCTTGTACCGTAAGCAAACTGAGTCCTTTATTTATCAAAATGACTGGATTTGCCATTTAATGAACTGAAAAGGGTTACTATGCCGTAAAACCACCTTTAAACGTTTGTCCCGCATTGGCATGACGTTTGACACAGAATTGGATCTTGTGTTCCATTTTTACGATGCACTTTACAAAACACTCTTGCGATAATCCATGTGCGCTGAGCTTAATCTAAATTTGATCTGGATTTGTTCACACGTGTTCAGGGTTAACACTGATCCTCTTATCTTAAATCAAGGTTACCATCCTGAAGAATAAAAATTAGCTACACTAGTTTCTAGAACATAAATTATTCTTGACAACCACTACGTTTTAATTAAATAATTAATTAATTAATTAATATACAAGTTATATTTCTAATACAGAATTCCTCATTTTAATTCACTTTCTTCTGCTTCTTTTTTATTCATTATCGCATGTTTTTGTTACTTAAGATGAGCTTAATAAATTACATGATACATACGAGAACGACTAAAGTAAAATGGACTGGTTTCATTGTTATAGACGTTTACTTATCTTATTATTATTATTTACTTATTTTGTTACTTATGTTGTTACATATATATATAATTATTCTATATTTATATTTTTTATTATTATATATATTTATATTGTTATTTTGTTACGTATGTTGTTCTAAAGCTTCCCCAAACACCTCACAGGATACGATGCGATACAAAGTCATTTACTTAGAGTTTAACAGGTTTGAAAGTAGAGTTCTCCCTCTACCAGACTGGTTCTCAAACTAAAAAACAACTAGAACTAAAAACGTAAAGAGACAAATGTGCTTTAATATTTACCCATAGCTGGAATGAGAATTGTTGAATTCATAACTTTCCCAAGGTTATTAGCGCTATGTGAAATGCAAACAGCCTTGTTGAGAATTTGAACACGGATCGCCGACTCTATTTCCTACGACGCAAACCATAACACCATGCGCGCCTTCTATGTTGTTTTCATAGGCATAATTTGTGTGTGGATATAATATATAATCTACACCACGCGCAGGATGTGACATAAGGTCTATTTTGTGAGCGGAGTACATGAGGTCTAAATTCAAAATTTTCTTTCCTTAAAATTGGTTACTAAAACAAAGCTAAACAAATCCAGTCTACCATACTGTTAACATATCTGGGGAAGTTGGTATCAATGTACTAATGTTAACGTTAGACAATCTTAATTTGAGCTTCCAATTCTAAAAATTGGCGGGGTTATGTCGATTTTTAGTCTCCAAATTTTGGTGGGGGTTGCGAAAAATGGCGACTTTTGTAATCTATTTTTGTCTGTAAAATTAATTCTAGAGCTTCAGTACTACTATTTTTTTGCTAAGGAAGCCAAAAATGTAATAAAAAAGGCTTAAATCACCTATCCTAAGTTATTGATGATTTCTGATTTTTCATAGCAAAGATCAATATCCGATGTGGCACTGCATCTATGACAAAAACTTTTCTATTATTATTTCACATATATCAAAAATTATTTGTACCAGAAAGATAGTTCGATTTTTCCTCGGAACGCGAAGTTAAAGATCAGTTCAAATTTTGGCAAATCATCAATTTTTTTCTGAAACATTGATGAGGGGTGGGGCATGGCTTGGATGATTTGACAGAGGAATTACCCATCAGTTTTTTATCTTAGCCTTACATTTCTTCAATTTCATGACCAGGGAAAGTAGAACTCGGCTTCCTACGTCGTTAGAAATGACACTAAGTGGGCCTCCATAAACTAATACATGTAATGTTTACGGAGACAGCAAAGTTTTTGTCTTAATTCAATTTTAATTAAAGCTGTAGACAAAGTATTTAAAAAGTTTATTTTATCAACCCGAACTTGTTTATTTAGAACGAATGTGCGAAGACGTGTTCAAAAAGTATCAAAACTGAACTGTATTTACCATAGACAGAAATCAACGATTAATAAAACGTTAATTCCTTTTCAAAAATACGAGGTATGTTCAAAAGTGTCACGATTTAAGATAATTTACCAAGAGAGGTAAAATTAAAATACGAGTATGTTCAAAAGGTTATTGAGACTGATACTGTATTACCAATACAGGAATGTACAGGAAGGAAACATTAATTGTCTTCAAAAGGAGGTGTGTACAAAGTAATCGAGACTGAAGCGGTGTCTACCAAGACAGAAATGAAAATAATGAGAGGTTGGTAAACATATGTATAATTTTGTCTTAAATCTTCGACTTGTACACGGATATGAGCGACATTTATGTTTTCTTCATGTATTGTTTGTTTTCTTTCAGTTTTTTTTCTAATTTGGTTCTTTGTACTTTCTTCTTCTTCTTTCTTCTTCTTCTTCTTCTTCTTCTTCTTCTTCTCCCTACTACTACTACTACTACTACTACTACTACTACTATAATTATTATTATTATTATTATTATTATTATTATTATTATTATTCCTTTCTTCTTATTCTTCTTCTTCCTCTTCTTCTTCTTCTTATTCTTTATTTTCTTCTTCTTCTTTTGAGTTTTCACATCAGCGTTAGCTGATGGTCTTTCACTGGAGTCTGAGTGACAGCAAGTCTCCTCAGGTCTCCAGGACTCTTCTGAGTATTCTAGCAGATTGCAGCAGTGCAGTGTTCTGAATGGTTTCAATTCTTCCCTTCTTCTTCTTCTTCTTCTTCTTCTTCTTCTTATTATTATTATTATTATTATTATTATTATTATTATTTTCACTCTTTTTGAGTTTGTCACACCAGCGTTAGCTGATGGTATTTCACTGGAGTCCTGAGTGACAAAAGTCTCTCAGGTCTCCATGACTCTTGAGTATTCTTGCCGAATAGCAAGCACTGCAGTAGTCTGAATGGTATAATTCTTTTCTCTGATTTCCTGTCCTCCAGCTTTTTACCAAGTTGATTTGGACCGTTCCACAGTGCATCACTGCAATTGGTATCACTTTCACTCCATATTGCACAGGTTTTTTTCAATTCTCTGGCAAGGTCCAGGTATTTTGTTTATCTTTTCGTTTTCCTTCATCTTCACCCTGTGATCTGCTGGAACTGCAAAATCTACCAGTTGACACGTTCCCTTTTTGTTTGTTAATCACTTTTATTATTATTATTTACTCCTTTTGAGTTTTCAACATCAGCATTAGCTGATGGTCTTTCACTGGAGTCTGAGTGACAGCAAGTCTCTCTCGGGTCTCCAGGACTCTTCTGTGTATTTCTGGCAGATTGCAGTAGTGCAGTGTTCTGAATGGTTTCAATCCTTCCTCTGATATCCAAAATTTCCAAGCCCCTTTCCAATCCTTTTGGGACGCGTTCCACGTGCACCAACTACAATGGGTATCACTTTGACTTTCATATTATTATTATTAATTATTATTATATTATTTATTATTATTATTTATTTTCTTCTAGAATGTTAGATTAACCTCACCTTCTTTCTTTCTTCTTCTTCTTCTTCTTCTTCTTCTTCTTCTCTTCTTCTTTCTTCTTCTTCTTCTTCTTCTTCATTTTTATTCAAGCCAATTTCCATGTGCCAATTGAAAAACAAGACAAAAATTGTTTTCCTGGTCTGTGTAGATAATAGCAACTCAAAAATAAATACTAATCAGTTTGACAATACATTCTTGAATTGAATATTGAATCAGGCTGGCCTAGTGTTATGGTGTGGTGTCTGCCGATAAAAATGACACGTTCGATATAACCTTCATTGTCTGTGAGGAATACCTTTTTTGCATAAACAATGATAGCAACCACAGATGTAAGCATCACTTTTAAACTCGAGCTAATTGTTTCGTATCGCAGAAGTGGACACAGCGATATAAGCAATGAGTTTATGTTGGTTCAGCAGAGACTATGATTGTGTATTCACGTACAAACCAAATTACCCGTCATTCGAAATAGGTGTTGTGTTCTATGTATCAAACAGTGTTACGTTTTTCGTTTGAGCAATGGCGGCTTTTGTGGTTGTTGATAGTCTAATGTTTTGTTCCGGGTCTCTGGTCATAAAATCACGGGAGGTGCCATATGCGGGGAAAATTCCCATGTTTCCCGAAAGAAAACCTTCCATGATTTACTTCTTGGAGTTTAGATACGGCTAACGAAGACGTAGCGTAAAATGGCTGATATTTTGTCTTTGCGTTTCTCTAACAAAAGGTTCCGATTCAAATCCTGGACGAGGCTGTTTGCTTGTCGTGAGTGGAACTTGCTAGGAGCGATGACTGATTGGTAGAAATGGCGAGAGAGAGAGAGAGAGAGAGAGAGAGAGAGAGAGAGAGAGAGAGAGAGAGAGAGAGAGAGAGAGACAGACAGACAGACATATTATATATATATATTATTATATATATATATATATATAGAGAGAGAGAGAGAGAGTGGTGGGAGATATAATGTTTACTTTACGTTTCTACACAGAAGGTTTCCATTTAAATCTTGGACGACACTATTTGCACTTGTGAGATTGACTTGCCAGGAGGGATTTTCGATAAGGACAGAGAGAGAGAGAGATAGAGAGAGAGAGAGAGAGAGAGAAGAGAGAAGAAAGAGAGAGAGAGAGAGAAGAAGAGAGAGAGAGAGAGAGAGGTGGGAGAGATAATTTTACTTTACGTTTCTACACAGAAGGTTTCAATTTAAATCTTGGACAATACTGTTTGCATGTCATGAGAAGGACTTGTCAGGAAGCGATTTCCGAGAGAGAGAGAGAGAGAGAGAGAGAGAGAGAGAGAGGAGAGAGAGAGGGAGAGAGAGAGAGAGAGAGAAGAGAGAGAAGGGGAGGGAGAGAGACAGACAGCAGACAGACACGCACACATACAGAGTGAGGTAAAAGAGACAGAGAGATGAGAGACAAAGTCAGGTGAGAAGAATTCAGGACCGATGGCAGAGAGAGAGAGAAGAGAGAGAGAGAGAGAGAGAGAGAGACAGAGAGAGAAGAGAGAGAGGGAGAGAGGGAGAGAGAGGGGGGACGTTCTTTAAAATTTCTCTACAAAAGGTTTTGATTTAATTCTTGGACGAGTAAAAAACTATTGCCTCGGTCTAGCAAAAAGGGGATAGACTCGTACGTAGTTCGGGCTGATACGTTAATTAGGCCACTCCACAGAGCTTTACTAACAACGATTATCTATTGTAGTATGACCATAGCAAAATTGATATGGTCAAAGGAACAAATAAAATAAAACATGTACACCATATTCGTTAGCTGTATCTTAGAAATGCATCCTTTTACCTCTTTCTATTTGATGAACATAGTTCATAATAAAGGATTTTATGGAGGCAAAGAAGAGGAGCAGGAGGAGGTATCTCTCTAAGTAGATTTTTGCCTACCGAGAACAGAGTCCCTTTGGTTTGAATTCAAAGTTTTTCTTCTCCTATATCGGTTGCTATACAAAGATACCCATAACTGGAGGGAGAATAGTCAGATTCGAACCTTTCCAAACGGTATTAGCACTATGTGAAATGAAAACAATCGCAACTAGGATTTGAACTCTTCTCGCCAGGTTCATTTTCTACGACGGTAATCATTACACCACGCGTTTTCAACACGAAAATCTCTTATGAACACTGCTCCAATATTTAACAGTTAAATCGGTACAAAATAAACACTTAACGTGGCACACATGATTTATTCAAAATAATAATTCTTTTAAAAAAATCGACGCGCCAATTTTTTCTTCATCGCTGATAAGTCGCGTCGACTTAATTCGATCTTGATTCAAAAAAACCTATTCTATATTTTTTTCTTTTTTTTTCTTTTTTGGTATCATTATATATACAACATCGGGAAAACTGTTTATCTTTTTAAAATTTCACATAAAAACTGCATTGAATAGACTAGTCACTGACGACTGCTATATGGCTAAATAATTGCTGGCTGGCTGGTTCGTTCGTTCGTTGGTTGTCTTTTTACTTTTTCGTTTAACGTCATACCAACTCAAAAGAATAACCACGTAAGGTATTGGTAGAAACAATTTACAACACACATATACACACATACATACACAGACACATACACACACACACACACGCACGCGCACGCACTCATATACTGTGCTTGAATTAAGTTGTAAGTTTGTATAACGTGAAAATGGTGGCAATTCAAAAGATATAATTTTTCGTAAATAACTAAAAAATATATCATTAGTCTATATCTTATAATTAAAATCATTGATTTTATTTTTTAATGTGACTTTTATGGGCCACCCTGTATAAATCTAATCGCTGATTTTAACTTTTTGTTTCGGGCTGGGTATTGTGCATTTCTTGTTTGTTAATTAATAGGGGAGATGTTGTTTTTCTGTTTAGCTTTTATTAAAACTCCAGCCCCAAACCACACGGATTGAGAAGCGACATTTCGAAAGAAGTCTTCTCTCAGCGAGTAACTGGTCGAAACTAAACTAAAAACCTGATTTTTGTCCCCGCGTCCAATTGGCAGGTTTTTTTGCGGGGGGGGGGGGGTCAAATAGAAGTAACCACATGTCAATCATGCCAACGGTAATTGTCTATTTAACTCCCACCTAACTCCCACTTAGACTAAACTACTTACATAATTCATTGGTACGACTTTCACATTCATGCTCCACAGTTTCCTCACAACTAATAATACTATTCTATGTCGTTTGTAACTATTCCTTGCACTGTTACCCATTAAATGAATAAAACTACTCTATGTCGTTTTTAAAATTCCTAACATTGTTACCCATTAAATGAATAGTACTATTCTGTGTTATTTTTTAAATTCCGGGCACTGTTACCCATTAAATGAATGATACTATTCTGTGTTGTTTTTAAAATTCTTAGCACTGTTACCCATTAAATGAATATTACTACTCTATGTCCTTTTTAAAATTCCTAGCATTGTTACCCATTAAATGAATAGTACTATTCTGTGTTGTCTTCACCTTCATGTTCCACAGTTTCCTCACTTCTCTGGCATTTTCTTTCATTTTCACTCGGTAGTCGGCCGCTACGGCAAGATCCACGAGTTGACAGGTTTATCTTTGACCTTTGGCTGTTGGATAATGAAATATTCAAATCATATTTGTTTTTCAGACTTCATGTTCATCTGAATAATTTACGTTTTATTACAAATGGTTTGGCTTAATTATCATCTGTCAATAAAGGTTGCCAATCTGAAGATTTAAACATTTTCATCATTACATTTTAAATCCAAACAATAATTTCTGTTACTTTCTCTTCACACTCTCTGGGAACGAGTCTGGAATTTTAAAGAATGTGCCTACAGTAGCTAGAATCTCGTAATTCCATTGATTTGAGTTTCTGTGATTACTTTTCTGTTTCTAAGAATCAAAAGCCCGCCTTTTTGTCGCTTGTTTGGTTGTGTAGTAATCATGAAACAAGTCATTGCAAATCGTCAGAAGAAAGTGGCGTTTTTTTTAAAGATCCGAGCACTGTTACCCATCAATATATTAATGCGGTTATTCCTAAATCTTCCGTCCGTTATCATCCTGCAACACCCTCAGGTTAAAAATGACACCGTCCAAGATGAAATGCAAAAATGTGAGTATAGATTACCTGGTGTCGCTTAATCACATACTTCTCATTTGTCCCATTTTATTTCACCCCATTTTAAAAATCAAACATTCCAAATGGTCTTGGGTCGCTTAAATGCCCAACGTAAAATTAAAAGAAATTGAAAAAAAAAAAGGTAAAACTTTGTTTTATTTCTCTGAATGTTTCAAGAAAGCCGGAGGGCATATCGGTCGAAACGTTTTACAAATAACAATGACGATGGGGACAATAGTCCGAATAACGCAGAGGATACTAACTTTGTTTTATATGCTATATTGAAATTGTAAATTAGGGTATATACTTTGGTAGTTTTGATCTTATGTCGTTCTGGCGTCCTGTCCTCATTTACGCTGTTTTAGCGAGCCAGCGTCAGGCGATTTTTCGGTCCAACTTAGATATTTTCAGTGTCGTGTTTTTATCACTTATTTGACGGCAAATTAATCTAGATATTTTAAAAGCTCCCCCTCCCCGATTTTTTAAAATCGGCAAATCAATGTAAATATGTTACAATCCCTCTTTTAAGAAAGAGTAAAAGAGGGTTAAATCAAGATTATGATACTTTATACATATTGAACTATTTCGTAATAGCTATCAAATGATGTAATAATCAAATTATCATATTGTGGTATATCAACAGGTCATATTAATTAAATGAATAATACTATTCTTTGTCGTTTTTAACATTTCCATGCACTGTTACCCGTTAAATAAATAGTACTATTCTCTGTTGATTTAAAAAAATTCTTAGCACTGTTACCCATTAAATGAATTTTACTATTCTGTGTTATTTTTAATTGTTTTTAGCACTGTTACCCATTAAATGAATAATACTATTCTGTGTGTTTTTAAAAATTTCTAGTACTATTACCCATTAATGAATAATACTATTTTTGTGTTATTTAATTTTTGTTTAGCACAGTTACCCATTAAATGACTAATACTATTCTGTGTTGTTTTTAAATTTTATAGCACTGTTAACCCATTAAATGAATAATACTATTCTGTGTTGTTTTTAAAATTTATAGCACTGGTTACCCATTAAAATGAATAATACTATTCTGTGTTTTTTTTTTAAATTCTCAGCCACTGTTCCCCATTAAATGAATAATACTATTCTGTCTTGTCTTAAAAATAGAACTATTCTCTGTTGTTTTTTAAAATTCTTGCACTGTTCCCAATTAAATGAATAATGCAATACTTTAGGCGGCCACACTTATTTCTTATTATACTGACCGAATACAAACATTAGATCTTGTCCCATGATCTCTCGTAAAGATCAATACATTTCACTTTTGAAAGAAAATATTTAAAAAAATATAAGTCCTCGGGATAACCTAAAGTCGGTATCAGCCAGACAGCGAAGGAGTCTATTCTCTTTTCACTAGCGCTAGACCAAAAAGATTACTTTTGCATCTGAGGTTGAGCACCATACCTACCATCAGCTCTTTACTTTACCGCACAGATCCCTGTGCTCCTCATACACTGAGTTGGCGAGGGCCGGTATCGAACCAGGAATCTTGTAGGTTCCTCGACGAACGCTTACCGACAGAGCTAAACCGGCTAAGGATTTCACGTATGCTTCTAGATTAATTAGCAACCGAGGGATCCTATCCACTTTTCACTATCGCTAGACAAAAAATATCATTTTTGAACCTGAGGTTGAGCACCATACCCACCATCGGCTCCTTACTTTAGTACACAGATCCCTGTGCTGCTCATACGCCGAGTTGGCGAAGGTCGGTATCGAACCAGGAATCTTGTGTTTCCTAGGCGAACGCTCTACAGACTGAGCTAAACCGGTCCTAATTTTATTATTCTTATGCGTACAAACATCCTGAAAACTTGTTTCATATTGATTTTTCCTGTTGCAATTTTCCAGCTAATCGGATTGAAATTCATTGAGGCAATTTGTCAATATTATCGATTAGCTGCCCCCAAAAGTATAAACAAGCAAACATCGACTGAGTCGCCACATCGATGCCTATCGCTCTATTAAATTTTAGGCGCGCAAAGTAGTTCAGACTCCAGCGTTTAAAAATGGCCAATGAGTCTTGGGTTCGACTATGCTCTATTTTAAAAAAACACATTAACCCTTTAAAATAGGAAAGATGAGTATTTAACAGTAGTCAATTGTTTAGCTCAATCAGTAGAGCATCCGCTTAGGAACCAAAAGGTTCCTGGTTCAATACCGGCCCTCACCAACACAGCATATGAGTTGTACATAGATCTCTGCGGCAGAGTTAGGAGCTGATAGTTGGTGTGGGAGTCCACTTCCGATGCAATAAGAATCTCCTTGGTCTAGTTCTAGTGAAAAGGGCATAGACTCCCACGTTGTCTGGCTGATACCGACTTTAGGCCACCCCGACGACTTTTTAATGTATATAATAATACGCTTGTTCCTTAATCTTCCGACTATTATCACCCTTCAACGCCCTCTGGTTAAAAATCAGACCACCCAAGTCGTCCAAGATGAAATGCAAAAATGTAACTGCTGATTATCTGGAGTTGCTTATCTGCCGAATTCTTATTTCTTATGAGTCATCTAAACTAATAATAGACCATTATTTTTTTATTGTAGAGGTTGATAAGAAAAGGACATGCAACGCAGAAAAATATAACAAGAAAGAAAGAAAGAGACAAAGAGAGTAGGAAAAAGACACGGATAAGGGGCGAACCGATAATGCTAATCTGTTTCAATCGAACATAATGAAAGATGAAAAAGGAAAGAAAGAAAAAGAGTGAGAGAGAGTTAATCAAGATTATTATGCTTTTTACATATTGAACTATTTCACAATAGCTCGTAAGTAAACCCATCAAACGTTGTAAATAATTAATCATAAGGGTAGTTGGTGTCTAATATACATATGTATGTCCGGATGAAATTATGAAAATAGAACAATGAACGATAAAGTAAATTTTTGATGGCAGCAAACTCGTGTTCAAGTATTGCCATTTTTGATATAAAAAGAAAAAAAAAAGAAAAAGTTCACTGTTCAAAGAATATAACGGTGAGCTTCAAAAAGTTTAACAATGAGCTGCACGAAAGTGGCTTCTCAAGTCCTGCCAGTCTTGCACATCTCCCGCATTTTAGGTAATTCCAGGAGCACAGGGTATTTTATAGTCCATTCCGCCGATGCACAGATTGGTGACTGATCAGGCCAGCTTTGCTCATACATAGCCTTCCACACTGGTCACATAGTAGACCGATTTGAAGCCCTTGGTTGTCTACTTTTTTTATTCTTGCGAATATCTCGTTTCAACTGCTCATGCTCTATACGGTTGGTCACAAAATGTTTTGTGCCCTCCTGTAAAGCTCTTCCCCACTGCCCACGGTCCAAAGCCTTACTTTCCCAGGTCTTCTCATCGATGTTACATTTTTTCAAGGTCGACCTCAGGCAATCCTTGTATCTTATCTTGGGCCCTTGAGCCAAACGCTTTCCGCATAGAACAGTTATTTAAGAAGTCGCCCATCGTTCATCCTTACCAAATGAACAACAATGAACGATAAAGTAAATATATATGATCATTATGTCGCGCAATTAGCACAAATCTCCATGACAATCTCTCGCCAACTTCCCTATCGTTCATTGTCCCAGGGAGGTCCCCTGCGCAGCATCCAGCATTTTTGCATAGTTGGTCAATGTAGGTCCTTGGTGGGCGGCCCACACTAGCATGTCCGTGTATTGCCTTCCACAGGAGAATGTCACTATGAGCTCGTCCATGCTCTCCAGCAGTGTGCAGCATGTTTTGTCCGTCTACTATAAACATGAAATTCAACCGGATCTTGTTTTTTTTGTGCAAAATTATGAAGATTTGATTTATAATCAAAGATGCGAAATCCGAGACTAATCGTCTTCAGCTGCTTTAGTAGATCACTGCTTGTTACATGTAATATATTCAGACAGCAAGTTTTGTAATATATTAACTCTTTCACTCCAGTTTTTCCCGCACGGCTGTAGCAAATGTTTTTGGCATGTTTCCCGTTTTGATGGGATATTTCAAAGTTCACTGTCTATTCATCTCACAAATCATTCTACTTAAAATAAAGTCCAATTATTATAGTAATCTGAGTTCTTCTGCTCAATTATAATGAACACGTACGAGAGCCGCTGCCAGCGTCTACGGATGGATCGCAGTGGTTGGAGACACCCTATGAGTGGTTTAAAAAGTAGGCAAAAAGTTAACTATTTTTCCTCATACAAGTGTGCACATGTTTTTACGTACCTTATAAATATGCAAGTATATTTATAATATAATATATCATTTTATATAATTATATATATGAGTTAAGAGTAAGGAAATGAAATCCAACGGTATATATATATAGAGATAAAAGGGTATGAAACACACAATATTGTTAAAATGAATATATTTTATATCATTTTCATAGCTAATATTGAACAATATTTCGATTTATAAAAAATCATGTATGCTCTTATAGGTGCAAACATAAAAATAACCAATCTTTCTCTCTCTCTTCTCTCTCTCTCTGTCTGTCTGTCTCCCTAATATATATATATATATATGATATTATATGAGAGAGAGAGAGAGAGAGAGAGTGAGAGAGAGGGAGACAGACAGACAGACAGACAGAGAGATTAACTATATTTCGTTGATTTATTATTATAAAAATTTTATTATTATTGGATCCTTTCCGTCACTACCGACGATAGCGTAGTGTCCAAAAATAAAAAGTAATTTTTTTTCATCTGCACTGCGCAAGTGACTCTTGCGTGATGCTTTCTGGGGCTGCTGACTTTCCTCTCTCTTTCTGGCTCTTTTCTGTCGAGGCCTACTCTCCCCTCTGCCTCAACCTCTCCGTGCTTGCTTAACGTTGAGGCGCAGGATGCTCTAATTTTTGCTCTACCTCCCAGTGTTTGTGTCAATATGACATATCCTCATGACTCTCCTGTAGACATCTTAAATCGCAGGCGTGGTCTACCACGTATCAGGAGCCTTTTGCTAATTCGGCCATACAAAAGATCTTTTGAGATGCGCCCATTTTTCTATTCTCGCGACATGTTCAAGCCAACGAAGGTGCCAACTGACAGAAAATGGAGAACAGCGCAATCCAGTACGACTGTGTTGGGCACTTTTCCTGCCAACAAATGTGTAGTATACGTCGTAGACAACGGAGATGGAAACTATTGATTTCCCTTTCTGGCTTGTATTTTTTCGCACCTTCACAACCGTATAAAATTTATTGTTGATTATAAACGTATAACACAGTAGGCCATTCAAAGCTGACGTCTACGAGTTACAGCAAGGCTAGGCCTAGAATTGGTAAGCTTGATTTTTCAATAAATGCAATAAATGGCCCTTGGTTTTTAGGTGAAAAACCCTCGCCCAATACACGAGTATTTATTTATCATTAATTACGCTTGTCCTTAACATTTGACCTTTATCACTTGCAAACAGCCCTCTAGTTAAATATGAGACCATCCAAATCGTCAAAGATTAAATGCAAAAATTTAAATCCGGATTATCTGGTGTCACCCGTAATTCTTATTTTGTATGTGTTTCGGTCAACTTGCAGTCCTGAATATATTACATGTAACATCAGTGAGCTATAAAAAGCAGGTGAATACGGTTAGTCTCAGATTTCGCATCAAAACCTCAAGAATTTTTACAGCCGTGGCATTTATAAGCTTGTTGACTGATGTTCTGGGCGCCAATGCAGTTATGTTACAATTAAAATTTCTACATTCATGTTTTTTTCACAAATGATAATACTAGTAGGCTACTCGGCATTTACCGGGTTTTAAAAAGTTGAAAATAAATCTCTCATCTATATTTATACAAAGTATGTCAGAAAATTTCAGGTTGATAGCATTATTCGATGTGAGGGGCATTGTCCACTGCGAGTTCTTGCACAGGGCCAGACAATCACCAGCATGTCTACAAGAGATACTGCGGCGTTTGCTTGTTCAGTGCGCGAGAAGCAGGCAAGAGATGTAGCAGTACAAATCGTGAGTGCTTCACCATGACAAGACGCACACTGCCCATACTGCCCTGAGTATCCGGTAGTTCCTGGCCCAGAAGAACATCACTGTGCTGCAACCTCTCTACTCGCCCGACCAAGACTCCATGTAATTTTTGCCTGTTCCCCAATTCAAGGGGTCATCAAAGGGAACACGTTTTGAGGATGTGCACGACATCAAAAGGCCGTTAACAGGGGCTCGGAGAATTCCGGAAGACTCCTTCCAGAGTGCATGCAAAGCGTGGCAGAGAAGGATGGGAAAGTGCATTAAGACTCCAGGGGATTAAACTTGAAGGGGATGTTGTAGATTTGTAGTTTGGATTTGAAATAAGTTTTTTGTGATACAGTCCTGAAAATTTTCTGACATACTCCTATATATAGATTTTATAGAGATTCTTTTCTTATATATTTGTTTTATTTGTTTATTCTGTATATACTATTTATTTGGACACATAACCTAGTGGAATAAAGGAGTTAGTTAAGACGGAGTTCCAAGTTGACAGTTATCTCTAGACTGCAAGTCATCCTGGTCAGGGCAAGCAGTAACATAAGAATAATAATTAACACATCTTAACACCTGTACCCCAGCATAGTTACGGTGAGAAGCAGGATACCCGATTACGTCCCGATTACGACAATGAAGGTTCCGAAGTCCAAAAAACGAAAGTTCCCGAGTCCGACAAGAAATACCTGAGAAAGGCCGGCGGCATATCGGCCGAAACAGTTGTACAGAATAAACCAATGAAGATGAGGACAAAGTCCGAAATAATCAAATAATACTAATTCTTATATATCTTTTTTTAATTTGTTTATTTTATATTTATTGTGTTTGTATTTTTATTTTTATTTTATTTTTATTGTTTATTCTTTATTAATTGTTTTGTTTCATGGTAATTTAAAATCCATTTTTTCTAAATATTTATTTTAGCTTTTTATCATGTAAAATTATGGTACAATATTTTCCAATTCCCTTCTTTTTACTTTCAAATGATCTTTCAATGGAGTCTGAGTGAAAAACAACTTTCCTCAGGTCGCCAGGATCTTCTGTGTATTCTAGCTGATTGCAGCAATTATTCCTCTGGTTACATTCCTCCAGTCTTTAGCCAGCTTTTTGGGACCATTCAGGTGTAACCATTATTATTTTACTGAAGCTTTAACTCCACTGCTGATCTCCACCACTCATCTTTATAAAGGGCATGCTTTCGATCGTTTTTAACAATAAACATTATGACAGACAAGACATACATAATCTTTTATTTATATCAGCAAGAAATAGGGCCCTGCCACGACGTGTAATTATTTACTTTTTGATGTAAAAGAAAATATTAAATTAGAAAGACTAACAAAATTAAAATAAGAAACTTACATAAAAATGATTACACTTTGTTCTAAATTGTATGCTAATTGATTTCTATATTAAATACATTTAGCGAGGTTGATATGTCGTAAAACAAACAAACGCAAACCGAACGCTAAATACATTTATAATAGAAATAAATCGTTGGAGAAATAAAAACAATCATATTATAGATCAACATCACTGTGTGGAAGACCTGTTCTGCACTCTTGCACCTTCGATGCACAATGTTAGACCCCATAACGTTGTGATGTTCTGTGCTGGCTGATTTGAAGGTTACGAGTCAGAGACAGTTCGCAAGAATTAAAAACAAAACAAACTAGCAGATGGAAGAGAGGATCTGATCATACTTAGCGATCTATGCTCACTAGCTGTCTATCGCTCCTTCCGGCGACCTCACACCTATCAACGGCCGTCGGTTCTAACTGACAAGGGGCTGGAGCTAGCTTAATTTATGTAAAATTCCCCACCACCATCTGCTGCTGGACCACACAGATGGAGAGCACTTAAATTCATGTCCGACTTTTAGACGACATTTCCTTTAAACTAAATCAGTTATTCATTTTACTGGACTTAACGTCTCCAATACTTCGACCATTAATTTTTTCAAAGAAGATTTCCTCATAAAAAATAATCTTTTTTTGCCTTTAACACCTAACTGCCTAAAGATATTACAACCAAGTGCTTACTTCATGTGGCCTTACGGTCTCTTTGTGTCCTCAAAAGGACAACCACCCACACATTTACCTAGGCCTGGGTTTTAAACATCTTCCTATTTTAATCATTTATTTATTTAATTTATTCTGACATGTTCTCCTTCCATCAATAGTATCAAATCACAACCCCGTTTTTCTTAAAACCGTTGCAAATTAAAGCAACTCCATTATATGTAAACGTTTACTTTCTTAGAGATATATGAGAACCACATTGCAGATTTAAATGTACTAAGAATCATCAGCGGTTTTTGGGGCAAAGCTAACTCATTTTCATAATGAATAAGATTCATTCTATCAATCAATTAAGAATTTTGATCATGAATTAGATAGCTCATTGGTTAACTTACACAATTTAATGTGGGTTTTGACGTAAGGCAGTTGATGTAAGTTTCACATTGAAACAGACATATATCGAATGCTCCATTTTGATAGATATTTTAATATTCTACCTCTAAAATTGGGGACATTTACTTTCGTTCTAACCTGGTAATTTAATGAAGGTGGTATGAAGTGAACGTCACTGGGATGGTTGTGTCACGACCATCCGCATCCCTGCAGAGAGACTGGTGCCCTCATAAAATACTTTACAAGTGAACACACAGATGGCACGCGGAGGACAGGAGCCTCCCCCCCCCCCTAGCGGTTCAAAGAACCATAATAAGAAATGCTGAAGAATGTACCGTCACACCCTTCAAGTGTGGAAAATCGGGCTCCAACAGAACAGGGTTGGGTAAACCGCTTGTCGCACAGGCGCTAGCACTTCAAAATGTGACCAATGATCTGCAAGTCCAGAATTGGACTAATGAACACCAGAGGGCCACAACTGAAGATATGTAGTGACGTCATCGTCCTCTGCGACGGAACTTCTCAAGAAGAAGATATATTTAATACATTTAGCTTCGTGTGTAACATCGCACGTAATTTATTGGTCAGTGAACAATAGGTATCATCTATTACTTCTGAGTTCGATTTTCACTAGGTGCCCGATACTTTTATTTTTTTTCGATGAAGTAGTACGTACGGAGAAATAATCTCGACGTGAGGCTTGATTATCATGCTACAATAGAAGATCGGTATTATTTGGTAAGCGTCGGAAAAGTGAAAACGAGGAGAATAAGAAAAAACTCGCCATTTTTTATCCTCCTGCTATCAGCAGCTTGGCAATTTTTACGGCTTCAACGGTGTTGTTTAGAATAATGCTGGATGCTCTGGGTTAGAAAATTAATGTGATGCTTTGGCCCCGGAAAACAATGCAGTTACAAGTTATCAATCTGATAAAAAGCTTTTTTGGCGCACTAAATTCGGAGACTTTTATAATTAATGGGTTCAGCGAATGTTCCTGTAAGATCCTTTAAAATTATCACTAGAAGCGGCTCCCCGGTTGCCTGGGTAGAGAAGGGAATAATAAAAGTCACTCTCGCAGATCCATTGGAATTGTTTTGATCTTACATACAATTTGTTTATGTTTAATCACGAAGCCACCAATGACGTTCCTCTTCTCTTACGATTTAAAGCCCTAATTTAAATCTACTAGATTATAGATACATATTCATTATTTTTGCAAAAAAGCAAGCTCTGATGGTAGTAAATGTGTAATATATATACTTTCTCATTAATGTTTATTTTTATAGTTTCCTCCGAACATACATACACACGTACACCTCAACTGTCCTTTAATATATATTATAGATTACACGGGAAGAGTCAAATATCTTAACTTCACCCATAAATGTATTATTGATATGCGTGTCACTTAGCGCTAACTACCTAGGGAAAGTATGAATCCAATTCTCCCTCCGCTATGGGTAATAGGCAGGGACAGACTGGCTATTAACCATGGCTAGGTAACCAGTCTAGGAGAAGGAAAACTCTAAATTAATCTGTTGAACTCCGCATAATAAATTAACCTTGTGCGCATCCTGCTCTTAGCGGAGGGGTTGGTAAATATATATATAATTATAAATTCATAGTGAGATTACACATTTATATATGAATTAGATACATGATTAAAGATATACACTGTGAAACGTAAGAATAATCTTGTATAGAACTTCATTCTTACATCTAAAAAAGAAAATCTTTCTATCCACAAAGAGATAAAATGCTAGAAAAACAAAAAGAAAAGAAAAAAATGTACCTCGCCGCTAGGGGAAAAAAGAACACCCACACGAAGTAGATGAGAGCATCTCGAATCTTCCTGCAATATTTCTATTGATCTTCAATCAAGATATTGCGCGGGTCTTTTCGAATAACAATAAAAAAAGCAACATAAAAGAAATCGTAATATTTGCTGTAATGATCTTGAATTGCAACTCTAGTGTAATCTTCCACAAATGTTTATTATTGGTCATCGCCGTTTTCATCTTCTTCATCTCTATAAAGACATGGTGCGGCCTTCAGTTTTCATACTCTCATTTCCGGAGGAAAATTTCATCAGCTACTTTTCTATTGGTTATCGATAAAGACCGCGAAATCTTGATTGAAAGATCAATAGGAAATATGAGGTAAAAAAAGTTCGAGATGCTGCTTCATCTACTTCGTGTGGGCTGTTTCTTTTTTTTCCCCCTAGCGGCGGGTACATTTTTCTTTTCTTTTGTTTTTCAGCATTTTATCTTCATTTTGTTGTGATAGAAGATTTTCTTTTTAAGATGTAAGAAGAGTTCTAATACAGAAGATATTCCTTACGTTTCACAGTGTATATCTTTTAATCAATTATCTAAAAATTCAATAAATGTGTATTCTGACATGATTTCTATTATATATATATTTAGCCAACCCTCCGCCAAGAGGCAGGATGGCGACAAGGTCAATTTATTATGCGGAGTCACAGATTTGAATTTAGAGTTTTCGCTCTCCTAGACTGGTTCCTTAGCCATGGTTAAATAGCCCAGTCTGCCCTGCTATTTACCCATAGCCGAGGGAGATTGATCATACCTTTCCTAGGGTATTAGCGCTAAGTGACACGCCATATCAATAATACATGTTATGGTAAATTAAGATATTTGACTCTCCGTGTAATCTATAATCTATATATAAAGGACAGTTGAGGTGTTCGTGTGTAATGTATGTTCGAGAAACTATAAAATAAAAACAATTAATGAGAAAGTATTATATATACACATTTAACTACCATCAGAGCATTGCTTTTATGCAAATAATGAATATTGTATCTATATCTAGTAGTATTTAAAAATTATGGCTTAAATCGTAGAGAAGGGAACGATCAATTGTGGCGTTCGTGATTAAAAATAAATCAATTGTGTAAGATCAAAACAATTCAATGGTATTTGGAGAGTGACTTTTTATATTCCCTCTCTACCAGCAACACCGGGTAGCCGCTTCGTAGTGATAATTAAAGG
This sequence comes from Doryteuthis pealeii, assembly GCA_023376005.1. Classification (NCBI taxonomy): domain Eukaryota; kingdom Metazoa; phylum Mollusca; class Cephalopoda; order Myopsida; family Loliginidae; genus Doryteuthis; species Doryteuthis pealeii. The sequence continues at coordinate 80,110,966 of CM042165.1, forward strand.
ATCTTACAGGACTTCCTGAACCCATAATTTAAAAGTCTCCGAATTTAAGTGGCGGCCAAAAAAAGCTTTTATCAGATGATAACTCTGTAACTAGGCATTGTTTCGGGGCCAAAGCATCAACCCAATTATTTCTAACCCAGAGCATCCCAGACATTATTCTAAAACAACAACCGTGTGATAGCCGTAAAAATTGCAAAGTGGTGATAGCAAGAGGATAAAAATGGCGAGTTTTTTCTTTATTCTCCTAGTTTTCACTTTTCGACGCTTACAATAATACCGATCTTTCTATTGTAGCATGAATAATCAAGCCTCACGTCGAGGATATTTCTGGTACTACTTCACTTCATCGAAAAAAATTAAAGTATCGGGCACCTAGTGAAAATCGAACTCAGAAGTATAGGAATGATACCTAGGTTCACTGACCAATAAATTAGTGCGATGTTACCACACGAAGCTAAATGTATTAAAATATATCTTCTTCTTTTGAAAGTCCCGTCGCAGAGGACGATGACGTCACTACATATCTTCAGTTGTGGACCCTCTGGTGGTTTCATAGTCCAATTCTGTTACTTGCAGATATGGATCAATTTTGAGGCTGCTAGCTCTGTGCGACAAGCGTCTTACCAAACCCTGTTCTGTGGAGGCCCGATTTCCCACACATCAGGTGTGACGGTACATTTCTCAGCATTGTCTTAATATGTCTTTTGAACGCGCTTTGGGGGGGGGGGCTCTGTCCTCCGCGTGCCATCTGTGTGTTCACTGTAAAGTATTTTAGGAGGGCAGTCTCTCCTCAGGGATTGCGGATGGTGTGACACAACCATCCCAGTTGACGTTTCACTTCATACCACCTTCATTATTTAACGCAGGTTAGAACGAATATAATGTCCAATTTTGAGTAGAATATTTGATATATCTTATCAAAATGGAAGATTCGATATATGTCTGTTTCAAGTGAAACTACATCACTGCTTACGTCACAATACCCACATAATGTGTAAGTTTTACAATGAGTATCTAATCATGATCAAATTTTAATTGATGATAGAATGAAATTTATATTATGAAAATGAGTTAAGCTTTGCCCCAAAACAGCTGATGTTATTATACTTTTAAAAATTCTGCAATGTGTCTCATATATCTCTAAGAAATAACGTTTACATATTATATGGAGTGCTTAATTTCAACGGTTTTTTAAGAAAACGGGGTTTGGTGATTTGATAGCTATGAATGGAAGGAGAACATGTCAGAAAAATAAATAAATAAATGAATAAGAAATAGAAGATGTAAAACCCAGGCCTAGGTAAATGTGTGGGTGGTTTTCCTTTTGAGGACACAAGAGAACCGGTAAATGGCCACCATGAAGTAAGCCACTTGGTGATAATATCTTTAGGCATTAGGTGTTAAAGGCGAAAAGATTTATTTAATGAGAAATCTCTTTGAAATTAATGGCGAAGTATTGGAGACGTTAAAGTCCAGTAAAATGAATATGATTTAGTTATAAAGATAATCGTTAAAGTCGCAATTGAATTAAGTGTCTGCCATCTGTGTGGTCCAGCAGCAGATGGGTGGTGGGGAGATTTTACATAATTAAGCTAAGCTCCAGCCCTTAGTAGTTAGAACCCGGGCCGTTGAGTGTGAAGGTCGCCGAAGAGGGAAGCCGATAGACAGCTAGTGAGATAGATCGCTAAGTATGACAGAATCCTCTCTTCCAATCTGTAGTTGTTTTGTTTTTAATTCTGTTGAACCTGTCTCTGGACTCTAACCTTCAAATCAGCAGCACAGAACTCAACAACGTTTGGGTCTAGACATTGTGATCGAAGGTGCAAGAGTGCAGAACAGGTCTTCACACAGTGATGTTGATCTATAAAATTATGATTGTTTATTACCCAAGTATTTATTTTCCTTATAAATGTATTTAGGTTCGTTTGGTTTGGTTTTGTTTTACGAACATATCAACCTCGCTAAATGGTATTTAATATAGAAATCATTAGATAACAATTAGAAAAGTGTAATGCTTTTTATGTAAGTTTCTTAATTTATTTTGTTAGTTTCTAATTTATATATTTCATTAACATCAAAAAGTAAATAATTACACGTGGAGGCCCATATTTACTTGCTAGTATATAATAAAAGATTATGGTAGTCTGTCTGTCATAATGTTTATTTGTAAAACGATCGAAGCATGCCCTTTTATAAGGATGAGTGGTGGAGATCAGCAGTGAGTAAAAGTTCAGTAAAAATAAAATGGTACACCTGGAATGGTCCAAAAAGCTTTGGCTAAAAAGAACTGGAGAACTGGAAACCAGAGGAATATTGCTGCAATCAGCTAGAATACACAGAAGAGTCCTGGAGACCTGAGGAAAGTTTGTTTTCACTCGACTCCATTGAAAGATCATTGAAAGTAAAGAAGGGAATGAAAAATATTTTACGCGATAATTTTACATGATAAAAGCTAAAATAAATATTTAGAAAAAATGATTTTAAAATTTACATGAACAAAACAAATTAATAAAGAATAAAACAATAAAATAATAAAAATAAAAATATACAAACACAATAAAATTATAAAATAAACAAATTAAAAAAAAGAATATATAAGTAATTAGTATTATTTGATATTCGGACTATTGTCCTCATCTCCATTGTTATCTGTACAAACGTTTCGGCCGATTATGCCCCGCTTCTTCAGGTATTTTCTTGTCGACTCGGACTTTTTTTTGACTCGGAACCTTCATGTCGTAATCGGAACGTAATCGGGTTCCTGTTCTCATTCCGTAACTATAGCTGGGGTACAGGTGTTAAGATGTGTTTAATTATTATTCTATGTTATGCTGCCCTGACCAGGATTGAACTTGCAGTCTAGGAGATAACTGTCACTTGGGAACTGTCTTAAACTACTCTTATCCACTAGTTATGTGTCCAATAAATAGTAATATACAGAATATAACATAATAACAATATATAAGAAAGATCTTATAAAATCTATATATAGGAGGTATGTCAGAAATTTTCAGGACTGGTATCACAAAAAACTTATTTCAAATCCAAACTACAACTACAAATTCCCTTTCAAAGTAATTCCCCTGAAGTCTAATGCACTTTCCCATCCTTCTCTGCCACGCTCGGAAGGATTGTTCCGAGATTCTCCGTAGCTCTGTCGTCATGGCCTTTTTGATGTCGTGCACATCCTCAAAACGTGTTCCCTTGATGACCCCCTTGAGATTGGGGAAGAGGACAAATTACATGGAGTCTGGTTGGGCGAGTAGAGAGGTTGCTTCAGCACACAGTGATGTTCTTCTGGGCCAGGAACTACCGGATACTCAGGGCAGTGTGGGCAGGTGCGTTGTCATGGTGAAGCACTCACGATTTGTACTGCTACATCTCTTGCCTCTTCTCGCGCACTGAACAAAGCAAACGCCGCAGTATCTCTTTGTAGACATGCTGGTTGATCGTCGGGCCCAGTGGCAAGAACTCGCAGTGGACGATGTCCCTCACATCGAAGAATGCTATCAACCTGGAACTTTTCTGACATACCTCATATAAATATAGATGAGAGATTTATTTTCAACTTTTTAAAACCCGGTAAATGCCGAGTAGCTCTGCTAGTATTATCATTTGTGAAAAAACATGAATGTAGAAATGTTTAATTGCTAACATAACTTGCATTGCGTCCCAGAACATCAGTCAACAAGCTTATAAATGCCACGGCTGTAAAATTCTTGAGGTTTTGATGCGAAATCTGAGACTAACTCGTATTCACCTGCTTTTTATAGCTCACTGATGTTACATGTAATATATTCAGACTGCAAGTTGACGAAACCCATACAAAATAAGAATTCGGCGGTGACAACAGATAATCCGGATTTAAATTTTTGCATTTAATCTTTGACGATTTGGATGGTCTCATATTTAACTAGAGGGTGTTGCAAGTTGATAAAGGTCAGAATGTTAAGGGACAAGCGTATTAATGATAAATAAATACTCGTGTATTGGCGAGGGTTTTCACCTAAAAACCAAGGGGCCATTTATTGCTGTTATTGAAAAATCAAAGCTTACCTATTTCTAGGCCTAGCCTTGCTGTAACTCGTAGACGTCAGCTTTGAATGGCCTACTGTTGTTATACGTTTATAATCAGACAATAAATTTTATACGGTTGTGAAGCGTGGAAAAAATACAAGCCAAGAAAGGGAAATCAATAGTTTCCATCTCCGTTGTCTACGACGTATACTACACATTTGTTGGCAGGATAAAGTGCCCACACAGTCGTACTGGATTGCGCTGTTCTCCATTTTCTGTCAGTGCACCTTCGTTGGGCTTGACATGTCAGGAGAATAGAAAATGGACGCATCTCAAAAAGATCTTTTGTATGGCGAATTAGCAAAAGGCTCCTGATAGGTTGGTAGACCACGCTGCGATTTAAGATGTCTACAGGAGAGTCATGAGGATATGTCATATTGACACAAACACGTGGGAGGTGAGATGCAAAAAATAGAGCATCCTGGCGCCTCAACGTTAAGCAAAGCACGGAGAGGGTTGAGGCAGAGGGAGAGTAGCCTCGACAGAAAAGAGAGCCAGAAAGAAGAGAGAAAAGTCAGCAGCCCCAGAAAGCATCACGCAAGAGTCACTTGCGCAGATGCAGATGAAAAAAAATTACTTTTTATTTTGGACACTACGCTATCGTCGGTAGTGACGGAAAGGATCCAATAATAATAAATTTTATAATATATAAATCAACGAATATATAGTTAATCTCTCTGTCTGTCTGTCTTCTGTCTCCCTCTCTCTTCTCTCTCTCTCTCTCTCTCTCTATATATATATATATATAATATATAGTGTAGAGACCAGAACAGACAGAGAGAGAGAGAGAGAGAGAGAGAAAGATTGGTATTTTTATGTTTTGCACCTATAAGAGCATACATGATTTTTTAATAAATCGAAATATTGTTCAATATTAGCTATGAAAATGATATAAAATATATTCATTTTAACAATATTGTGTGTTTTCATACCCTTTTATCTCTATATATATATACCGTTGGATTCATTTCCTTACTCTTAACTCATATATATATATATATAAAATGATATATTATATTATAAATATACTTGCATATTTATAAGGTACGTAAAACAATGTGCACACTTGTATGAGGAAAAATAGATAACTTTTTGCCTACTTTTTAAACCACTCATAGGGTGTCTCCAACCATGCGATCCATCCGTAAGACGCTGGCAGCGGCTCTCGTACGTGTTCATATAATTGAGCAGAAGAACTCAGATTACTATAATAATTGGACTTTATTTAAGTAGAATGATTTGTGAGATGAATAGACAGTGAACTTTGAAAATATCCCATCAAAACGGGAAACATGCCAAAAACATTTGCTACAGCCGTGCGGGAAAAACTGGAGTGAAAGAGTTAATATATTACAAACTTGCTGTCTGAATATATTACATGTAACAGCAGTGAGCTACTGAAGCAGGTGAAGACGAGTTAAGTCTCGGATTTCGCATCTTTGATTATAAATCAAATCTTCATAATTTTGCACAAAAACAAGATCCGGTGATATTTCATGTTTATAGTGAGAACGGACAAAACATGCTGCACACTGCTGGAGAAGCATGGACGAGCTCATAAGTGACGTTCTCTGTGGAAGGCAATACACGGACATGCTAGTGTGGGCCGCCCACCAAGGACCTACATTGACCAACTATGCAAAATGCTGGATGCTGCGCAGGGGACCTCCTGGGACAATGAACGATAGGGAAGTTGGCGAGAGATTGTCATGGAGATTTGTGCTAATTGCGCGACATAATGATCATATATATTTACTTTATCGTTCATTGTTGTTCATTTGGTAAGGATGACGATGGGCGACTTCTTAAACAACTGTTCTATGCGGAAAGCGGTTTGGCTCAAGGGCCAAGATAAGATACAAGGATTGCCTGAGGTCGACTTGAAAAAATGTAACATCGATGAGAAGACCTGGGAAAGTAAGGCTTTGGCCGTGGGCAGTGGGGAAGAGCTTTAAGGAGGGCACAAAACATTTGTGACCAAACCGTATAGAGCATGAGCAGTTGAAACGAGATATTCGCAAGAATAAAAAAGTAGAACAACCAAGGGCTTCAAATCGTCTACTATGTGCGCTTGTGTGGAAGGCTATGTATGAGCAAAGCTGGCCTGATCAGTCACATCTGTGCATCGGGATGGACTATAAATACCTGTGCTCCCTGGAAATTACCTATAAATGCGGGAAGATGTGCAAACTTTGGCAGGATGAAGAGCCACTTTCGTGCAGCTCATTGTTAACTTTTTGAAGCTCACCGTTATATTTCTTTGAAACAGTTGAACTTTTTCTTTTTTTTTCTTTTTTAATACAAGAAATGGCATATTGAACACGAGTTTGCTGCATCAAAATTTACTTTATCGTTCATTGTTCTATTTTCATAATTTCATCCGGACATACATATGTATTAGACACCAACTACCTTATGATTTAATTATTACAACGTTTGATGGGTTTACTTACGAGCTATTGTGAAATAGTTCAATATGTAAAAAGCATAATAATCTTGATTTAACTCTCTCTCACTCTTTTTCTTTCTTTCCTTTTTTCATCTTTTCATTATGTTCGATTGAAACAGATTAGCATTATCGGTTCGCCCTTATCCGTGTCTTTTCCTACTCTCTTTGTCTCTTTCTTTCTTTCTTGTTATATTTTTCTGCGTTGCATGTCCTTTTTCTTATCCAACCTCTACAATAAAAAAATAATGGTCTATTATTTAGTTTATATGACAAACTCATAAGAAATAAGAATTCGGCAGATAAGCAACTCCAGATAATCAGCAGTTTACATTTTTGCATTTTCATCTTGGACGACTTGGGTGGTCTGATTTTTAACCAGAGGGCGTTGAAGGTGATAATAGTCGGAGATTAAGGAACAAGCGTATTATTATATACATTAAAAGTCGTCGGGTGGCCCTAAAGTCGGTATCAGCCAGACAACGTGGGAGTCTATGCCTTTTCACTAGACTAGACCAAGGAGATTCTTAATTGCATCGGAAGTGGACTCCCACACCAACTATCAGCTCCTAACTCTGCGGCAGAGATCTAATGTACAACTCATAATGCTGTGTGGTTGAGGGCCGGTATTGAACCAGGAACCTTTGGTTCCTAAGCGGATGCTCTACTGATTGAGCTAAACAATTGACTACTGTTAAATACTCATCTTTCCTATTTTAAAGGGTTAATGTGTTTTTTTTTAAAATAGAGCATAGTCGAACCCAAGACTCATTGGCCATTTTTAAACGCTGGAGTCTGAATACTTTGCGCGCCTAAAATTTAATAGAGCGATAGGCATCGATGTGGCGACTCAGCGATGTTTGCTTGTTTATACTTTTGGGGGCAGCTAATCGATAATATTGACAAATTGCCTCAATGAATTTCAATCCGATTAGCTGGAAAATTGCAACAGGAAAAATCAATATGAAACAAGTTTTCAGGATGTTTGTACGCATAAGAATAATAAATTAGGACCGGTTTAGCTCAGTCTGTAAGCGTTCGCCTAGGAAACACAGATTCCTGGTTCGATTACGCGACCTTCGCCAACTCGGCGTATGAGCAGCACAGGGATCTGTGTACTAAAGTAAGGAGCCGATGGTGGGTATGGTGCTCAACCTCAGGTTCAAAAATGATATTTTTTTGTCTAGCGATAGTGAAAAGTGATAGGATCCCTCGGTTGCTAATTAATCTAGAAGCATAACGTGAAATCCTTAGCCGGTTTAGCTCTGTCGGTAACGTTCGTCGAGGAACTACAAGATTCCTGGTTCGTACCGGCCTCGCCAACTCAGTGTATGAGGAGCAGGGATCTGTGCGGTAAAAGTAACAGAAGCTGATGGTAGGTATGGTGCTCAACCTCAGATCAAAAGTAATCTTTTTGGTCTAGCGCTAGTGAAAGAGAATAGACTCCTTCGCTGTCTGTGATACCGACTTTAGGTTAATCCCGAGGACTTATTTTTTAAAATATTTTCTTCAAAAGTGAAATGTATTGATCTTTACGAGAGATCATGGGACAAGATCTAATGTTTGTATTCGGTCAGTAATAATAAGAAATAAGTGTGGCCGCCTAAAGTATTGCATTATTCATTTAATGGGAAACAGTGCTAAGAATTTAAAAACAACAGAGAATAGTTCTATTTTAGACAAGACAGAATAGTATTATTCATTTAAATGGGGAACAGTGCTGAGAATTTAAAAAAACAACACAGAATAGTATTAGGCAGTTTAATGGGTAACAGTGCTATAATTTTAAAAACAACACAGATAGTATTATCATTTAATGGGTAACAGTGCTATAATTTAAAACAACACAATAGTATTAGTCATTTAATGGGTAACTGTGCTAAAAAATTTTAAAATAACACAAAAATAGTTATTATTCATTTAAATGGGTAATAGTACTAGAAATTTTTAAAAAACACCAGAAATAGTATTATTCATTAATGGGTAACAGTGCTAAAAAACAATTAAAAATAACACAGAATAGTAAAATTCATTTAATGGGTAACAGTGCTAAGATTTTTAAATCACAGAGAAATAGTACTATTTATTTAACGGGTAACAGTGCAATGGAAATGTTAAAAACGCAAAGAATAGTATTATTCATTAATTAATATGACCTGTTGATATACCACAGTTTATTTTTGATTATGATAATTGATTATACATCATTTGATGCTTATTACGAAATAGTTCAATATGTATACAGTATCAAATCTTGATTTAACCCTCTTTTACTCTTCTTAAAAGAGGGATTGTAACATATTTACATTGATTTGTCGATTTTAAAAAATCGGGGAGGGGAGCTTTTAAAATATCTTGAGATTAATTTGCCGTCAAATAAGTGATAAAACACGACACTGAAAATCTAAGTTGGAGCCGAAAAATCGCCTGACGCTGGCTCGCTAGAAAACAGCGTAAATGAGGAACAGGACGCCAGAACGACATAAGATCAAAACTACCAAAGTATATACCCTAATTTACAATTTCAAATATAGCAATATAAAACATAAGTTAGTATCCTTGCGTTATTCGGACTATTTTGTCCCATCGTCATTGTTATTTGTAAACGTTTCGACCGATATGCCTCGGCTTCTTGACTTCAGAGAATAAAGCAAAGTTTTACCTTTTTTTTTTTTCAATTTCTTTAATTTTTTACGTTGGCATTTAAGCGACCAAGACCATGGAATGTTTGATTTTAAAATGGGTGAAAATAAAATGGGACAAATGAGAGTATGTGATTAAGCGACACCGGTATCTATACCACATTTTGCGCATTTCATCTTGACGGTGTCATTTTTTACCTGAGGGTGTTGCAGGGATGATAACGGACGGAGTTTAGGAATAACCGCATTATATTGATGGGTAACATCTCGGATCTTTAAAAAAAACGCCACTTTCCTTCTGACGATTTGCAATGACTTGTTTTCATGATTATACACAACCAAAACAAGCGACAAAAAGGCGGGCTTTGATTATTAGAAACAGAAAAGTAATCAAAGAACTCAAATCAATGGATTACGAGATTCTTAGCTAGTAGGCACATTCTTTAAATTCCAGAACTCTGTTTCCAGAGAGTGTGAAGAAAAGTAACAGAAATTATTGTTTGGATTTAAAAGGTATGATGAAAATGTTTAGATCTATCAGATTGGCAACCTTTATTGACAGATGATAATTAAGCCAAACCATTTGTAATAAAACGTAAATTATTCAGATGAACATGAAGTCTGAAAAACAAATATGATTTGAATATTTCATTATCCAACAGCCAAAGGTCAAAGATAAACCTGTCAACTCGTGGATCTTGCCGTAGCGGCCGACTACCGAGTGAAAATGAAAGAAAATGCCAAGAGAAGTGAGGAAACTGTGGAACATGAAGGTGAAGACAACACAGAATAGTACTATTCATTTAATGGGTAACAATGCTAGGAATTTAAAAAGGACATAGAGTAGTAATATTCATTTAATGGGTAACAGTGCTAAGAAATTTTAAAAACAACACAGAATAGTATCAATTCATTTAATGGGTAACAGTGCCCGGAATTTAAAAAATAACACAGAATAGTACTATTCATTTATGGGTAACAATGTTAGGAATTTTAAAAAAACGACATAGAGTAGTTTTATTCATTTAATGGGTAACGTGCAAGGAATAGTTACAAACGACATAGAATAGTATTATTAGTTGTGAGGAAACTGTGGAGCATGAATGTGAAAGTCGTACCAATGAATTATGTAAGTAGTTTAGTCTAAGTGGGAGTTAGTGTGGGAGTTAAATAGACAATTACCGTTGGCATGATTGACATGTGGTTACTTCTATTTGACCCCCCCCCCCCGCAAAAAAGAACCTGCCAATTGGACGCGGGGACAAAAATCAGGTTTTTAGTTTAGTTTCGACCAGTTACTCGCTGAGAGAAGACTTTCTTTCGAAATGTCGCTTCTCAATCCGTGTGGTTTGGGGCTGGAGTTTTAATAAAAGCTAAACAGAAAAACAACATCTCCCCTTATTAATTAACAAACAAGAAATGCACAATACCCAGCCCGAACAAAAAGTAAAATCAGCGATTAGATTTATACAGGGTGGCCCATAAAAGTCACATAAAAAATAAAATCAATGATTTTAATTATAAGATATAGACTAATGATATATTTTTTAGTTATTTACGAAAAATTATATCTTTTGAATTGCCACCATTTTCACGTATACAAACTTACAACTTAATTCAAGCACAGTATATGAGTGCGTGCGCGTGCGTGTGTGTGTGTGTGTATGTGTCTGTGTATGTATGTGTGTATATGTGTGTGTAAATTGTTTCTACCAATACTTACGTGGTTATTCTTTTGAGTTGGTATGACGTTAAACGAAAAAGTAAAAAGACAACCAACGAACGAACGAACCAGCCAGCCAGCAATTATTTAGCCATATAGCAGTCGTCAGTGACTAGTCTATTCAATGCAGTTTTTATGTGAAATTTTAAAAAAGATAAAAACAGTTTTCCCGAATGTTGTATATAATGATACCAAAAAAAGAAAAAAAAAGAAAAAAATATAGAATAGGTTTTTTTGAATCAAGATCGAATTAAGTCGACGCGACTTATCAGCGATGAAGAAAAAATTGGCGCGTCGATTTTTTTAAAAAGAAATTATTATTTTGAATAAATCATGTGTGCCACGTTAAGTGTTTATTTTGTACCGATTTAACTGTTAAATATTGGAGCAGTGTTCATAAGAGATTTTCGTGTTGAAACGCGTGTGTAATGATTACCGTCGTAGAAAATGAACCTGGCGAGAAGAGTTCAAATCCTAGTTGCGATTGTTTTCATTTCACATAGTGCTAATACCGTTTGGAAAGGTTCGAATCTGACTATTCTCCTCCAGTTATGGGTATCTTTGTATAGCAACCGATATAGGAGAAGAAAACTTTGAATTCAAACACAAAGGGACTCTGTTCTCGGTAGGCAAAAAATCTACTTAGAGAGATACCTCCTCCTGCTCCTCTTCTTTGCCTCCATAAAATCCTTTATTATGAACTATGTTCATCAAATAGAAAGAGGTAAAAGGATGCATTTCTAAGATACAGCTAACGAATATGGTGTACATGTTTTATTTTATTTGTTCCTTGACCATATCAATTTTGCTATGGTCATACTACAATAGATAATCGTTGTTAGTAAAGCTCTGTGGAGTGGCCTATTAACGGTATCAGCCGAACTACGTACGAGTCTATCCCCTTTTTGCTAGACGAGGCAATAGTTTTTACTCGTCAAGAATTAAATCAAAACCTTTTGTAGAGAATTTAAAGAACGTCCCCCCCTCCTCTCTCCCCTCTCTCCCTCTCTCTCTCTCTCTCTCTGTCTCTCTCTCTCTCTCTCTCTCTCTCTCTCTCTCTCTCTGCCATCGGTCCTGAAATTCTTCTCACCTGACTTTGTCTCTCATCTCTCTGTCTCTTTTACCTCACTCTGTATGTGTGCGTGTCTGTCTGTCTGTCTGTCTCTCTCCTCCTCTCTCTCTCTCTCTCTCTTCTCTCTCCCTCTCTCTCTCTCTCTCTCTCTCTCTCTCTCTCTCTCTCTCTCTCTCTCGGAAATCGCTCCTGACAAGTCCTTCTCATGACATGCAAACAGTATTGTCCAAGATTTAAATTGAAACCTTCTGTGTAGAAACGTAAATAAAATATCCTCTCCCACCTTTTCTCTCTCTCCTCCTCTCTCTCTCTCTCTCTTTCTCTCTCTCTCTCTCTCTCTCTCTCTCTATCTCTCTCTTTTCTGTCCTTATCGAAAATCCCTCCTGGCAAGTCAATCTCACAAGGTGCAAATAGTGTCGTCCAAGATTTAATGGAACTTCTGTGTAGAACGTAAAGTCAAACAATATCTCCACCATCTGCTCTCTCTCTTCTCTAATATATATATATATTGATAAATATATAATTTATATATATGTCTGTCGTCTGTCCTTCTCTCTCTCTCTCTCTCTCTCTCTCTCTTCTCTCTCTCTCGTCTCTCTGCTCTCTCGTCTCTCGCCATTTCTACCAATCAGTCATCGCTGCCTACAAGTTCCACTCACGACAAGCAAAACAGCTCGTCCAGGATTTGAATCGGAACCTTTTGTAGAGATAAGCGCAAATGACAAAATATTCAGCCATTGTACGCTACGTCTTCGTTAGCCGTATCTAAACTCCAGAAGTAAATCATGGGAAGGTTTCTTTCGGGAACATGGGGAATTTCCCGCAATGGCACCTCCCGGTGATTTTTAATGACCAGAGACCGCGGAACAAAGAACTTAGACTATCAACAACGCACAAAACCGCCATTGCTCAAACGAAAAAACGTAACACTGTTGATACATAGAACACACACCTTTCGAATGACGGGTAGAATTTGGTTTGTACTAATACACAATCATAGTTCTGCTGAACCAGACATAGAACTCATTGCTTTATATCGCTGTGTCCACTTCTGCGATACGAAACATTAGCTCGAGTTAAAAGTGATGCTTACATCTGTGGTTTGCTATCATTGGTTTTATCGCAAAAAGGTGATTCCTCACAGAACATGAAGGTTATATCGAACGTGTCATTTATCGCAGACACCACACTCCATAACATAGCCAGCCTGATTCATATTCAATTCAAGATGTATGTCAACTGTTAGTATTTATTTTGAGTTGCTATTATCTACACAGACGCAGAAAACATTTTTGTCTTGTTTTTCAATTCACATGGAAAGTGGCTTGAATAAATGAAGAAGAAAAGAAAGAAGAGAAAAGAGAAGAGAAGAAGAAGAAGAAGAAGAAGAAGAGAGAAGATAGGTGAGTTAGTCTAACATTCTAGAAGAAATATAATAATAATTAATATATAATAATATAATATAATAATAATAAATGAAAGTCAAAGTGATAGCGCAATTGAA